>JBBBDQ010001317.1:10017500-10422500 GCA_037127315.1 Ascarosepion bandense | reverse complement strand
CTTCTCTGATAGCTACAATCTCTAAAAATTTAAATTCTATGACAATTGCCATCTTTCATCTCCTTGAATTCAATCCATCTTTTATTCTTTCTTCGACATCCCATGTACCCTGTCTTTTCTCTCACTGTAAGTTCCTGGCACATGTGGCAGTCCCATTTGCTTGGGTGAAATGATTAATATATATGTGAATTGAATATATGGATTAAAATCCGATAAGATGAAGAGAATAAGTAAAGAATAGGTAGGAAAAGCGTCTTTAACCTAATGTTTCATTTTATTAGGCTTCTGCAGAGTTTTTTTTAAATTATTTAAATCATTGTCTAATTAACAAATCTCTACAGAAGCTTAATAAAGGGAAACATGTTGAAGACATTATCCTACATATTCTTTACTTACTCTAGTCATATATATATATATATATATATATATATATATAATTTGTATTTAAACACGTCTCGAAAAACCCACCGAGTATAAACACGGAGGGGAAAAAATGGAAACAAAAAAGAAACGAACTAAGCACTTGAACATTAGTCAAAGTACTAGTCGAAAGAAAAAAACTCGGGACGAGTAACCTAAAACGTAAAGCGCTCAATACACTGGTAGAGCAAATAAATAAGAAAGTAGCTAACCTAGAGAGCCAACTTG
This sequence comes from Ascarosepion bandense, assembly GCA_037127315.1. Lineage (NCBI taxonomy): Eukaryota > Metazoa > Mollusca > Cephalopoda > Sepiida > Sepiidae > Ascarosepion > Ascarosepion bandense. The sequence goes on along the minus strand of JBBBDQ010001317.1, from coordinate 10,421,852 downwards.
ACCTGAAGATCCAATTTGGTGAAACCTTGGTAGGTTAGTTAGCTACCTTCTCATATATATATAGTCATCCGCAGACAGGTCTGTTTTGCTGTATCACAGCTCATCAGTACGGTTAGACACCCGATTGCTTTTAACCCAGGATTGAAACCAGACCGAATTGGCGTCAGTCGGCGATTCTACCTATTCTGACTGGGCGGAAGATTACCTCACAGTAGGTTGCTATTGCTTTCTATGGTATACTGGTTGCCAGCCAAGGCTATAGAAACCAGTATGTCCTGTTATTTAAGCCATAACTGGAAGGAAGAGACGGATTAATACCTTTCCCAAGGGTATTTGTGCGTAAGTGAATGCCATGAATTCAACTGGAATTCGAACTCGACTCCCCGAGTTGTCGTTCCGATTTGATATTTGCTTCTAAAATATTTCTTATATATATTCTCACGTGGATGACAGTCAATGCGTTAACTTAGTTAACGAATTTGTGTGAATGGATGCCTGAAAATAAACGAAGAGTGATCGTAAAGCGTCAAAAATTATTTAAAGTAACAAAAGACATAAAGCCGTGGAGAACTATGAGAGGTCAAGAAAAGACAAAGGACGTAAAAGCAGCGGAAATGTGTTTCTCCAGAAGGATGCTGCGGATATCGTGGACTGAGCATGCAAGTAACGATGAGGTGTTGGAAAGAATGGAAACGAAAAGGAAACTAATAGTGAGCATCAGGAAAAGACAACTGAAGTTCCTGGGACATGGAAGGAGGGCTTGGAGAACCTGATACTAACAAGCCAGATAGAGGAAAAATGAGACACAGGAAGGCAGCGGAGAACATGTTTGAAGGGCCTGATCAGGTGGATGACGGAACGGGGTTTGCGAGGTGTAACAGGAAAAATATACTAAGAGCCACCATGGATAGGAAGACATAGAAAACCATGATCGCCTACGTCCTGAAGGGACAGGGCACATAGAAGAAGAAGACGTAAAAGATGATATATCTAGAGTTCACAAAGGTGAGTGTTAATCTATCAGGGTTTGTTCATATCAACCTTTATAGCTGGGTCTATTTGTATCTTTAAACCTCAAGAGATGAATGAAAAAAGAATACAGAAAACCTTATATATCACGTTGCTGTTGTTCTTGTCAGATATCTTGGCTTCACTATTCTTTTTTAAGGGGTTTAACATCCAGTGCTTCTCCATCCTGACCCCATTTAATGATTAACAATCCATAGTTTACAGGAACACATAAATAAGACGTGAAGAGTTTGACAATACATAGCAGTGAAAACAAAATGCTTTGTTCCCGTGTCGGGATAATACGAGCAGCCACTGTTAAGAGGGGTCAGCAGTGGGGTCTGTCACTGGTGTTGTTATGAATTTGTTTCTGGAAAAAATATAAACTAAAAAACATTCGACACTCGATTTGAGATTCGGCTTCTTTAGCCAACAATTCGATCTTGGTTTTTAATTGGCTTGCTTGAATTCAATTTCATTAACATTCCATGCGCGGTACACGCGATGCAAAAACAGGAAAAATTAATGAGTGCTGGAATGGAAATCTAAACAGAAAGACATATACATGATTACATAATGATTGCGCCTAGTTGTCTGAAGAACGCCAACGTTTGCTTGATGTCCGCACGTTCATGTGCGCGTATATAACTCGTAAGCTCAATCTCATTCTAATGCAGATACATAAACAACTATCATTGATTTCTCTGTACATTCGCACATACATATCGATTTACAGACATGAACAAGCATACATCTAAACTTATTTATAAATGAAACTTTGTGTGTGTTTGTATCCGTTACCTATAGACTGCGAAACGGCTGAACCGATTTTCTTGGAAATTTACACAGTTGTACTATAAGCGTCTGCGAGTGTTTTTAGCTAGGTTTTGTGTCGAGGTACCCCCGATAAATATCGATAATCGAAAAAATCGGGTTATAGGAGTGGTCCGATTTTAATCAAATTTCATACACTCATAGATAAAGACATAAGAAACGATATTCAAAAGTTTCAAGGTTGCATTTCTTACATTAGTGCAGAAAATCGATAATATACATATATATATATATATATATATATATATATATATATATATAAATAATAAAATCGATACCAGGAAATCAAAATTTGGCTTACATCCATTTATTTTTCTTTCAGTCTACGGTTTCGCTTTAACTGGAAACTTTTTAGTCCTTCATGCCAACGTCCAAAGAGTCTGAGCTCCAGGACCATGGATTAGTTTTAAAGCTTTCATTACACCCGAGCAACGCCGGGCTATACTGCTAGAAAGGTATAGCTATATATATGTGTGTGTGTTTATGTGTGTGTGATCTTATAATTATATATATTATTTACATTTTCCGGGTTGTTGTCCTCATCTTTGTTGTCATATTCATGACGTCTAGGCCGTTGTATGCTCTGATCTTTTTCATGGAATTGAAGGTCTGAGCTGAACCTTTTATTTCGTTTACTGAGGTAGATTATTCACGTTCCATAAATCATGCAGCTTTCAGATGACTAAGTTATCTTCATTTTATTCAAATCTGCAAGTTTTTTTGTTCAGCTCTGCTGTAGCCAAGTATTGAATTTAAAACATCCTTGGGTCTAGTCACTGGATCAAACCAACGCACTTAAGCACTGGGTCATGTGTCTATGAGGACGCCGTGAATATGGCAGCAAAGATGAGGCTAACAGTCTAAATAATGTTTATATATATATATATATATATATATATATATATATATATATATATATGTGTGTGTGTGTGTGTGTTTGATAATGTCATAGTGATACAAGTATTACTAATTAATCCATAGCTGGCGAGATGAAATGGATTCATATCTTTCGTAAGTCAATATAACAAACCAATTGAAAATTACGAACCAGATTTCATTTCAGTATATGGTAGGACCATTTTTGGCAGTAATTACAGCTTGAATATTTTCGTGGAATCGATTCATACAAAGTTTTGTTTTTTTCCAGAGGAACCTTTATTCATTTATCAAGTAAAACCGTTCTCCATTTCTTTCAATGATGATGATGGAGGGCATCGACTCCTCACACTTTCTTTTATATTGAAACATAAATGTTTTTTTATGTTGAGATTTGAGGACTGTGGTTGCTAGATAAGATATTTTACTTCACTAGAACGTTCCTTATGTTATTCATCTACAACTTTAGTAGTATGAATGGGTGCATTATCATCCTTAAAGATGACATTTCTTTGCTGAAACAGTTTATGAAACGTAGGATGAAGTTGATCACTTAAAATTTTAAATAGTCATAAATAGTATAATAAACTCATTTTTCTGCAAAAAACCAAAAAACAAACAATTTTAACAAAAATGAAGTATTACTAATATTAAATCAACAAGCAAAAATAGATATGCTTTTGGCAGTTTAAAGACGTTTTCCAAATGATGTTATAATGGTACTAGGTGTTTCTATTATTTTGTCCGCCCTCTGTATGTATGTATGTGTATATATATATATATATATATATATATACACACTCTAAGATGAATGTATTAAATAAATTTTCCATAAAATTCTGTGAGTTAATGTGCAAGCAGAGTGTAAAAATTCATTTTTATGATCAATTTTTCAAAATTTTAGGTAGCACCACACACCTTTATTTTTTAAAATCAAGGGTTCAATTATTTTGTTTGAAAATTATTTGAAACATAGCCCTTCATCTGGTTAAAACTGTGATCAATGCAGCCAGTGATGAACAGACTATTATCGCAGATAACAAGCAGATTCGGTAATCTTTGCTCCGTCTGGTACAAGGATAAATCTTATCTATGACATAGTTAAAAAAAAATTAGCATTTTCTATGGTTTCGGAGGGAAAATATGAAGGGTTATGATAAAACCTGGTTAAAATAGACGTGGATTTAGCGTGGCAGTTAGCGCGGAACATCTAATAGGCGTGTCAATTTCAAATTCTGTTACTTTCGCATAAATACCCGTTGAAATATATGAATTACCTTTTCTGTCATAAGGTAGACTGGCCTTGTTTGGCGGCCACTCAAGGAGTAATATAACTCTGAAAGAAAAATCAGTTGAGCATGGGGTGAGCAATGCTACCTTGTAAAAAGACTGCTTCTTACTGAAACCAAATCAACAGTACCTAGGGAGGTGAAGCTGTAATTTTACATTCTACTGTGTAATGACGTTATGACCCCCATAATCCACAGGGAGTCTGTAGTGTTTAAAACCAACATTATTTAAATATATACTTGTACATGGGTGGGAGAGTATTACTGTCACTCTCACGCTTTATTTCGCTTTTTATTCACATAAGCTCGCCAGGTAGGGGAACCGCTGCCCCCTTTTATCCGTTCGTCTTAAATATACCATATCAGTGTCAGATCCACACATTCCTTCTTCGTCATTGAATGTCTAAGAAATTTCAGCAGTCTTTTGTTGAGTCTGAGTATGTGAGTTTTTTTACTGCCGTTTTGCTTAAGAGTCATGTCCATGCTATTATTCTAAACAGGGTTAGTGGTTGTTGGTATTATAATTTTGGTATGTTTGTTTTTAAGATTGGTTTATTTAATAGTATTTTCTAAGTATTTATTTGGCCAATGCAAATATGACAGTGGGTCTTTTTATCCTAAGGTAACTACATCACAACAATCAATGTCACACGGTAAGTTACGTCGATATTTCTCAGTAATTTCCGCAGAAAAAGGACATACATTCAAGCTGCTTCTTAGTAAAATGAACACGTGCTGATTAGGATCCTGAACTACCAAACGTCATTTATTTGTTGCTTTTGTCGAAAAGCCGAAGTTTTATTGTTAGCCTTCCTGGGTATGACATGAAACTGTGTCCGGCAGCAAGGCTTCTGATTGGGAGATTGTGAGGAGCATGGAACCACCTCTTGATTGCTGTCGTTCTCATGTCCACCTGATCCGGGGTGATAGCATTTGTTAGGGTCCCAGCTATGGGAAAATAGTTCCTTCGCACACTGTAGTGAGAATACTCTAAAAGTATTAAAAAAAAAACACTTTTCTAGTAAAATTTCCAGGAACACATTTTTGAAGGAACACATGTTTTTTTTTTTTACCAGCAATACAATAAATTAAAAAGCTATTTATTCGACCGCTAGGTTCCTTTTGTTTTCGCTGCTATCTTGCAGTAGGGGTAGGCGTGACTCATATTCCTGGATTTCTCCACATACCCTCGATCCTTCTTTTTGCTGTTGAGATACGTCGAGTACCATTTTCAAAGTATTTTGTACAACTCGGCATGGGATCGAACCTGCAACATCCCGCACCGTAGACAAACACTCTACGACCGGTTTAAATTAATAAATCTGTTAAAACTCAACATTTGACTTACCGACTACATTTAAAATTTGACCATATTACCTCAACTCCAACTCCCTACATTAATATCTGATTTCGCTCTCGACATCCCCGGTCCTTTTTTTTTTTTTTTGTGTTGCCGTCAGAAAAATATTTACGCACTTGTGAAAAAATGCAAAAACGCTCGAAGCATCTATTCTTGTATACTGGAGTGTGCAAGACCGTATGTAGAATCATTGGACAATTAGATAAGCAAACACGAAAAACAAAAGATATAACATTCATGGAAATAAAAGGAGAAAGGCGTTTCCATTCATGTGCACAATGACGGCGTTGTTTATCTCGGCAGCAACAAAAGCGTTGTTCTCATTCTGACATTGCCAATATCGCTACAGAAGATTACAGTGCACTTTTTAGAATTCTCCTCCCACCTTTTTCTAAGAAGATAGAAAAACAAGCGGAAGATAACGGTAAGGTGAAATTTACAAATGTCTTAACTGTATTAAATTCGTTAACACTTTTATGGATTTGGGTCTAATATAAAAGAAGCTCAACATCACGCAATACGACACACACACACATAATATATATATATATATATATATATGTCTGCTTATTGGATTTCGCATTCAATTTACTTGAATTTTTCTTATCAGGCTTAATTCAAAAAACATTGTTCGCAGTGTTTGGTTTATTTAGATGAGAGAGATCAAATCTCATATGTTTTATTTTTGGACTCCAACTTTTTCTCTGTGAAAGAAAACTGTTTTTCCACCTGATTTAATCCAAATAGATTTCTGGTAGAGTAACGTTACCAAATCACTAACAAAAAACAAAAAAAAGATTTAATGGCATTATAGATGTAAGTAACTCGTAGCCAATTATAATTGTTGTAAAAATAAATTGTTAGCCAGGAATATTGAATGAACTAAAATCTGATTGTCGTGTAACGACAGTAAGATGTATAAAAACGATTTTGATGAATAAGTTCTTCAAAAAGTTGTGAATCACCCGATTCTGTTTTGCAAAAAGATAGAAACAAAAAGGGCAGACGACAGAATTAAAAAGCCAATAAGACGGAAGATTTTATTGAGTGCGAGAGAATATTAGAAAATTTGTATTATTAAGGACAGCACTAAAAGCACAGGGACTAGGAGATTACAATGAACATTGCTTCTATTTTTTTTAAGATGAAATTTCACTGGAAATCAAGATGATGGAAGAAGGTTCCATAACTGAAAAGTATGACAGAAGACGTTGTTAGCATAGAATTTACGGTTAAATGAAGCTAATTCAAAATGATGAAACTTTTTCTCAACCCTTGCACTGCGCTTAAATTTATAACGTCTTGGTACCACAGAGGAAAACTTATCAGAACTATTACCAGGAAAGCATTCATATAAAAGGCCAAGATAAGCTATGTTACGGAAATGGAGTTGTTTTTACTGAAGCTGAGATGCCCTGTCCGGATGAGTAACATTTCAGATTCTTTGTATATTGTGGAAATACGGAGCAAAAGCGAGGGACCGGATGTTCGTACCTTCACGAACAAAAAGCAAATGACCAAAAGTCGTCCGTGCGCAGCTGGCCTCGCGCAGATGTTTCAGTTGAAAAATAAAAATTAATTAAATATTAAAATTCGAGTTCGCGAGCCTACGCGAATTTTATTTATCGGCCAATGGGAAGCCCAGAATCAAATACGGATATGAATTCCCAAATGATCACCTGCAATCCAAAAAGTCGAAATAAAAAGCCGATACAGTACGCATCGACAGACAGACAGACACACACGGACTGACTAGAGAAAGAGGAGTGTAATCAATAGCCCCCTTGACCGAAGTCAAGTGGCCTATTATATTCGCCTCCCTTACCTCTTTACCTTCTTCCCTATCTCAAAATTACTTACTGACCTAAGGAACGGATACATCAAATACATTCCTTATTTACAGCACTCCCACATTCCTAAGCATTAATTCTCTTTTCAGCATTTTATTGCCACGAACATTTTAACGCCTGTTGGACCTATACTTCAAGTATTACTTTAATTGTAAAAAACCTTAATTGATATGTGCATATATAAAATGTTAGTTTTTAATTCAATTTGCTTTTCTTGATTTAAAATAATTTTATGACTTAAAGTGGGCTATTTACAACGAGGCCAAATTCCGTCAATCCTCAACAATATACAACTACCCTTCACTAGAACGGACTCTCCACTATAAACTGGAAAAGAATGGATAACCCGCTATAATACCTTCAAGAATCCTGAAACACTTAGAAACACCAGACTAGATGTAGCTGCAATATTCTATGCGTTTTTCACAATATAACATTCATCTTTGTTTGATTTCATTGCAGTATTTTTGTCGTTATAAGTGTTGGCTATTCTAATATTGTCTGAAATTCTAAGTATTTTTTCTTTGACAGTTTATTTAACGTTTTGTCTACTATGTCTCAATTTGTGTATTTTTGATAACGCTCAGATGTAGGAAAATGACAGTTTCGGATGCTGACTGACTACAGTAAAATAGTCGTCAAAACAAATTTTATAACATCTGTTAGATGGCGGCACTTAAAGATATTGAGTAAATTTAGTCTGAAACAATGATTCAGTTTAGCACACTCTGAATGAAACACACTATAATCTATTTGAGTGAAACTTTTACTAAACATTGGTTTGTACTGAGGTGGACATTTATCGAACTTAATAACTAAGAACGTCTACTGGTAGCAAACCGCCTGCATACGGACAGGAAACGAGTTCATCAGATACACAAAGATAAAAAGGGGTGTAAGACAAGGAGGTGTCTTCTCATACGACCTATTCAACTTATACTGGGAGACGATTTCATAGAGCCCTAGAAATCAAGCCAAGATTCATCAGCGACCACAATCTGAACCATATAAGATATGCAGATGACACGGTGCTGTTAGCAGACACGAAAAGGAGACTACAAGACCGCCTACAGAACGGAGCTGAGGAAAGCGGAAAGAAAGGACTACAAATAAACTATAAGAAGACAGAATGCATGGTCATTAGTAAAAAGAGGAGCCCAAAATACCAAATACAATTTTTGAAAATTCCTTAATTGGGTTACTAAAACCGATCAAGCTTTGAATAAATGGATACTTGCTCAGACAAAGATGAGCTTAAATACATAAACGTGTCCTTTAGTCAAACTAACAATAAACAAAATCTGGCAAATTTTTAGGCACCGGACAAGCTGAATATATTTTCAGGTTAGTCTGGAATATATAAAACTACCATTTCTAAGCGGAAGGAATATTTAAAAATATCTCTCAGCCAGACAAAACTAAGCTGAATATATATCTAAAGTTGTTTCTCTATCAGACTAAACTTAATTAACAAATTTTAAGACACAACAAGAAAAGTCTAATGTTTACTTTGAAATACCAAATATTTCACGGCTTCTGCTCTCATGAACTTAGCTCACCGGTGCTCCCTTTTATATAAATTTACTCGAGCCTCAACATTAGCAACTAGGTCCTACCCTTTTACTGTGAAACCAATAAAATGTAAACTAAATTCTACTCCAGCAGCATCTTTTCTCGCACTTCCCGCCTGTGCAATTCCTTTCGATTTACTTGCTTCCCCGACAGCTACAATCTCCAAGAATTTAAATGCAAAGTCAATAGCCATCTCCTGTCTCACTGACTTGCATCCTCTCTCTTATGCTTCTTTCTCCGTCCACTCTACGCTTATCAGTATTTTCATCCTTCTCTTACCCACTTTCTGGCACCCCCTATAACCTGTCACTTTATTTCATAACTTTCCTTCTATGTAAATGCCTTTCTTGGGGCGATATGATTATAAAAAAAACCGTTCTTGATCTAAATCAAAACGGGTTCTTTAAATATTTATACATGTCCTTATGTCAGACTTAAAATATAGTAAATATTTCAAGGGGTTCTTGATTCAAATTAAATCTAGCTGACAACCTAATTTAATGTTCTCGCACACAAACCTATCAGCAAATTATTTGAATTTCGTCTCAACGACTTTTTCAAATAACAGAACGTTATATAAATATTTCGTTACTGACGTCATAGTTTACTGCAATTCTTTGATAACAGCATTAAAATTTTGAGTTTTTATCACATTTCTAAATCTATTTCTGGGTGGTTGTGTAATTCTTTTGCAGGCCGTAACAAAAAACAAAAAAAAACAAAACAAAAAAAAAACACACACAAAACAACTTTACAATAGTAAATATAAGTTCTGATGATGGTTATAACAACCGTAACTTTATAACGTTGGTTACCCTAAAATAAATCCATATTTTGTTGTTTCTCGAGTATTTTAATTTCATATATATCCGAGTGAATACAGAACGAAGAAAGAATTTTTACAACGTCCAAAACATTAATTTAAAACAGCGCTCGATATATAATACATAGAGCTGTGAATATTTATTATAAATTATATTTTAGAACATGTACATAATTTTTTTAATATATATCCACGACAAAGGTACATTTGTTTCGACATTGAAACTTCTGATACCGCCTGATGAGACATCGAATTTCAATGTCGAAACAAATGTACCTTTGTAGTGGATATATATTAAAAAAAATTATGTACATGTTCTAAAATATATATATATATATATATATATATATATATATATATAGGTGCCTCCACCCATTTTTGATGCCTAAATTTCAATTTCAATTTGAAAAATAAATAAGTTATTTTTAAGCTTTAAAAGTAGATTTAATTGAAAGCCAAGAGATTAAATTTTAATTCCAGAAAGGAAAATACACTGGTGTATTTTAAACTGAAATTATATATATATATATATATATATATATATATATATATACACACACACTCAGACGATACATATAATCAATTTATTCAAAATTCTGTTAACTTTCTGGGCTACAATTTATACATTCAAAATATATAACATCCATTACGAATTATGAAAAAAGAAAAAATTCCCGCGTAAAAAAAATGTTCTGCTGCTTGTAGTAATTTCCTTAGTTTAGCTTGGTCTACCCCGGAGTTATAAATATGGAGCATTGTCCCAGGATCGAACTCTCTACACTATTGTCTGACGATATCCATTACTATATAGCAGTCACTTTCTTTTCGACTCTATATAATCCTTAGTGTATAACTTCGACAGGGTGATGTACACGCCTTGCATGATATGCGCTCTTTGTGTAAAGGTTACACGATACGGTGAAGAGATTCCTAAGCTTTATTAATAATATTTCTTGAATAAAAAAGAGAGATAGAGGGAACTCACGGTGTTCGCTTCTCCATTCTCCTCACTCTACACATCATTTTATTCCATCACGAGTTGACTATTTTCAGTTCGAAAAGAATGAATAAATAAATAAAAATGTAATGAAAAGTAAAGTGAAGTATCTATAAAAATTATAACATATATATATCGCCTGCCAAATATAACATGGCTTTCAGCCAATTCATATGGGAAAAACCAGAGTTTTTCAAAGATTAAGGCAAACAAAATAAAACTGAAATATTCCGGTCGATTGGGTATCACGTATCATTTTTGAAAATTGTGTGACATAAAATAATTATGTTAACTCGAATGAAACATCTTAGCTGTTTCTGAACTGATTGTGTTCTTTTATTTAAAGATGTTAAATTTTCACTTTTTTTTTCTCGCTGAAATCCTCTATCATAACTTTTTGTAAGTGCATGTATGTATATGTACAATTACGTAATGGAAAGAAAAAGTGATAGAAAAATGGCGTCCAGGTTTTAAAGATTAAATTAAACCAAGATCCTATGATGGTTATAAAATTAAAAGCAAAACCTGAAATTTATGTTCATGATATATTACATCGTTCGACAAATTATGACCAAATTATTGGGAACAAATCTACGTGAGAAAGAAATCATGAATTGAAAAGCAACTTAATTTTTGGTTGGCATACACTTAATTCGTAACGGATTGTATATATTTTGAATGCATGAACGAGCATAAATAATATAAACTTTTACGTCATATAATATTGTTCTTTCATGGTCTTTAGATAAGAAAAGCATTAAACTTTTAAATTCCTTATTGTAGACTAACGGTTATCAGGAGTTTGATTTAAACCTTTTCTCCCTATATAGTTAATCATACATTCGGGATTTGATGATTTAGTTTATTTTACTGCTCGTAGATTTTCTAGTCAGAATCCATATTTCACATTTACAAATCTACGCTGGGTGGATTGAATGTTGTTGCCATATCTGGTCGGGTGTTCCTGCTATTCATCTCATTAGAAACAAACTCCAAAAAAGGATCTGCAATGTAATCAATTCTGATTTGGTAGTTCGACTTCGGTCACTTTCTCACCGACGGGATGTGGCTTCCTTCTGTCTTTTCAACAAATATTTTCACGGCTTCTGCTCTGACGAGCTTATTGCTCTGATGCCCGACAACACGAATTTATTCGTGCTCTTAGACTGGCAACTAGGTCCCACCCTTTTACCGTTAAAACAGTCAAATGTAGCAACCACTATGACTATCTCAGCTTCTTTTCTCGCACTTTCTAACTGTAGAAGTCCTTTCCGTATATTTACTTCACTGATAGCTACAATTTCCGTTACTTGACATCTTTGATTCCCATCTTTCTTTTATCCTTTCTCCGACACCCACTGTACATTTTTCACCTTCTTTTCTGCTCTCCTCTCACTGTAACCCCCTTTTGCAGCAGCACCAGTACTGCTTTGCTTGAGGTCAAATGACTGAAAAAATATTCTAAATGGGTTATTTAATGTCAACAACATTTTTAAGACAGGTTCGTATGAATAGAATATGTATTCTTGGTAAGAAATCAGTTGGTTCATTAGCTTATTAAAGGAAAGACGATTTTTGTCAAGAGTCAAATGTATTGCTAGTAATTTTATGATAAAAAACTATTAGGCTTTGCTCGATCAAGAGTCTCTTCGTGGTCGAGTCCGATTCATGCCTGTTAGATCTAACACCGGAATATTGTTCGAAATTAGGTTATGTATTTACTGTATGTTCGTTGTGATGCAGTGGATATCGACTCGGAACGACAAATCGGGGATCCTAGTTCGAATTCCAGCTGAATTCCTGGCATTCACTTACGCACAAATACCTTTGGGAAAGGTATTGATCCGCCTCTTACCTCCATTTATGGGTTAAATAATAGAACAGATTAGCTTATATAGCCTTGATTGGCAACCAGTCTACCACAGAAAACAATGACACTCTACTGCGGGATAATCTTCTGACCAGTCAGTCATGTCTCTTTCGAGATAAAACCTTTATCACGTATGACACTTAACTGATTTACTGTATAATTATTCTACCGAATAAAAGTTTTTTCTCCTATAATATATTGAATAATCTTTCCATTGTTTGATCAGTTCATTTTGTTTTACAGCATATCAATCTCAGACATGATTTTTTAGCATAGATTCGTATGAATAAAATATGTATTCTTTGTAAGAAATCAGTTTGCAGATCAGGCTTCATTGACGTGCTTTTGTTGAAAGTCAAATTTATTGTCAGTAATTTTTAATTTTTTCTAAAGTGTATTGCTGGTAATAATATTTTCTCGAAAAGTAATTTATATACTTTCATATGGTTTTGACCCAATTTAGTAATTGAGTATTTCTCAATATCTGGGACAATAAGAGGTGCTACTGTGGTGATACCGAGCAAAAGCGATGGACCGGATGTTTGCGCTTTCACGACCAAAAAGCCAATGACCAAAAGTCGTCGCTGCGCCGCAGGCTCCGCTCAGATATTCCGGTTGAAAACTACAAATTAATTAAATATTAAATTTCCAGTTAGCGAGCCTACGCGAATTTTATTTATCAGCCAATGGGAAGCCCAGAACCAAATACAAGTGTGAAATCCCATATGTGCTACTGTGATCCAAAAAGAAGATATAAAAAGCGGATACAGAAAGCATTGACAGGCAGACAAACTCGAGGAGAAGAAAGTAATTAGTATCTCCCTTGACCCAAGTCAAGCGGCTTACTACGATCGCCTCCCTTACATCTTTCCTTCTTCCTTGCCTCAAAAACTACTTACTGACCTAAATATGCATCAAAGTCAGCATTATATTGCCATGAACATTTAACCTCCGTTGGACCTATACTTCATGTATTACTTCAAATTTAAAAACATTAATTGATGTGTATACATAAAATGTTAGCTTTCAACTCAATTTGCTTTTCTTGGTTTATAACCTTTCTTTATGACTTATAGTGGGTTATCTACAACAAAGCCAAATTCCGTTAACCTGCAACAGTATACAACTACCCGTCACTAGAACGGACTCTCCACTACTCACAGTAAAGAATAGATAAGCAACTCACTATACTACCACAACAATTCATTGTGGACTTGGAAACATCAGTAAGTGTGTGGTGATTGTACGTCCCTCAAAAACTCCCGATTTGAGGATTTGCTGGTACATGATTTGATCGTAAATATATCTAATCACAAAAATCTTTTCATTTTCTGAAATATTTGCCTTTAAATATAGCTGGGAGAATAAGTCATAGACACGATTATATTGTCATACATGAATGAAGAATGAAAAGGTTCGAGCATGTTAGAAAGCTCAATTGTGCATAAAATGCTTCGAGGAGTATCTGTTAGAAAAATATTAAATTCAAGAAACTAAATTTTTATTTTGGTTCACCTTTTTCGTTTATTTTCATAATTCTCTCTATTAAAATAAAGACCGTTATATATATATATATATATATATATATATATATATAATGAAAGCTTTAAAACTAATCCATGGCCCTGGAGCTCAGACTCTTAGGACGTTGGCATGAAAGATTAAAAAGCAATAGTTGTTTCCAGTTAAAACCAAACCGTAGACTGAAAGAAAAATGAATGGATGTAAGTCAAATTTTGATTTCCTGGTATCGATATCAAATAATTGTTTTTCGTCGTAAACTGAATTTTGAAGGCTAAATAAGTCCTCTGGGTAAATGGTATCATGGCTGAAACTAAGAACTACAATTATACCTACTTAGAGCCAAACCCGAAGCAAAAACTAAAATAAAAGGGCTGACAAAATACAGACATACAGATAGATAAATACACACACACAAACATCTTGCCTAATATATATATATATATATATATATATATATATATATTATAACTTTTCTGCACTATTGTAAGAACTTCAACCTTGAAACTTCTGAATATCGTTTCTTATGTCTTTGTCTATGAGTGTATGAAATTTTATTAAAATCGGACCACTCCTTCTATAACCCGAATTTTTCGATTATCGATTTTCGATATCTATCGAGGTTACCTCGACACAAAACCTAGCTAAGAACACTCGCAGACGCTTATAGTACAACTGTGTAAATTTTCAAGAAAATCGGTTCAGCCGTTTCGGAATCTATAAGTAACGGACACACACAGACCAAGTTCCATTTAAAAATAAGTTTAGATCCTCCTGTCAGGCTCATGGAGAGAGACCATATAGAGGTAGTGTCAGCTCAGTTCATTCTCTTTGCTATCAGTTGTTAGAACTCCTGATGTATGTTCGCGCTTGAACAGTGCTTTATTTCGATTTTTGCGATAATTATGTCGTCAAGTAGTGAAGAATATATATATATATATATATATATATATATATATATATATATATATATATATGTATATATATCCTTGCTGGCATATGTGCGTTGTGGTGCACTGAATATCGGCTCGGAACGAGAAATCGGAGAGCCTAGTTCGAATTTCAGTCGAATTCTTTGCATTCACTTACACGCAAATACCCTTGGGAAAGATTTTAATAGGTTTCTTCCCTCGTACTATGGCTCAAATAACAGGATAAATTTGGTTCTAAAGCGTTGGTTGATAACCAATCTACCACATAATGTAATGGTAATTTTCTGCGGAAAAATCTTCTGCCCAGTCATATATTTTTTGTGACATGATCGCCCAAGCGTATATCACGTATGGCATTTAAAGGGCTGACTGATATCCTTGCTATTAGAATAAAGACCGTTATATATATATATATATATATATATATGTTTCCCTTCTGTAACACTCAGTGGTTTTGTTTATTTTGTTTTTTCTTTATGTCTTAACGTAAGATTACCAATAGTAGTTACATTAATATAGTTGCCATCATTTTAGATGGCATACCGATATAAATATTTCTTCGTCATTTTTAACGACACGGGTCCACTAGTTCTTATAAAATATTGCTGTTCGCGATTCTTTAACCATTTGATATTTATGTTTGTTCAAACACTTGACGCCGTATTAACAGATTAGGCAGATATGCTTCGAAAGATTGCGAAAAAGATGTTGTGCCCGGACGTGAGGTGCTACTCTTTTTATTATTAAAAGTTACGAGGAGAAAATTCCACAGAGACAATTTTTCACTTCAACATATTCCACATTAAGTCGATGGAAGTGACATCTTGGATGTTTATGAAGCAAAGAGATGGAAGTCTTGCGGGTCGTGAAACAATAACTTTATTACTCAAACGTCTGACAAGGTGCATTGTCTTACTTAATAGGTATTATTTCTTACATAGTTGGCTTTTGTCATGATGCGGTGGACGTACTTTTCAATTTGTGGGTTACCATTGGATAAGCATTGGGGTGCAGTGGATATCAGCTGCGAACACTCAGTGGTTCGGTTTATTTTAATTTTTTACGTTTTAATATAAGATACCCAGTAGTACGCACATTAATATATATATGTTACCATGATTTTAGATGGCATACCGATATAAATGTTACTTCGTCAATTTTAAGGGCACGGTTCCAGTCGTCCTTATATATAAAATATTACTGTTAGTGATTCTTTACCCATTTGATATCCCTGTCTGTTCAAATATTTTCCGCCTTATTAACAGATTAGGCATATATACTTCGAAAGATTGCGAAAAAGATGTTGTGCCCGGACGTGAGGCGCTACTATTTTTATTATTAAAAGTTGCGTGGTGAAAATTCCACCAGGAGAATTTTTCACTTCACCAAATTCCACACGGAGTTGATGGAAGTGAGATCTTGGATGTTTATGAAGCAAAGAGATGGAAATCTTGCGGGTCGTGAAACGATAACTTTATTACTCATACCGTCTGACAAGGTGCATTGTCTTACTTAATAGGTATTATTTCTTATATAGTTGGCTTTTGTCATGATGCGGTGGACGTATTTTTTTTTTTTTTACTAAATTTTCAACCAATTCAAGTGTCAAAGACCTCTCATGGTAAAGGTTACTAAATTAGATTGTAGTGTGGACGTAGGAGGAGGTGAAAATGTTTGGAAATAGCAGTTGCTGTAAGGTTTGTTGTGCTGTTGGTGCAAATGGTAATGGCTTGAAATTGTTAATCGTATAGTCCAGTTTCAATTCCTTTTGTCTTCGTTTTATCAACACATAAAATAACTTTGAGGACACTATGAACCCACGTCTTCTTTCCAACCTATGGGTCAATTAGTAATACTTGTATAAGTAATTCATTATTTTATAAAAAAAATATTTCGAATCTAAAAACGCTTTTGGATTTAAACAACCTATAATTTATAGAAACAACTGATAATCCTTAGAAAACGAATCAATCAATGAATTCGTTGAAATGAGAAAGAGGCGATGGAGTAATGAGATATTTGGGATGTGGCATCTGTGAGGACCGAGTTAGATATTCTCTTTATGTTCTTTATATTAACAAGTAAAATAACCTTGAATCCATCTCTCCTCCCCAACTTACAGGTTAATTAGTAATACTTGTATCACTAAACCATTATTTTATAAAAAAAAAATCCTCGAATCTAAATACACTTTTGCATTTAAGCAACCTACGGGAAAGCAACGGATAATATATTTGAAGGACCTAATCAGGTGGATGACGGAACGAGGATTGCATGATGTAACAGGAGAAGGCGTGCTCAGAGCCAACAGGGAGAGGGAAACGTGGAAAGCTATGATCACCTACGTCCCGAAAGGAACGGCACATAGAAAAAGAAGAATAAAAGACTTATAATTCATAGAAAACGAATCAATAAGTTCGTGGAAGTAGCCAGTGAGAACTTTTTTCCATGGAAAGAGGTGAGGGAGTAATGAAATATTTGTGATGTGGTATCTGTGAGGGCGGGATTACAGATTAGAGAATAATTATAGTCCTAGGAGACTGCGTAGGTAACTTTTTATTTGAGGCTTGAAAATGATGATTGGGCAGCTCCAGCACAGATGTGACAGCAGTAGTTCAGTTTAAGTCTGATTTGACCTGTTTCGTTATATGACTATTGCCATTGTTTCCCTATGATAATGACGCACGTCCACCCTGCAGCTTATCTTGCATGAGATTCGATAGATTAGCCACCTTTCTTCCACTGAAATGTATTCTAGTTTCTCGAGAGCCAATAAAATACACTTCAGGTGAATGATGTTAGCTAGAATGGTTATTCTGACTGGCCAAAAATTAGGCATCATCGCATACATGGCAAACGTCGAGATACTATATATTGTAACATGTTTTCTTTTTAATCTTGATTAAAACTGTAATCTGTGCTACAGTAACCATACTGTCTACTTCAACTTGTTGGGGAAGGTTTCAGTTCACCCCTCGCATCGGGAAATCCTGGCTGCCTAATGTTTGTCAGGGACTGGTGATTTTATTTCCTCTTTTAACCACTGCTAATAAGTCTTGAACTTTATCAAAGTCACTGAAATTTTTCTTCTTGCTACAGACTGTGGCATTCAACACCGCAAAATGAATTCATCAAAGCTGTCTTGCCTGACATATGCAATTGTTACAAGACTATAATTCTTGCCACATGCACGCATTTTGTTCATCACAGTGCAAAGTTTGTTGTCTTTGATCGTTCTTATTCGAAAGACTGGAGATAAGAGTGTTGAACTGCTATGGAATTTCAATTCACTTAGATTCTCACAAATGCTGAACAATGTCTTCATAGATGAGGAGAGGAGAAGAAGCAATAGAAATGTGTTTCTATAGAATTATACTGTGAATACCGTCGACTGGGCATATAAGCAATTAGGAAGCCTAAAGTAAAATGTGAACAAAAATGACACTTAGTACATGAAAGAGGCAACTGAAATATCTTGCACGTTTATTAACGAAGGAGGACTTGGAGAACACAGATTCATATATTTTCAAATGGCATTTGTTTGAAAGCGAATGCAATTTTCGAGTGGCATTTATATGGAAGTGAAAACAAAAAAATCGCCCAGAATTTGATAGTGGTTTACTATTTCCATTTTCTGTACGGATATCTGTCACCCTCCTCTCATATCAACTTGAATCAGTTTACTGAACTGAAAGTGTTTTTTTTTCTTCATTTTGAATGCTAGCAACGAACATTAACACAATCTTTTTGTAATTCAGATAAAGATAAATTTCCTGAGATTTTCTTAATCATTAATAATGTTTGTACAACGACTGGAATAATGTTCGTGTTTAAAAGTTATATTTTTGTTCCAGATTCTTGTATTATGAGTGATTATCAAATTCGTTCACTGAAAAGTTTTTTTATCTGATGATCAAGTCGATAAGATTAGATTTATGTTCTTTGAAGTCCTTTATGACAATATATGGCTTCTTAGATTCTGAAGTGTGTTCAGTGTAGTTCTTAAGAGAAGTAACACCCTCTCGTTCTTGAACTTGTGATGGTTTTGATCATATTATGTTTTCTGCATGAGGAAGTCTATGACGTCTTCCAATAAATATACAACCCTACCCTATCATGCCTTTTAAAAAAAACATTTTCGCTGTGGTTAAGTCAACGTTTAATAGATAATCATAATACGCATAATACTATTAATAATAATGGGAATAGAAATGGAGATGTTTTCTGACAAGATCGATAAATGAAATGAAATGGTAGAAAAGAGATCTAAACTGGTTCGAACCTAAGCAGATACAATTTCTTTTTTCTTTCCCTTTTTTTTTATAATCGTTTCACCCCCAAGCAAGGCAGTACTGCTACTGGTGCACAGGGGTCTACAAGAGAGAGTGAAAAGAAAGAGAAAAAAGATACAGGGGTGTCGGTGAATCGATAAAAGAAGGATATGAATACTGGTGGGTGGAGAGTTTAGTGAGAGTAGAGCGAAAAGGAAGAACAAGATATAGCGGGTGTTGGGGACAGGATAAAAGTTGCATTTAAACTTTGATATTTTAGCTGTCAGGAAAGCAAGTATACGGAAGGGGGTTCCACAAGCAGGAAGTGCGAGAAAAGAAGCTGAGGGAGTAGAAGTGGAGGCTATATTTGTCCGTTTTGACTGTAAAAAGGTAGGACTTAGCTATCAGTCTATTAGATCGAGTCAGCTCGTGTCGTCGGTGCACCAAAGATTTAAGCTTGTCGGAGCAGAAGATATTTCTAGAAGCGATAGTGGAAACCCACAACCCGTCGGTGAGGAAGCGACCGGAGTCGAGATGTCAGATAGGGATATATCGCATTGCAGATTCTCCTCTGAATTTTGTCGAGAACTCCGTGTTGGTTATTTTAAATGCAATATATTAGCATGTTGAAAAAGTTTGGAATATCACAAGAATGTTCAGAAATATAGATAGTTGGTACCTATAAATCACAGAATTCTACAACATTGACTGATTGCTTTGCTTTTACTACTTCACAAACTTAATTAAAACCAGAAAATATTTTCAGACTGTAAGAATAATTTTAATCAATCAGTGGTTTTCTACAAAAGCACTTTTCTTCTATTCTATTCCTTAAAATATATGCCTCGGAAGATCCTGTTCAGCTTCGCTCTTGGTTTACTGTTACATCGTTCTGTTACTGATTTCAGTCTACACAGCCGCAGTCACTGATGAGTGAGATTTTTGTTGATATAAGAGCCTTGTGCGTGTAGTGGTTATCTGTCAGTTAAGGATTTCAAGTCGGTTAAGCTCTTTTATGTTTGATTTTGGTTTTGCGTTTTACTTTCGATTTAATGTTGGTTCATTAGTTGCAAATCTTGTTTGAATTTCCCGCTTTGTTGTATCATTGAATACAGCATTTCAGTTGATTCCCGTTTGTAAATAAACATCCAGTCATTTCATAGATATAAATGCCTTTTACATCTTTTTGTTGTATCATTGAATACAATATTTCAGTTGATTCCCGTTTGTAAATAAACATCCAGTCATTTCATAGATATAAATGCCTTTTACATCTTTTTGTTGTATCATTGAATACAATATTTCAGTTGATTCACGTTTGTTAACAAACATCCAATCATTTCATATATATATAATTGTCTTTGATGTCTTTTTGTGGTATCATTGAATACAGCATTTTAATTGATTCCCGTTTGTAAATAAATATCCAGTCATTTCATATATATCAATGTCTTTGGCATCTCTTTGTTGTATCAATAGGTCTACTATCATATCAGGTAAAAACACCGAATTTGTACGATCACTAAAGTTAAGCAACATCATAACTCGTCAGTACCTAGACTGGTGACAGCTTGGAAATACCAGGTGCTGTAAGCGATAACGGCTCAGAACTGAGAATCGGAGAGTGGAGTTCGAATTTCAGTCGGGTTCATTATATTCACTTCGGCACAAAAATCTTGGAAATGTATTAATCTGCCTCTTCGCCACATCCAGATATTGATTTACTAGTAAAATATTGATTTGTAAATCAATATTATCCTTTTAACGGCTTTATTTGTATAATCTAAAAATACATTCTGGTTTTAAATTAACTTCAAAAGATTGATAAGACGTTAAAACAAAGCAATGAATTAATCAATGTTGTGGCATTAGATGTAATTTCTATTTAGATCAGTCCACTATCTCCAGCTATTTTGGATGTGCGTTGTGTTGCAGTAGATCTCGACTCGGAACGAGAAATCGGCGAGCCGAGTTCGAATTCCAGCTGAATTTTTTGTATTCACTTATGCGCAAATATTCTTGGAAAAGGTATTAATCTGTCTCTTCTCTCTAGTTATGGGTTAAATAACAGGACAGATTGGGTTCTAGAGCTTTGGCTGGCGACCACTCTACCGCAGAAAGCAATGGCAATCTACTGCAGGATAATCAACTGCCCAGTCAGTCATGTCTCTTTCGAGACATGATCGCCCAAGTGTGTATCACGTTTGGCACTTAACTGACAGACTATGTACATATCTGATCTTTCTGGTTATATGTCGTACCGTTTACCAAGTCAACATATTGCGTTTAAATAATAGGTAACAATAAGTATTGCTAAAATGCGAATGGATTCAGACCTCATTCGAAATTTTATTAGTTTCATTTATCGATCTTGTCTGAAATCATTCCTTCCTTTTTATTAGTATTATTAACAGCAGCATGCGTATTATTAATTTATAGAGAAAATCGTTTAAAAATAGTTTAATTAAATTTTAAATTACAGGTTTTATTAGGAAAGTTCAGCTGCAATAAATTAATAAAGTTATTAACTTTATGCATACATTTCTTTCAACCGAAGAGAAATATGAAACAATTAAGAAACGGGTGAGTTGACGTTATTGAATCATGACAGTAATTCACGCGAAATTTTATTGTATTGTTTCTTTTTTTTTTTTTTTAGTCGATCTGTAGTATAAATAATTTTTTATTATAGTTTTAGCTTTATCATTTACGATGAAATTTAGGCTCATAGACAAAACGGTATCCACAATACTGCAGTATTGGGATTTATCGAATAGGTAGATTCATAACATTACAACGTTATTCATACAGAAGTGAATATAATGAACCCGATTGAAATTAGAACCCTACGCTCTGATTCTCAATTCTGAGACGTTATCGCTTATAGCACCTGGTATTTTCTAGCTGCCACCGGTCTAGTCTTGATGTTGCCTATATGTTTCCATAGTTCTATATGGCAATGAGCTGCTCAGTAATAAAATATGTAAAATCCAAGCTGAAATTAGGGAATTTGATTAAAACGTAAAAAACTGAATTTAGTTATATTAATCCATGCTAAAACTGATCAGAATATAATAAAACAATTTTCTGCAAAGAATATTGCATGTTGAACACCCTCACCAAATTTGTGGGTTACCATTGGATGAGCATTGGGGTGCAGTGGATATCAGCTGCGAACACTCAGTGGTTTGATTTATTTTAATTTTTTATGTTTTAATGTAAGATAACCAATAGTACGCACATTAATATATATATATGTTACCATCATTTTAGATGGCATACCGATATAAATATTTCTTCATCAATTTTAAGGGCACGGTTCCAGTCGTCCTTATATATAAAATATTACTGTTAGTGATTCTTTACCCATTTGATATCCCTGTCTGTTCAAACATTTTCCGCCTTATTAACAGATTAGGCATATATACTTCGAAAGATTGCGAAAAAGATGTTGTGCCCGGACGTGAGGTGTTACTATTTTTATTATTAAAAGTTACGTGGTGAAAATTCCACACGGAGTTGATGGAAGTGAGATCTTGGATGTTTATGAAGCAAAGAGATGGAAGTCTTGCGGGTCGTGAAACGATAACTTTATTACTCATACCGTCTGACAAGGTGCATTGTCTTACTTAATAGGTATTATTTCTTATATAGTAGGCTTTTGTCATGATGCGGTGGACGTACTTTTCAGTGATCCGAAGTAAATCGTATGTAATAATTACATTCAGCATCTGTGAAAGGATTCAGTGCTGTTTTTAACTAACTTTTCAACCAATTCAAGGGTCAAAGACCTCTCAGGGTAAAGGTTACTAAATTAGATCGTTGTGTGAACGTAGGAGGAGGAAGTGAAAATATTTGGAAATAGCAATTGCTGTAAGGTTTGTTGTGTTGTTGTTGCAAATGGTAATGTCTTGAAATTGTTTGAGAAATCGGAAAACCGAGTTGGAATTCGTTTCATTCACTTGTGCGAAAATACCCTTGGAAAAGGTATTTATCTGTCTCTTCTCTCTTCAGCTATGGGTTAAAAATAGCAGAACAAATTGGGTTCTATACTTTTGGTTAGCAACCAGTTTACTTCGCCCGGAGGATAAAGAAGTTTGCTTAGAGGTCAGTACCCCTACTTGTTAAAAGGACAAGTTACAAAAGTATCGACGACCTCTCGTCGATGGCCTATACTCCACTAGCAGCGATGGGGTTTAAAAATAATTAGCATTAATCTATTAAGTTTATAAATAGCAGAGAGGTTTACAGCGCAAGTTTTCTAGCTATAGAATCACCCGAAGCGTTTTCACAATTAGTAAGCCCTTCATATCAGATTGGTCCCCGAACGGAGTTGTCAACGGTCAGTTTTCCGATGCGATCAATGTAGGCGTCCATCATACTTGATTCTTGGTCTGTACCTCTTTCGACTTTATGTAAATGATCTACTCATTTGTGAATATCTATGCTGATAATACAACGTTTTATGGGTACACCTAGAAAATACTAAATGACTAAAGTTTGGTAGCAGATCTCTCTTCTGACCAACTTCAACAGCTTACTAACTGGAAATTAGCTTGTCATATAAATGCCTCGAAGACTAAACTAGTGACCTTCCATCATCACTGAGCAGACTCTGAATCTTAACCTATCGCTATAAACGAGTGTTCTTACTTCGAGAGGCTAAGACCTCAAGTGAAACTCGTACGTACTGAACATCTCTAAAGATACTGGAAAAAAGGGTCGGTTACTTGTACCACTCCAGTCAGTATCTGATTCCTCTTTCTATCGTCTACATTTACAAAAATCAAATCCGGCCGAGAATGAAGTATTGCATCCATATATGAAATAGAACTGCTCAGTTGTGTAGTTTCAATACTCTAAATTCGGTTCTACATCCTTGTAGGCGATGAATCATTTTCCACCCTACAATCCCCTTTTTTGAAAAAGAAACGTCGCAAAGCTCTCCCTGCTCGAACGCTATTATCATGGAAAGGTTTCAGACGGAATACGTTGCTTGGTTCTGCCAGTTAAAACCTTCCATACCACGCATAGCGTTCCACTCTTTTTTTTTCTCCTTAGTATTAAAAATTTTAAATACGTGGGAAGTGTTCCAACAGAAGACGGAAAGCGTGACACAAAGATCCGAAGGCAAATTGGCATGGCGAAGGACGCGTTCCGAAAGTATTAAAAAACAGTAAACTTTCACTAGAAACAAAGAAGAGAGTACTAGATTGCTATGTGATGTCAGTGTTCAATATGTCAGTGAATGTTAGACAATATCATCAAAGGTGTAGGAAAAACTTGAAGCAGTTGAAATGTGGTTCTACAGAAGGATGCTGCGGATATCATGGACCGAGCATGTGAGCAATGACAAGGTTTTGGACAAGATGGAAACGAAAAGGAGATTAAGATTGAGCATCAGGAAGAGACAACTGAAGTTCCTGTGACATAGAATGAGGAAGGCGGGCTTGGAGAACCTGATGCTAACAGGCCAGATAGAGGGAAAAAGATACAGAGGACAGCAGCGGATAATATATTTGAAGGGCCTGAGCAGTTGGATGATAGAACGGGGATTGCAAGATGTTACAGGAGAAAGCGTGCTAAGAGCCACCAGGGATAGGGAGACGTGGAAGGCCATGATCGCCTCCGTCCTGAAGGGACAAGGCACCTAGAAGAGAAGAAAATGATTCCACTTTCGAGTTTTAAGTTCCATTCGAGAAGCTCCTTCCTCCGAACCGCTATTTCGTGAAACTGTCTCTCAAGAAGATGATTGTACGATTATTACAAACTTAACCTGCTCATATTTAGTGTCCACTGTTATCTTCCCTACTCATCTCTATAAACTGTACTTCTTAATCAGCAACTACCACCTTAAAGGCTCTTGGCCATTGTAAAGGTGGACATTATTGTAAAAACTGTTATAATGATCGTATAAGCTCGTAGTTCTGGATAATATTATTTTAAAGGCGACACTGGAACGAAACATGACTAAAGTTTGATAACATAAGTAACATTTGTTAATGCAATAATACAAATAATATATTTCTGTCAATGAATGCAATTCAACGCTACGACTCAGTTTGCAACAACTGTTTCTACGAGAAGTCCTACACATACAGAGTGCCCCACAAAATAACATTAAATTTGGTATAAGTTATTTAATTGTTGTATTTTTGTTACAGTTATATTGAAGCAAAAAAAATGATAAAAATTTAGTAGTTTAAAACAATAAAAATACAAATGTTCGATCTGGTGTTAAAACTTAAAGTATATGTTATGTTTTTTATCAGATTGTAAATCTAAAATAATTTTTTGTGGGACACCTTTTGAAAACTTGAAGACATTAAGTTCAACGATTAGTGTAGAGAATGTTGATTGTTTATCTACCCAACAAAAACAAAACAATGCTATTTTGTGTGCATAATTAAATTATTATACCACTGTTTGTCCCGGTCGGAAAATACGGTGAGCAATTTTCTCATGTCACAAAAGCTATGCTTGAATTCTTAAACAGTTTTGCCAAATGAATTAATAATTTGTCGCCAAATCAAACAGTAAATAGAATCTTGTTCCCCGACAGCACATGGCTTTGCGTGTCAACTGGACTCCATATTCAAACTGTCAACGCTTCAGAGCAAAGGATTCAATTCAGCTTATCAGCATTTTGATCCTAGGTTAAGAACCTAATGGATGATGGCAGCAGCAGCAGCTCACAAAGTAAAACTATTGTCTGATAGAACTCTATAACCTCCGCTTGCTTCCAGTCCGGCATTACTTTCGCTTTCAATAGGAAGATGCGTGGCGAGTCGGAGACAGGGAAAGAAGCCGGTGTGTGGCGCCAGTCAATCCGATTAGTAAACAAGAAGTAGGATCTAATCTGGAAATACTGGCAACTGTTTGTAAGAATCGGAACCCTTTTAAGACCCTCTTCAAGCCGGATAGTGTACTTACGTTAATCTAATTCTTTACTTACATGAAATCCATTTTTCGGAAGTCAATGTTTTTATAATAAAATTAGTACGAACCAACCAATGATGGCAAAGTTTTCAGGTTATACTTTTATAAATTTTTACTTCTTTTTTTTTGAGTGGGGAGGAATTATTTTCCATAACTTATTTGTTAGCGAACATATATTATGCAACTCGAAACTTTTCATCATATTGTAAACATGGATAAAATTATAATGTTGTTTTTAATACGTACTTTTTATTGATCTTTTTTTTTACTGCTTTTTAAGCCTTTCCAGGTTATTTAAAGTGATAAATATTTTTAGATTATAAAAATTTCCTGAGATAATAATCATTTAGAAATACAAGTCTTACTAATTAACGTATAGCTGAATCGTAGAAGAGATGGATTCTTACCGTTTATTATTTGTGCGTAAGTGAACATAACGATTCTAACTGGAATTGAACTTGGTTCTGCGATTTCCAATTCCCAGATGTTATTGTTATTGATTACATCACTCAAAAACACCAAGCTTACAATACCTGGTATCCACAAGGGAGTAAACCATCTCAACGCTGCTTAACTTCGATAACTGAGATAACAATTATTTAGAAATACAAGACTTACTAATTAACGCATAGCTAGAGCATAGAACAGATTGATTCGTACATTGATAAAGGTTATTTGTACGTAAGTGAACATAACGAATCTAACTGGAATTTGTACTTGGCTCTGCTATTTCCAATTCCTAGCTGTTACTCATTACATCTGAAGCTATAGGGAGCTGGTTAATGTTTCTTTGCAGTTTGAAATGTGGGGAATTGTGTAGAATAGTGTAAAAATAAAACAATATATATTTTGCATTTTAAAATAGAAATTTATTTAAAGGAAAGAATAACATAAGTTGTAAGAGTTAATGTGCGACTAGAAACATGATTAAGAAGTTAAGGATAGAGTTTGTACTCAATGATAAAGTTATGGGTATCAAGTGTTGTAGAAAATGTTCGTAGTAGTAATTGTTGAAAGAGTATATGCGTACGTACTAATGTACGTGTGAGCGTTTGTTGTATGTATAAGGAGTGTATGTGAAGTATTCGCTCAGTCTTTAGAATAGCGGTCAGTTATTAAGTAGATTGGTGAACGGTGAAGAGAAAGAACAACATGCGACTTGACCTTATCTCCGGTCGATTGGAAGTTGAAGTTACATTTTAGTTGTTTCGTCTTGCGGCTCCCATCTGACTCTGTTGATACTAAGTATGAGTGTCCTTTCTGCTTCGACTTTCCCTGAATCTTTGTCATTGTTTACATGTTCGGTCCATGGTATCCTGTAGAAACACATTTTTGTGGCTTTATGTATCCACTGAAATAGCAAAAAACTCTCTCTCTCTCACACTCACACATACACACACACACACACACACATACAGAAAGAGTGAGCGTATCAAAAATAGCTTCACAAACTTAAGGAGCGAGTCCCTCACACCAAAACAAAGACAAATATCGACATGAACATATATCCTTTGTTTTTGAATTATTAAGTTCATAGTATACGGTTGATGCTGTTAAATGTACAATCCAACATGCAATCCCCAAATACTTATTATCATAATCTGTGGTAACATGGATCCTGCATCAGAAACGCGACGTTAAACTGCATCAAATGTTGGATGACTCGGCTTCCTTCAGTTTGGAAACGCAATCTGATACTTGTCGTACAGCTTCGCGTTCATTACCATTCACACGACCGTATAAATCCAATCTGCCGGCACACGATATAAATCTCCTGTCATTGTTAATCGGAACACTTGTCAGTTAACATACTACTACACACGTTAAACGTTGAAGACAGGCTAGACACAAATGTACACAAATGACAAATGTAGCCTAGTCCAGATGGCAAAATAGCACCATCTACCATAATCTTTCTTGAAACTTAACTGAAAAAGGAAAGATTTGCAGACATATGTTGATATGAATTATGGTCCTTGTTTTAGTGCGAGGACCTGACCCAAAAGTTTGGAAAAAGTATGTGTGTTCAACCATGAATTAATTTTTTATTTTCCAAAAATAGATAATTTTCACCATTTATTTTTAAAAATCACATGAAGAAGAACAATATTCTGAAACGTTTTTGTAGATATATAATGCCTTTATAAACCATTGTAATAACAAAATTACAATATCAAGCTTTGCTCTGTATTCAGCTCCTTTGTGTAAAAGTAAATAAAACAAACAGTAGATTTTTAATCTGTTTTCCATTTCCTTTATATATATATATATATATATAGCTAGCTAGCTAACATTTTATGTATTCCCCAGACCTGGTCATTGCTTCTGTCTGAATTTTTATAATAGGTTAACATTTTTATACTATTTATACATGGCCTGAAATGCAAATATTGAAGATAATGCTAATTCTTATTTTAAAAAAACTTAAAATAAACCTATAACTTCAAACAAACATCAGTTTGTAAATTAAACTTTGCAAATAACAGAAAAAATTATTTCTTTTCCTGAAACTGAAAATCTGACATTTACAAAAGTATGTGACTCCTACTTCTCTCTTGGTGAAGTCCTGTCGAAATAAATATCAAATTTGAGTTAATAATCAATTAATTTGAGCTGACCAATCAAATTCAGGATGTGATGTGCGTTGTGGTGCAGTCGAAAATCATCCGCAACGAAAAATCAGAGAGCCGAGGTCGAACTTGATTTTAATTCATTGCATTCACCTACAGGCAAATAACCCTGGGAAATGTATTATTCCGTCTCTTCTCTCTCCAGTTCGGTTTTAAGTAGCAGTACTGATTCAGTTTTATAGCCTTAGTTGGCAGCCAGTTTACCGCAGAAAGTAACGGTAACCTACTGCAAGGAAAACTTCTTCCCATACAGTCATGTTTCTTTGGAGACATAATCGCCCAAGCGGGTATCAGTTATGGCACTTGACTGACTGAATCAAATCATCCTTGGTAAATTGCTTTGGTAACATATTAAAAGAGAAGGGAAACCAGCGAAGCCAATATATAGCCTCATAGATCAACAATGCCTAGAAGGTAAAATATATTTGGACATGAGGAAGAATGTACTAACTTTTCAGTAGTCTCGGGAAAGCTATAAGACCACATTAAAAAATGATTACAGTGCCATCCATCCACGGCATGATAATTTACAACCTCATCTCTGCCTATATCAAAACTATCACCAAGAAAGACATGAAAAATAATTAATCAAGGTAAAGGGTAACTCAGGTACCATTGTGAGAGAGGTGCATACCTCTCTGATAGCATTTGGAGTAAAGATGTATCTATCTACAATCAGACAAAAATTCGATGGTCTTGGGGTTCTCTGGTGAGGGGTTGTTCGAAGAAAGACTCTGCTCTCAAGGAAGAAAAAAAACATACGTTTAAACTTTACCACAGAACACTTGGGCAAACCAGAGTCCTTTCAGAAGACCATTCTTTTGACATATGAGTCAGATAGAATTGTTTGGTCACAAAATCGCCGTGTCTCAAGTAAAGCCAGCATTGCCTCGTAAGAAATAAATATAATTCTAACAGTTGGGATGTGCGTTGTGGTGCAAAGGATATCGGCTTGGAAAGAGAAATCGGGAAGTCGAGTTCGAATTCCAGTTGAATTCACTTAAACGCAAATACCCTTGGGAAAGGTATTAATCCGTCTGTTCCTTCCGGTTATGGGGTAAATAACAGGACAGACCGGGTTCTATAGCCTTGGCTGGCAATCAGTCTATCGTAGAAAGCAATGGCAACTTACTGCGGGATAATTTTCTGCCCAGTCAGTCATGTCTCTTTCGAGACATGATCACCCAATGTGTGTATCACGTATGGCACTGAACTGACTGACTAATAGTCGTGTATGGCGGTGACAACATCAGGAATTGGATTTGCTTATCTGGATCTTGACCTGAACGATATCATATTCATGGTAATGCGAATTCTCAATCTTATTAAATTCTGAATTAGAATCTCCTTCCATCAGAGGCCTTGCGAAACTTGAGTTGTACAACAACACAGTGTATCCAAGCTGGTTATTCATTCTAGATATCTCTCTAACGTCTCTCAACTGGCTGAAAAAACTTCCGAAACAGTGACCAAAGAGTAGATGCGAAAAACTGGTCAGTGGTGACAGAAGACGTTTGGTTGCAGTAATCACTGCAAAAGAAGGCATCACAAGGTACTAACTAAAAAGCTTCACATACTTTTGCACGTTAAATTTGAAGTTTCGGGTGAATAAATAATTTTTTTTTTAAGTAAATAACAGATTTTTGTTTGTGATCATTACTTGGAAAGTCTACTTGACAAATTAGTGTTTGGGTGCATATTTAGTCGACCTTAATCTTTTATTAGGCTTTCTGATATTGTTGAGATTGTGGCCGTTGATGTCGAATACTGGCGAGATAGAAATAAAATCCTTGCCAGGATTTGACATTTACGGCCACCATCTCAACAATATCATATCCGCGGATGACACGGTGTCGATAGCAGACACGGAAATGATATTGCAGGACATTTTACAGAATGTCGTAAAAGAAAGTGAAAAGAAAGGACTAAGCATAAACCTCAAGAAAACTGAACACAAGGTAATCAGCAAAAGAAGGAGCCCAATATGCCAACTACACGTCGGAGAATCTAAAATAAAACAAGTAATTTTTTCAAATACCTGGGAAGTGTTTTGACAGAGGATGGAAAGTGTGATGTGGAGATCCAAAGACACATTGGCATGGCCAAATACGCATTTCAGAAGCTGATCAGAGTACTGAAAGACAGGAAAATCACATTAGAAACAATGAAAAAAGTGCTGAATTGCTTTGTGATATCTGTCCCTCTGTATGGAAGTGAATGCTGGACGATCCCATCTAAGATGGAGAGGCTTGAGACAGCAGAAATCTGGTTTTACAGAAGGATACTGAGGTTACCATGGACGGAACATGTGTGCAATGATGAGGTGTTGCAGCGGATGCAAACGAGAAAAAACTTATTCTAAGTATCAGGAAGAGATAAATGAGGAGCGGGGCTTAGAAGAAATACCAAAAGAAAATATTGGGTGCTACAAGTGACAGAGCCAAGTAGAAATCCATGATCGCCTATGTACTGAAATGACACGGTACAAGAAGAAAGCTTATCTTTTGAAATAACAGTGACCATATATGTTGGGGTTTCGAAACATTCTCTCTTTATATATATATATATATATATATATACTCTCACACAGCTGGACAAATACGATCTGCCTACTTAGCAGTCATCATCAGATTACAATTTACAAAACTAACATTTATTCTGATGGCGATATTAAATTTTATTCATGGAAATATTAATATTAAAATCAGAAATTAACAGTAAATATTAGTAAATACAGGAATAGCATTATCCTCTCCAATATATTTTGCAATTCAAAACCAGCAAAAAAAACCAAAATTATTACTTTGGATGTCATCGCAAAAAAAAAAAAATAATCTTAAAAATGGAATAAGAAATAGATGTAACCTTTGACTTTTTAGAAAAATTGTCATCTTAAAATACCTAAATACCACTAAATTACTAAACAAAAGAAATGAACTAATGTGCACATGCAAACATAGAAATAAATATCTGATCAAATAGATAGAGCCAGATTATTTCATTTAGTTTATTTTCTACCTTATTTTTTAATTTAAGTTTTACCTTATTTCTTTATTTTAATTTTTTTTGTACATAAATTTTTATGCCTTTCGTCTCCAGAAAATAATAAACTTGAACAACATCTTCAACTTTTTGATATTAATTTAACTTTGATGATTTTACTTAAGAATTTCATATTGAGTTTTCGGTCTAAACCAAATCAAATTACAAACTTAATAAATTCAAAAATGGCCTCCCAGATTGATAATTTTGACGTAGAATAATAGGCATACTTATTAATATATATACTTCATAGCTCTGTTATAGAGCACTGTTAATACCAGAAAAAATATATATGTGTGTACTCGCGTATATATCTGCACACACACACACACACACACACCCACACACACACAATCGCTTGAAATTCTTTTGAAGGTTTTTACATCATTCGTCTTTAAAGAATCATTGCAGAAGATTGTTAAAGGGAAACATGTGAGAATGAAAACACTTCTTCTTACTTGTTCTTTACTTATTTTACTCACCTTGTCGGATTCCGATACATATATGCAACTGATATATATATATATATATATATATATATATATGTGTGTGTATATATATATATATATATACACACACACACACACACACAAAGTGAAGTATATAATTGAGATAAATAAATATATAATTATGATGAAACTCATATATATGAACCGATATAGATATGAAGAGAAACAGATAACAAGATATATAAAAAGACACGCACAATATATATGTACTTGTATATATATATATATATATATATATATATCTGTGTGTATATGTATGTATCTATATGTGCGTTTATATATATATATATATATATGACTTACAGAATATGAATCGATTTTTCTTGGCAGACAGACAGTCTCCGAGATAAATAGATACAGGGATTGTTGAGATATATGTCACGCCAAAAATATATTTTTTCGCTCACAACAACCAAAGCCAAAAACGTCAAAATCTCTTCGTCTGCTACGACCTTTTCGTACTGATAATGACATAGCTTAGCTGACTAGGCAACATAAAGCCAAATGTTCGGAGACTACCCCAAGAAGATTGTCCTGTGACAATCTTCCAAGTAAATGAGACTTACCTTGAAAATCAGCATTCGGGATAATGACTTTGAGTTGGGTATATTTTTAAGTTATTTATTCAGATGATTAATTTTGAGAAGAGAATTTGAACGCACCACAGTAGTACGTTGGTCTGCGCAGTGTTCTTGACAGGCTCCAAAGGAGAATCTGTAATCTGATAGGTACCGACTTGCCGGCTCGACTCCAGCTGCTTTTTCACCGACGGGATGTGACTTCTCTCTCTCTGTTCTATAAATATTTTCATGGTTTCTGCTTCGACGAATTTAAGTCACTGGTGCTCTTGCCACAGGAGTTTACTCCTGCAACCAGGCTGGCTACTGGGTCCCACCCATTTACAGTTAGATAAACTAAATGCAGCCGACAATTCTACTCCTGCAGCTTCTTTTCTCGCATTTCTTGCCTGTGAAACTCTCTTCTACATTCTTGCTTTCCTGAGGGCTACAACCTCCAGGAATTTAAATGCACTGTCAATACCCATCTCTCCAGTTCTTTCTACATCACCCTTTATATCTTTTCCATTTTTTCTACCTTTGCAACTGTCATCACACCTGTATTACCATCCTTCTCTTGCTCCTTTCCCTGACACCCACTGTAACTGGTTCGTCTTTATCTTTTCTCTCCTCCTATCTAATCTCTTAATTTTATGTAGCCCTCTACGCATCAGTGGTGTTACCACCTTACATGGGCTGAAACAATAAGAAAAATGGTGTAGAAAAAGTATGCTTACAGTTGTTTTATTATTTGTTTCATGTTTTAGATCTAACTGAGACGAACAATGACTGTTCTTTCGGGAAGATGAAGCCCCTCCTCATTATGCTTCGGTCTTAACTAATTTTTTCCACAGCGTTGGATCGGAAGAAGGGGCAGCATCGAATGAGGACCATGTTCACCTCACTTAATATCAATCGATTTCTATTTGTGGGTGGCGTAATTAAGAAAAGAGTTTACGTTAGAATTGCCCACACAATGGACGAATTAAGAGTACATCTCGGAAGTATTTATTGAAATTGATGTAGAAGAGGCTCAGCCGACGGGCATAGTCTCATCTGGAGAAAATTAGACAGATTCCCGACCATACCTTGTGCAGAATTTACGGGATATTTTTGGCTGAGCTTAAGGGCTATGATTTCCCGCTATATAATGGCCTTGTTCCGCATTCAGTTTCGGTGAGGAGTCCGGTAGATACCCAGATCGGGATTTGTATCGTCCTTTGTATCATAGTGTTCTGGAGGGGTTCGAGGAATGTTGCAATGTTGAAGGATGTCATTTTGAGCACTTTAGGGATAAAACTGTGCTAAAAATGTAAGTAAAATGTTAAACAGATGCACATAAATAGTTGTGAAGAAATATGACTGTAACAAATAAATGTAATGATTTAAAAAAATGTAGTGTGAACCTTCTAAGTGTAAGTTTACTTTTGATTCATAAGTATAAAATGTTACGCTATATCTTGGTCCCATGTATGTAATTTCATGGTTATTTGCTGAGTGGAGTTAAGACACGCAGTGTGAACCGCATTCACTACAGTACGAAAAGAGTTTGATATTACAGGTATCTAGCATTTTATCTTAATTCTTCCGTAAAGCTCATTTTGTAAGTAATAATTTGAATCGAGTTTCAAACTTGCATCAGCCACTCGTGCTTCTATGTTTTATTCTGTGAATTTCCTAATTCTGTTGATCCTTCTGAATAGAGGAAGCATGTAATTTCTTACCAGTGACCGAAGTGTGTACGAGGCAAATATCTTGTGCATAAAGAAGTATTAAACTTTGATTTTATTTACCTGGCCTCCCCATTAAATTAGAATGTGAAACAG
This sequence comes from Ascarosepion bandense, assembly GCA_037127315.1. Classification (NCBI taxonomy): domain Eukaryota; kingdom Metazoa; phylum Mollusca; class Cephalopoda; order Sepiida; family Sepiidae; genus Ascarosepion; species Ascarosepion bandense. The sequence goes on along the minus strand of JBBBDQ010001317.1, from coordinate 10,387,146 downwards.
GTTTTTTTTTATCTGGGAGCCCAAACGTATACATACAGGCCAAGAAGAAAAATTGCCCGGTCCTACGACCACAGTCAGCCTGGCGTCGATACTACATTGGACCCCATTTCTCCTAATGCAATGATAAAGGTGATACCGTAAGGTTGGAACCCTCGGTACCAGGCGCCTTCTCCCATCATAAATCATGAAAACAGATACTTCGCTTTGAACTCTATCCAAGATGTACGCATCTTTCACATCTGTGGTCAGCGTTCGGGTCAATATTTCAGTCAGGAATTCAGAAAATGTCAAGGCTAACAAGCCCTCAACTAATTGAAGAGTTACACGAGATATTCTGTAAATTTTGAGTGTTCTGATTTTCATGAATTCTTCACTGTCAAACCTTTCTTACTTGATTTTAAATAAATTTTGTTCATAATCTCAAATTCAGTTCATTCCTCTCGGATATACTACACTTACTCTGTTTATGCTATCACTAATTCCTGACTAACAATTATGAAGTTTTTCTCTCTCCGGTAAGTCCATTGCGAAGCCCCTGAGGTCAATTCAGACGTTTCCCAAGGCTTTCTCGTCGATTCTATCCACTTTCTAATTTTTACTATCTTCCTAAGAATTGTCTCATATTAATTATTGATTCAAAAAAATTATCTGACCTCTCCACTGATCTAGCTCAAACAAACAGCTCGAGCAGGGCAAAATGGCTCGTATCTTTAAATACAACATGACAAACTGGACACAAATGTACACGAATGACAAATGTAACCTAATCCAGATGGCAAAATAGCAAATAGCTCACATACATACACACACAAACATACGCACATACATACATACAGACATATATATTTAGAGAGAAAGAGAAAGAGGAGGTGTATCAAAAATAGCTTTATAAATCCTCACACCAAAACAAAGCCAGAAATCCATATGAACATACATCGTTTTGATATATTTTGAGTAATGAAGTTCATAATTTACGGTAGATGCTGTTAAATGTACAATCCAATCTACAATCCCCAAATACTTACTGGTGTCGCGGATCCTGCATCAGAAACGCGACGATAAACTGCAGCAAATGTTGGATGACTCGGCTTCCTTCAAATGCAATCTGATACTAGCCGTACAGTCTCGCGTTTATTATCATTCCGGTGACCGTATGCAAAAATCCTATCTGCCTACACACGATAGCACTGTCTTGCCATTGTTAATAGGAACACTTGTCAGTTAACACACTACTACACACGTTAAACGCTGAAGAGAGACTGGACACAAATGTACACGAATGACAAACGTAACCTAGTCCAGATGGCAAAATAGCACCATCTACCATAATCTTTCTTGAAACTTAACAATTAAAAAAGGAAGGATTTGTAGATATATGTATATATCGATTTTAGTTCTTGTTTTAGTGCTGTGAACCTGACCCCGAAGTTTGTAAAATTGTGTGTGTACGCTTAAACATGAATTAAGTTTGTATTTTCTGATATAAATAATTTTTACTATTTATTTTAAATTATCACCTGAGGAAAAAAATGTTCTGAAACATGAATTTTTACTTTGTGTAGTGGAAAATACCTTTATAAACCATTGTAATAACAACATTACAATATCAAGCTCTGCTCTGTATTCAGTACTTTTTAAAAAATTAAATGAAACAAACAGTAGATTTTTAATGTCTCTGTTCTTTCATTTCCTTATATATATATATATATATATATATATATATATATATATATATATATTTGTGTATTCCCCAGACCTGGTCATTGCTTTTGTCTCAGTTTCTATGATGAGTAGTTAACATTATTTACACTATTTATATATGGCCAGTATGCAAATATTGAAAATAATGCTAATTCTTTTTGTGAAAAACTTAGAATAAACCTATAACTTCAACCGAACATCAGTTTGTAAATTAAACTTTGCAAATAACAGGAAGAAAATTTAATTTTTCCCCGAAACTAAAAATCTGACATGTACAAAAACAGAGAGCTCCAGCAGGGCAAAATGGCTCGTAGTTTTAAATACCACAAAAACCGAGCTAGTATTATTTGCTCACCAGTTAGACCCAGAGTTTCCTCCAGTCATGATGAATGATTACTTTCTCGATGAAGTTCCTGGATTTGAATTTCTGTTGGGAATTAAGTTCGCTCCAGACCTGAAGTAGAATCAATATATACGATACATTGCCGAAGATGCTGTAAAAATTGGTCAGTTCATTGTTTCACCGTAGAAAATACTTAACTCTTTCTACCATGATCTATCTTCACAAAAATCAAACGAAAGCAAACATGGACTCCGCTACATTCTCTTTTTTCTCCCTTTACAATCTTTTACTGCCTGCAGTCACTCTCTCACCGACGTGACGTGACGTGACTTCCCTGTGCCTCTTCTATAAATTCTTTCACGGTTTCTGCTTCGATGAACTCAGATCACTGGTGCCCCCTAGGTACGAATTTGCACGAGACACTAGATTAGCAACTAGGTCCCACCCTTTTGCAGTGAAACCGATAAAATATAACCGCAATTTCTACTCCAACAGCTTCTTTTCTTGCACTTCCCACCTGTGGAATTCCCTTCCGCATACTTGCTTCCTCGACAGCTACAATCTTCAGGACTTTAAATGTAAGGTCAATAGATACCTCCTTACACACTAACTCGCACCCATTCTCTCAAACACTCTTCCTATATACTCGCTTACTCGTTTGTCACCCTCCTTCTGACATTTCCTATATTCAGTTGCTCTCTCAGTACTTTCCCCGATGTAACCCCCTGCGCTATAGTGGCAGTGGAATACCTTGCTTGGAGTGAAATGAAACATTTCTCACTTTGCAGCCCTCTTTACCTCAGAGTTAGTGTTGCAAACCCATTACTACTTTATCGTTATTTACATGGCGAAGGCTTGGTTAGGCTCCATTCTTTAGTTCTTCTAATCCAAATATTTACCCTCCATACTGCGTCTCTCTCTCTCTCTCTCTCTCGATATATATATATATATATGTAAGAAGGAAGTTGAACTGAAACAACTTTTTTCTAAGAGTCGCTGATTCAGCAGTGATGAAGTAGCAGGAATATCTGTGTGTCACTATAAGAAAACCCGACAATTTTCTAAAGTATGCTCAGTTCAAATAAAGCCAGCAATACAATAAAACCAGTTATTATTGTTTTATTTTCTATTTCTAGAATTTACCAGAAATAGATGTAATCATTAGATTTGGTGAAACTTTAAACACATTTATTTAATAAACTATGCAATATTGTATCATCAGTTATAACGGTCCATTGCTTGAGTTGATGATATTATTCGGTCTGTTCAATTTTTGTGAGTTGCACAGTTGGAGTTTTATGAAATTGCTGCTATTACAATAGCCTTGCGCATTATGTGGCGGATTAAAAAATCGACGAACTGAGTTCGATTTCCAGTTGAGTTCGTCACATTTACTTTCGCGTAAATATTTTTGGAAAAGGTATGAATTTGTCCATGAATTAAACATCAGAGCCGACTGGGCACTGTAGCCATCATTTGCAAGCAATCGAAGAGCGAGATAACTCTGAATTCAAAACCGTTTGGAGCCCTGGCAATCAACATAGCAGAACAGAATCGTGGAGTTAACGATGTCATTGTGATCCCGACTGCAGCTGGATATGATGGATGGAATGTGGGTTATTTTTCTTAGTATAAACATCTCAGAAATTATCAGTCTGGGCTTTTAATTAGACCCAATGCTCAACTTGTAGCCAAATCATGTAACTTGGGTTAGTTACTTAAATGCCATACGTGATACACACTTGGGTCCTCATGTCTTGAAAGAGACATGATTGACTGGGCAGTTGATTATCCCGCAGTAGGTTGCCATTACTTTCTGCGTTAGACTGGTTACCAACCAAGACTATAGAACCCAGTCTGTCCTGTTATTTAACCCATAACTGGAGGTAAGAGACGCATTGATACCTTTTCCAAGGGTATTTGTGCGTAAGTGAATGCAAGGTACACAACTGGAATTTGAACTCGGCTCTCCGCTTTCTCTTTCTGAGCCGATATCCGCTGCACCACAACGCACATCTTTTTCTTCTTCTTCTTTTATGTGCCATGGCTTTCCACGTCTATCCTTGGTGACTCTTTCTCCTGATGCACCATACAACTCTTGTTCCGTCATCTACCTGATCAGGTCCTTGCAATCAACAGTAACACTGCTGCTGACGAACATATATATTCAATACACTCTGAAATATCGTTCTTTAGTGTTTGTCTTAAAACGTAACTTGCGCTTCGTGCTATTTCCATACCCATGGAAACAAATATTAATATAAAATAGGGTCTGTTTTCTTTTGGTATTTTTATTATCGATCTTGACCAGGTATGTTGACTTCAGTCTCTTCCTCATCGACTTGACGTAGATTCCATCTTCCTTTTTTATAAAATATTTTCCTACTGACTGCTCTGATTTTTTTTCTAGTGTCACGACTACATGTATTTAAGCAAGCTACTAGAATGGCGGTGCGTTGTGGCGTAGTGGATATCGGAACAAGGAATTGGGTAGCCGAGTTCAAATTCCACTTACGCGTAAATATCTTTGGGAAAAGGTAATAATCTGTTTCTTCCTTCCAGTTATGGGTTAAATAACAGGACAGAATGGGTTCTATAGCCTGGGCTGGCAACCAGTTTACCGCAGAAAATAATGGCAACCTATTGAGGGATAATCTTATGCCCAGTCAGTCATGTCTCTTTTGAGACATGAACACCCAAAGCGTGTATCACGTATGGCACTTAACTGATTAGATTGACATCTCGGTCCCACCCATTTACTGTTCAAATAGCTGAAATTAACCACCACATTTATCCCAACAAATTATTTACTCTCATTTCCCGCCTGTATAACTCCCTTCCGTTTATTTTCTTTCCTGACAGCTACAGTATTCAAAAATTTAAATGCAACGTCAATTGCCTTCTATCTTCGTGAATCCAATTAATCTTTTATCTTTTCATCAATCCTCCTTATTTTCTTACGTTCACTTCGTGTAACACTCTGCATATTAGTTGCACTCTCGCCAGAGGCGTCGTCATGTTTTCCGCATGGCCTAATGGATATGTCGTCTGACTTCGAATCAGAAGTTTGCGAGTTCGAGTCTCGTCGTGGTCGAGTTTTTCGCCTACGTTCTGAAGGGAGAGGGCACATAGAAGAAGATACAATCACGGCCTTCCATATGTCCCTATTCCTTGTAGCTCTTAACAGCCTTTCTCTTGTTACTCATATCAAACTCTGTGCTGACTTCCATATGCTCAAGGCCATCAAGTATGTCATCCCAGGAGTTTAAATGTAAGGTCAATAGACACCTCCTAACACACTAACTCGCATCCATTCTCTCACTCTTCCCATCTACATCCTTACCCGTCTATCACCCTTCTTCTGACATTTCCTTTATTTAACCACTCTCTCATCACCTTCCCCTATGTCACACCCTGTACAATAGTAGCAGTGGAATGCCTTGCTTGGGGTGAAATGATTTTAAAAAATGCATTGCTTTGCCCTGTCTCTTTTCCTTTTTATCTGATCTCCTTCCTCATATGTTCCGGAAATTTCTGTTGTCTTTTCCTGATTTTAAGTATAAGTTTCCTTTACGCATCAGTCCTCTCCAAAACCTCGTTGTTGCTAACATGTTCGGTTCATGATATCCATTTCGGTTGCTTAAAGTCTTTCCTTCATGTTTGATGAGATTGTCAAGCATTCGATGCCATAGTGAAGAATGGACAGCACGTAGCAATCCAGTACTCTCTTCCTTGTTTCTAGCGAAATTACCCTGTTTCTTAATACTTTACTCAGCTCCTGGAATACATCCTTGTGCTTTTAGATCTCAGGAATATAAATGTATAGAAACTGGTTTAACCACAAAGTGACGGGTCAGTTTATATATTGATTGTAATATGGAATTAATCCCCCACTTTATATTCAGCATGTATCTGTAGAACCACATTTCAGTTGCTTCAAGTCTTTCCTTCATGTTTGATGAGATTGTCCAGCATTCGATGCCATAGTGAAGGACAGACATTACATAACATCCAGTACTCATTTTTTTGTTTCCAAGAAAATTTTCCTGTTTCTCTCTACTCAGCCTTTGGAATGCACCCTTAGCTATGCCAACACGCCTTCGAATGTCAGTATCGAACCTTACGTCCTTTGTTAGAACAGTTCCAATGTATTTAAATTTTTGTACTTAGCTGATTTGTAGTTGTTTTTTTTTATTACTGATAACGATGCATTCAGTTTTCTTATGGTTTATGTTTAGTCCTTCCTTTTCGTTCGCTTTAACTACCTTCCGAAGGAGGTATTGAAGTTTCATTTCCGTGTCTTTTTGTATCATCTGCTTACTTATATTGTTCAGATTGTGGCTGCCAATGACAAATCCTGGCAGGAGTTCTAGTCCTCTCAGAAATGCCTCGCTGTACAGGTTAAATAGATTTGGCGAGAAGAAAAAAAAATTATAATGTGAAGCTTTTTTTTTTTTATTTTACTTAGAATATTGTATCAGTATTTTTATATTTGTCTATATTTCTATAGCATTCGGACTATTGTCCTCATCTTCGTTACCATTTGTACGATGTTGTACGCTCCGAACACTTTATTACAATCACTGACTATATGAGCTCCATTTTTGCCTAATAGCCTCTTCTAGAAGTTATGAGTTTTCTCCCTCTAACCACTGCTGTATCTTGGTATTGAACTCACAACTCTTTAGGTCAAGTCACAGAAACTAACCAACGTCTATATCCACTAGACCATGTGTCCTAAGGACAATAACAACAGAATTTTTTGGACTTATAAACCTAATGTCCAGTAACTCTTTCTTACCAGAGTTCATCTTGCTAATTTCTGATGTTATTGGTTTTCTCTTGTATTTTTGATATGCTTAATAAATAAATTTGAGTCTGGGAGAAAAAGAATGCTTATTTGAAAACTGAAACTACGAACTTTCCAGAAATGGAAAAGCACATATAATAAAAGAAAAAGAGCTGGAGATCAATGAACACATTAATTCTGAAATGACATTGAATTTCTTAAGGCAACAAATAAGATCCGTAACATACATTTACCTTAGAAAAGGAATGTACCCACTTCTTCTGCATGGAAAAATTAATAATGGGGTAAACCTGGACGCTTATCCTCAAATGAAGACCAGTCTACGAAAAGTACACATTTGAATTAAAAACCGTGGAGAAGAGAACGGAGACTTATTCATTCTTTGAGAATAGCCATGTAAAGAATAAATTGAACGAAATTAAAGAAAAAGAATCTGTAGAAAGCCATGATCGCATATTTCCGGAAGAGACACTGTGTTTTAAAAAATGAGCTTAAATTGCGGTTGATTTATATTAATATTTGGAAAAATCTGTATAAAAACAACTTTCTCATCCTGTCAAATTTCTTTCTTCTTTAAGTTATATGTCCCTATTGTTTTCCGTGAAAAAAGGAACACTTTCATCACCATACCAAAACTCTACTCACAGCCTTGGGAATTTTGAATCTGCCTCAAGCATTCCCAAAGAGTTCAGTTTTAAGAGCGTTTTCGCGTAGTAACCTTCCTGTCACTAAAAAACTCTTTACCTAAAGTCATCCTCAATCCGTGCCAAACGAACGTTTATCCTAAAATGTCAGTCATGTGAAAATCGGCCAGTCGAGGTATAAATATATTCGTCCAAGTATGTAGGATTTGCTGGAAAAATAAATAAGCGAAAAGTAATAAGTAATTTAAAAAAAAAAATTATCTGAAGAAAAAACAAGAAAATGAAAATAAATACAATGAATAACTAAAAACAAAATCTCTCCGCCATGTCTGTAATGCACTTTGATTTCATTTCTTGATTCAACTGCTTTGCTCTGCGTTGATCGATAATTTGCAATCGATTTTAAAAGCTTAAACCGACTGAGCAGAAATAGAGGCCGGCGAAAGATGTTACACTACATTAACTGATCCACAGTTAATGAAGCCACAGTGTATTCTTGAAGATCGTTCACTATTTCTCTTCGTCGTCGTTCGTTTCTTTGGCAACCTTAAACAGAGTTTGCCAAACAAATCCTTGATGCTTCGAATTTTTTAAAATTAAAATTTCCAAAATCAAACAGAACAAAAATACCTTTTTCTTTTAAGGATTTCCTACATTAAAGACAATATTTCTGTAGATATTTTCTTAGCCCAGCAGCCGGTCATAATAAGAGAACAATCGATAAGAATCGAACTGAAACCGTTTTACTCGATACACGGCTCCCGTAAACCATTAAGGTCGTAGGGTTATTGTGGCGAACCCGCGTTAGTACAGACGTATAAGAGACCTAGGATCGCATGTGAACATGTTTGTCTATATTTCTGAAATGTCAAGGACACATGACCAAGTGGATACAGACGTTTGTTCGTTCCAATGAAATAGTTGTGAGTTCAATACCAATCTACTGCAGGGGTGAACAAATAACTTAGAGAGTTCAGTTAAATGGAGATAACTACATGGCTACCAAATGTGACATCGTACATGGAATGAGAATGATATACCCCAGTGATCAAAATGAAAGGTTCGGTTCGAAATTTTAAGAATCTGATGACGGCAGTAGAGTACAACGGCAAAAACGTTGTTAATATGGCATTGAAAATGAGGACAATAGTCCAAACAATGTAAATAATGCCAATTATAGGGTTTTCCAGTTATCAGCGAGACAATTCGGCATGTTAAGATAGAGAACTCTCTCCAATTGATCAAGATCCGGGTTTTTGCAAGACACTACACGGTAATAAAAACAAGGAGAAAACCAGCAGTCGGCAAGATACGGTGTCTTGTGAAGTTTATCTTGTGGGCATTTTTGTTCCTCAAGTGGTTGTGGTTTACGATACAGATTTGTTTTTGTTACTTCCCGTCTCTTTCTCCTCTCTGCCTATCATACCCGTAGTTGTTGGGAAAGCAATTGGTTAGCTGTTTCCTTCAATGCCAAAACACACTTTTTGCCTACATTACTACAGGTAACACATGTACTGCAACTGTCTACAGCGGTGTTTATTGAAAAAATAAGCTGACACAGTCCATCTTTCTTTAAACTTTTTCTTTTTCTAGATTGGATGATACCCAAGAGAAAAATATTTAGTCTACCCTGCTATTAATTCCGTAGCTTGGGCAAAAAATAGATCCATCCGTTTACAATATCATCGAAGATTAAAGAAAAACTTGAAGCAACTGAAATGTGGTTCTACAGAAGGATGCTGTGAATATCATGTATCGAGCCTGTGAGCAATGATGAGGTTTTGGAAAGGTTGGAGACGAAAAGTAAATTAATACTGAGCATCAGGAAGAGACAGCTGAAGTTCTTGGGACATGCAATAAGGAAGGAGGGCTTGGGGAACCTGATGCTAACAGGCCAAATGAAGGAAAAAGAGACATAAAAACAGCGTATAACATATTTGAAGGGTCTGAGTAGAGGGATGACAGAACAGAGGTTTCGTGGTGAAACAAGAGAAAGCGTGCTAAAAGCCATCAAGGATAGGGAAACGTGGAACGCCATGATCGCAAATGGCAAGGACAAAGAACATAGAAGAAGAAAAAACTGTACCACAAACAACTTTCTTAGAGCTTCATCATTGATCAGAGACTGATTTTTCGCCAGTAACGCTGAACTGCTGCTCTTTTAAGTAGTTCCGTGTTTGACTGTTTATTGAGACTCACTCCTGGTCAAGAGTGGAATTAATGTGTACAATACATTGTTAAAGATGCTAGAAAAGTGGTCGATTTTTTTCGGTAGCATCGAGAAATCAGTCAGTTAAGTACCATACGTGACACATGCTTGGGCGATCATGTCTCGAAAGAGATATGACTAACTGGACGAAAGATTTTCCCGCAGTAGGTTGCCATTAACTCATGTGGTAGACTCATTGCCATTCAAAGCTATATAACCCAAACTGTCCTACTATTAATCTTTAGCTGGAGGGAAGAGACTGATTAATATTTGAGCGTAAGTGAATGCAATTAATTCAACTAAAATTCGAACTCGGCTCTCCAGTTGTTCCGAGCCGATATTTACTGCACCACGACGCACATTGAAAAGTATCTAACCAATTATGCAATCCTTTATATTTCCAAGACTCAGAAAAATGGAGTGTTCCCCAATCCTTTATAGCCCTCACTCGTTTAGAACATAATTTTTTCTGCGTCATCTTTTCATCTGATGCAACATTAAAATCAGTTGCTACTCCATCAACATCTCTATGGTAAATATTCAGAACAGCTACATAATTTCGTTTTATCAGTCCAGATTTTTGACAACTAGGAAACACTATGGTATTTTCCCGGAATCCGAAGAATAATGTTTTACTTAGCTTTTCCCCAAGAACTACTACTATGTGGAAAGGACTGTTTCGTGGAAGCTTTCCTGAAGGCTATAATATTTTAAGTGTTATTGTAGTTAATAAGAAATTAAGAATTAAGAACCTTCTTCTTCACTTTTACAAAAACTCACAATGACGTGTGAAATCTTGGTTTTTTTCCAAATAGGAAAAGGATTGGCCAAGTGCTTACAGGAAAAGTCGAAACCGGATTCGCTAGTAGATGCCAAATTGGTTTTGTGACCAATGGGAGCAATTGCAAGACTAAAAAGTACTTCGCGATTCAGTGTGAAAAATCTAAATACTATAAAAGGCCCCCAGCGCCAGTCAGTCAGTAAGGGGTGGAAGCAGCAGAGACGACAAGCTAAAATGTAACGGGAGAAGTTTCAAGTGATCAGGACATTTGTTTTCTTTTTCCTCCTTCTTTCTTGTGTGCTAATTCCTTTTACTTCTTCGTTTCTATTCAAAGACATTCCTACCAAACAAATGATAATACATACATACATACATATGTACGCATAAACTCTTTCCAACAAATTACTGTTACGAACATTTTCTACAACTTTTGATGCCCTTAATTTTCGAATTGAACATTAATTTGAACCAGTTCTTGTTATTCTTTCCTTTTAATACATTTCTGTTTTAATATCAAAAATGTATATTTTATTTTTACACTATTCCACACATCCACACAGCTGACAACCATCTGATAATTCTGATGATGATATTTCTGGATAAAACTTGTAAATGTAGGGAATTCGGTAATGTATGACACAAGGCCGAATTAATAAACATTAACCGCACCCTATAGCCGCATTAACTATCCTTATAATAGTAATTTCCTACCAACTTCTCTTTAATTCATCATCGCACACCTCATTTGTTATTACTCAAATTATAGAGTGACTCTTGAGCCTTGCATTTGGTTTTAGTCGAACATCAGTATTAAATATTTTCATTTGCGGAAGGTAAACACAAAGAATGAACTACGAGATTGTGTTGTTGCTATTGTGAGACATAACGATGAAGACAATAGTATAAATAATGATAACTCCTCATCCCAGAAATTCAGACAGACATTACTTAGTTATACAATCAACATGTTTTGCTTCGATATTAGACGTTATGAGAATACTTTCCTAAGAAATTGCTTTATTGTTATTATTCTCGGCTGCTGTCCAAATCCGCATTTCCATTAGAGAAACTTAAGCACAAAGAATGAATTACGAGATTAGAGAACGAAGCCCAGAATCGAGACACAGCCGAGATTATTTTATTGTTGCTACTGTTAGGCATAACTTTCACCAAAGCGAACTTTCGTACGTTTCCAATATGGAAATTTCTAACAAGCAACAGCTTATGAGATTGGAAAGATAGCCACCTCTCATTAAATTTTAAATGATCATATAAAGCATATGTCGGTCGCAATATTTCATTCAAATACATTCTAGCGAATAGAGCAGACAGACTATCTTTTGTGCCTTTGAGGGAAACGTGGGAATGAACTTGACGAAATTCAATTTTAAGGTCCTAGTACATCCGAATACCGTGGGTCTTTTTAAAAGAAAGTAAGTTGAAAATTAATTTCAAACTTTCATCTGAGGACATCTCGAACATACGATTGTCTATTTTTGGACGTTAAAAAATTTCTCCAGACTATAAAATGAAGAAAAGTTTCAGGAGACACATTTTGTCAGTTATATTTAATAAAAAAGTTATATATATATATATATATATATATATATGGTGTCCATAAAGTTCGTGTGTACTTCAAAAAATTTATAACTTTATTTGTATTTGTGATAGAAATAATCTGTAAAAATGTTATAAAGTTTAATGTACCTAGTTTTAAGTATAGTTTTTTAATAATTCTTTACCACAAAATTTGCAACATGTTTGTATAAGTATAAAAAAAAAAAATTTTTTTCAGAATCAATTTGGGCTATAGCTTCAACAGACATGTGAAAACAGTTGTATATGCAACCAAAGCTAGTTCATTAAAAGATTTGAAAGCTAAAATATGTGATGTCATTTCAGGCATTACTGTAAATCAGTTGGCTAATGTTTTCCGTGAACTGCAAAATTGATGTATTGCTAATGATGGAGAACATGTGGAAAATTAAATAACATTTCAATAAAACCTTAAAAAATAAAGATTTACTTCTTTCTAATCCTTTTTACAAATTATTTCTATCGCAAATGCAAATAAAGTTATAAATGTATTTAAATGCACACTAACTTTATGGACACCCTATATATACATATATATATATATATATATATATATATATATATATATATGTGTGTGTGTGTGTGTTCCCATAGCTCAAAGGTAGAATCGCCGACTGACGCCAATTCCATTGGTTTCAATCCTGGGTAAAAAGCAATAGGATGTCTGACCGTACTGATGAGCCGTGATACAGCGAAACAGATCTGTCTGCAGATGAATATATATATATATATAAATTCATTTGAACTAGCTCAACGAAACTTAGCCGGCATAACTCTCTATTAAATGTTTTAATTTTTCAAATGGCATGTTGCTTACTGGGATGAAAATTGTGGATAAATTTTCCAAAATTCATGTTTTTTCGGTTTCGTTTACTTTACTTTTTTTGATTGAGTAATTATTGATAGAAAAATAAAAAAAGAATTATGCGGACTTTGTCGGCGGAATTCATTAAAACCAAACGTTTAAAAATAGGAGGTCCAGTAAATTTCAAGAGTACTAGCGATTAACACGTTTTGAAAACATCTGACGCTATCGAGTAGTGTATTTCAATCAGTTGAGTGCCATACATGATATACGCTTTGGACGATCATGTGACAAAAGTGACATGACTGACTGGACAGAAGATTATCCCGTAGAAGGTTGCCATTGCTTTCTGCGTAGACTGGTTACCAGCCAAGGCTATAGAACCCAATCAGTCCTATTATTTAATCCATAAGTCGAGGGAAGAGACTGATTAATACCTTTGCCAAGGGTATTTGTGCGTAAGTGAATGCAAGGAATTCTACTGGCATTCGAACTCGGCTCCTCGATTTATCGTTCCGAGTTGATATCCACTGTACCACCACGCACATTTTCTATTGTATTTGCTAAGCTCAAATTCTGACAGATGGAACTTTGAAACATATACATGTCATATATATATATATATATATATATATATATATATATGTGTGTGTGTGTGTGTGTGTCTCTGTCTGTCTTTAGAGAGAGAAAGGCAGACACACAGGCATACATATATGGCATTTAAAATAAATATCTATGTTATCGGTGTTCCTCAATTGTACTCGATATTTTACCACTTCCCCACAAGGGCGGATGCGACACAAGCTGAATTAAAGTGGGATTTTCAAGCCCTTAGATTTTGGCAAAAATATCCCGTAGAACCTGCTCAAGGCCGGTCGGGTTCTTGTCTTGTATTCTTACTCTTACTCAAGTGTACTCAGCTTGACTCACTTCTCAAAATTTTGCCAAAGATCAGAATTTGGCTGCCAGTTTTTTTTTTGGTCGGACCGATAATTTTGAATACTTTCTTATGTATGTATATGTATATGTATATATATATATATATATATATATATATATATATATACATATAAGTTATTCATTGAGCTTTTATTCGACCTCAACAGAATGCAGAAAGCACTGGACGGCCGTTTCGTCCTATATTTGGTACTCTTCAGCAGTGAGCATCCACTACCAGGAATCGAACCCAGACAGTTCTGGTTATTAAGCTGCTGTTATACCAATTGTACCACGGGCCCTGGTAACGAAGAGGTGACGAATTAAACTCGAGGAAGCGCCGCCCGTTCACAAATTCCGTATGAAAGTGCCTCCTAGAGCCACGACTTTTCCAACACAAGCCGCTAAATTCATAGCATGTTAAGCTGGTTGAAGCACAGAGATATGACAGAAGTAGTAGGAGGATTTGAACAAATATATATATATATATATATATATATATATAGTGATGATCATCCACGTATACTGTCTTAATATGTATAGGAAAGAATATTAATAAAAAGTTTTGAATTTAAAAACGTACTTTTTTAAACAGTATTTGTTTATTTTTATTGTATTTTTATATTTCAGACCGTCCTCGGTCCTTCATCAGAAACAAGTGATTTTCAAATTAACTTGTTTCTGATGAAGGACCGAGGACGGTCTGAAATATAAAAATACAATAAAAATAAACAAATACTGTTTAAAAAAGTACGTTTTTAAATTCAAAACTTTTTATTAATATTCTTTCCTATATATATATATATATATATATATATATATAACAATTTCAGGGAAAAATAACTGGAAAAGTGGAGAAAGTTTTCATGTCTTGAGTTCCGATCGAAAGTGAGGTTCACGTTGTTGCGACAACACATGCGCACAAAGAAGAGAATCAGCTGAAATTTTGAATTTATTATTAATATATCATGGGTAGCCGATGAAATCATCAATAAAAGGAAAAATAAATTAAATTTTCTAGACTATATATTTAAAAATTCTTTTTGCGTTTCAGTTAACTTTTGGATGATATAGGATTTGTAATCATAGCCCCACTCCGCAGATTGATAAATATTAAAAATATTTCTCAATATGTTCATGCAAGTTCTTACGTATCCATGTGATCGCCAAAACGGAATTACACCTGTTCCAGATAAATAGTAGTAAAGATTTAAAGGTACTTACGTATTATCGGGAGGACCTTTAAAAAAACGACTCAAAAATTAAAGTAAATTATTTATTGAAACGGTTAAAACAATAAAATAACATTACATTTGAAATTCCGGAGGCCAGAACGTCGCAATTGCTTCCAAAAGTGACTCAAAGACATCAGTACAGGCAACATGCTTCCGCCACATGAATTCGGCCAAATACGACTCCAAATGGTGACGTGCAGTGCCACAGTGCTTCTTGTTTCGCCACTTTGTCGATCCCCATAGGCGTTCCACTGTCTGCGTATGAGCCCCGGTGTTCGAATCGACAAAGTTGTACTTGTGGTTGACGTTGAGGTGATGAAAGCCTGATTTTTCCATTTCCTTGGTGTTATAAGCGGGGAAAAAGTAAAAATCAAAGGTCCTCCCGATAATACGTAAGGACCGATTTAAATGAATCCAGCTTATGGTCGATAGTAGCAGAATGTATTTGTGTAGAAGGATTAAAAGGTTACTAATAAAGTCTGTGTTCCATTCCTTTTTATGGCCGGCGAGAAAGTGAAAAAGGAATGTGAAGCAATAAAGAAAATTGTACTTATCGGACTTGAGTTTTTACGTTTCAGTTGAAGTGTCTTGTTGTTGTTTCTTTAACGGCGTGTGAGTGAAGACGACAAAAAGGAAAATTGGAAGGAGAGGAGGAACGAATGTATGTCGAAGGAGACACGATAGAGTCAGCGTCTTGAGATTTTTTCCTTACATTGCGACGAGGTCCTTATCAGATTACCGCTCCCATCAGACTGATTTGGCCGGTCAAGAACGTGGTTAATTAGTGACATTTAGTCTCGTGATTGGATCGAAACCGCATACCCATTTTTTTCGGTGTGAAGAAATCTGACGCGGGTCATCGTTCAGTTTGCTATTTTCTATGCACTCAGAATCTAAAAACTTAATTTTCACTCCGGCTTGTGAGCGTTGTTCAGATAGAGAATCGGACAGAATTTCTTTTTCAACAGAATTCGTGTCAGATTCTCCATCAAAGCAACGCTCGCCAATTAGCCGTCGCCACATTCCCTTACAAAACATACACCCGACTCTGGCCCGTTTGAGTCACCGAGGCAAATCACTGCTACAAATTTACCTTGGTCCAGTTTTTCCCAAAATGTTTTCAGTCATTCTGATCCGATTTTGCGGGTTTGCAATTTTACTTTTTGTGTTTCAGTTAATTGTGGGATTTGTATCCTATATATTCACTAAGCTGAGGCTAATTTGACAGAAATCGATATTGTTATCATTAAGATGATAGTTTCTTTATCTATTTTTACCCAACTTGCTTGAAATGTCAGTCTACATATACATTTTACTTGAATTTCTGTAGTTTAATTCACTAAGCGAGGAGTTGTATTCCGGTAAAAATAAAGTGTCAGAATGAAAAACCAATAGCAAAACAAATAAAAATTAATTAAAAATGTGTCTTAAGAAAATATGATTCATTGGAGAATTTAATAATTCAATAAAAATAATTGAAGAAGAAAAAATGAAGAGAAGGAGAAAAAGAAAATAAGACATGAGAAAAAAGAACAGCAATGAATAATGACGATGAAGAAGAAGAGGAGGAGGAAGAAGAAGAGGAGGAAGAAGAAGAAATGAAAGAAAGTGTCATAAAATAAAAAGAAGACAACGTGAAACAGAAGAATTAGAAACATTATTGAAAATTTCCAGGTTTCTTCATATCGAGAGATCGAATTGTTCTTTTACTTGGAAAAAAAAGCGAAAGAAATGTAATAAAGGCAGAAAGAAACGATTGCACAAACCAAGTAAAAATACAAAAACTGGAGTGTGGAGTAGAGAAAACGAATTACGAAAGTAAAATATTTTTCAAGCATAGCGAGTTGCAGACTGACCCACTGATAAATTGCTTTGAAAATTGCTGTAAATATCGGTGCATTGTTGTTGTTGACGGACTAATTTACCGGACATGACAAGCTGTGCGGAAGATAAACTTTTCTAAAGTGGAAAGGTATTGAAAGATTAGAGGTTTTGATGATATTTCACATGAGGAATAAAAAAAATCTGAAATGAGAAAGGATTGGAATTATAATGAAAAAGAAAACATAATGAAAAGAAAAAAATTGAACATGAAAATTACGTTCGACATTTTATTTTCAAGCTGTTCTTGAAAAATATGAAGCAATTCTGGATGGTAATAACTTTGATAGAAAAAAGAAAGACAACGGAATAAGAATAACGTCGAGACGAGAGAAAAATAGAAAAAAGATAATAGAAAATGAAGGATGTTAATGAAAAATATGACGTGAAGGGAAAAAAAGGCAAAAAAAAAACTTTGGGTAATAAAGAGAGAGATAATAAAAGAAAAAATGAATAATAATGATGAAAAATACAAACAAAAGCGTAAAATGGCCGGAAGTGAAGGATAATAAAATATAAAGGAAATCAAGACGAAAGAAAAAAAAACTACTAAAAAAAATATTTGAAAGAAAAAAAGAGAAAATGAAGAATAGTATGGAATTGATAGAAAAATATAAACGAACAATGAATAGATGGGGGGAAAAGAAAAGCAAAGATAAGAACGTTGAGAAAAGACAAAAACAGATATAGAGAAGAAGAAGAAGAAAAAGAGGAAAGAGAAAGCGCAAATAAAGAATAACAAAAAAGGAAAAAGAGTGACAGGTCGAGAAAGAAAAAATGTAAGAACGTGTCGAGAAAAGGGATAATAAATAAGAAATGTAGAAGGGGCGAGACAAAGAGAAAATAGTGTGTAGTAAGAAAAAAAAAACTTAAATAAAATATTGAAAGGGCTTGAAAAAAAAAAGAAAATAATTGAAAGAAAAAAAAGGAGAAAATGAAGAATAGTATGGAGAGAAAAATATAAACGAACAGTGAAAAAAGAAACAGAAAAAAAAAAAGAAAATAATTGAAAGAAAAATAAGGAGAAAATGAAGAATAGTATGGAGAGAAAAATATAAACGAACA
This sequence comes from Ascarosepion bandense, assembly GCA_037127315.1. Taxonomy (NCBI): domain Eukaryota; kingdom Metazoa; phylum Mollusca; class Cephalopoda; order Sepiida; family Sepiidae; genus Ascarosepion; species Ascarosepion bandense. The sequence continues at coordinate 10,369,140 of JBBBDQ010001317.1, read as the reverse complement.
GTGAAAAAAGAAACAGAAAAAAAAAAGAAAATAATTGAAAGAAAAAAAAAGGAGAAAATTAAGAATAGTATAGAGAGAAAAATATAAACGAACAGTGAAAAAAGAAACAGAAAAAAAAAAAAAAAAGAACATGGAAAAATAAAAATAAAGGGAAGAACAAATATAAAGGAAAGAGTGGAAATAAAAAATAATAAAAAAGGAAAAAGAGTGACAGGTCGGTAAAAGAAAACCGTGTCGTGGAAAGGGATAATAACAGAGAAATGGAGGAGGGAAGAAACAAAGAGAAAATAATGTGCAGTAAGAACACAAAAATTAAATAACATATTGAAAAGGCATGAATAAAAGAAAGCAGAAAAAAGAACCACCGAAAGTATTCATCCGCGCGCACATGTACACTGGCTCGAGTAAATCTAAGTGGGGAAATGGGAAGAAGGTGACATAAACATTAGACACTTTTTGTACCAAATACGAGTGCCGTCTGCAATCATTGCCAGTGGATATTTTTCAACTAACAAAGTCAGTGTGACATTTAAAATAAACGTTCCACTGGTATTCATTAAGTCATGGAATACAATAATGGTGTCGTTTTCTATAGTTTGAAATATATATATATATATATATATTTGTTTGTTTCTGTGGTAAAAACAATGAACATCAGCTGTTCAATGGTTTCTGACTGCTTTCGGGATTCATAAGCTATTTTCAAAGAGTCTTATTTTAGTTTTGATAAAACAGAGTCTGTATACGCATTGTTTTTTACGGTCGATTTCGAATGTTGCATCACTCACTCACACACACATAACGAAATACTGTGCTTTAATCTAGTCAAAAGGCAAATATAGGATAAATATCATCAATCATGTTGCCAATATTGTTATCATTTTGTTTGCTTTTTATTTTTCAAATGCCGTTATCAGGCCTATTATATCTATATCTCATATATATATATATACATATATATATAGCTTTGCAGAAGCCTGTAAATGTGGACTACCACTGTGTACTCATTGAAGACTACACACACAGACATATATATAATTTCCACGACAATGATCTAACATTGACTGATGACGAGGTAAAAATCTCGAAACATAGAAATATCCGTGTTGCAATGAAAACAATATTAATTTTAAATTGAAAAAAACAAAAAACAAATTTAATTATATTAAGCTCTACAATATTTGCGTATTGAGCACCTTTATAAAAGAAAAAGTAAATGCCGGAGAACTCGGAATTCTAAAACTGTTAGTTCTCTTCACCTTTCTTTTAAATAAAAATACGCATTGGTTTAATTTTATTATGACCAAATACTAAGTAATTAAATAATATATATATATATATATATATATATATATATATATATATAACGAAGTGAACCCTTTATTTGATCTAAGTGGGTATACTGTTCTCGTTAAAATTACACTTATCGCTTTTTCCATCAAATGCCCTCTTCACAATTAACATTTTCCATTTGGTCATAGGATCGGTTTGGTACTGAAACGAGAAAAGTCATTTCTTGTAGATTAATAAATGTTTCAATTCTGAATCCCTTGTTGGTTACTCTGATTGATATACACCTGAGAAAAGCCGGATGACGCAATAACCGAAACTTTGTGAGAAAAACAACAATGATAAGTACAGTAATCAGAATATAAAGAGTGTAAATAATGTTCCGAGAAATTCAGACATTGATTATAAGAGGTTATGGCGATGCTTTATTGAAGAATTGTATTAATTTCATGATTTGCAGCTTCCGTCCAAATGCTCATCATTTTTTTGTTTTAATGTAGACGCTTATTTCTACTAGTGTATATGAGTCGGTTATAAATATAAATCGGTTGCCATCTTGGAATTTGAAACGACCTTCAAATTCAAAATCCTTTCTTTGTTATTTTTTCTTTATTTGTTCGATGATAAATTTATTTTGGAATTTCTGTATTGCTTATTCTAAGTAAGTGCCTTGTTTTTATCTCCTGCAACCGCTTTGATTTCATGTATAAAACAATTTCTTTCAGTCTTTGTGCGTTTGGGTCTTTGTAATTTTTTTATCTTATTGAAACAAAAGAAACATTGATACAATCAGATTAGAGGCTGTTTTAATGAAAAGCAGAAAGAAATTTCTTCTTAGCACTATCAGTTATTTTCAGTGTAAAAATACCAAACATTTTGGAAGCCTAAAATATACTGCAAGTTTTTAAAAATAGTTATTTAAACAAAACCAGACAAAGCAAGCAGTCGTCTTGTATGTTCTTTAGGTTTACTAAGATTAAATTAACACTTTTGATACCATTTTGTTATGGCCTTATTATATGGTTGTGTTGACCCAATTTAGGAAAGATAGAAAAGTACCATTTTCTGGAAATAAATGGTTAGAAAGACTTTTACGACAATTTTTCCAAGGTCGTCACCATTTTGGTTCCGATTAAATACTGCTCTGTAGTACAGAAAAAAACAAACTAAACGATACTCCCAACACACAATATAGAAAGTGTCAGAAAGCCTATATTCTTGGAGTAATATGAAGCTGTACTTATGGAAATTTAATATCAAGCAAATTACATTCAGCACAAGAACGAACATCTTTAATTCAAGAATGAAAACAAGACGAAAACATTAAAATCAATTGTAAACTTAGAAACATCCAATACGACCTAAACAAATAATCAACAAACAGTGTAAATCCAACACAAAATTCACTGACAGCAACCTCCCAAATACAAAACACTCAAAATTTCTCAAGTGAAAACATTATCAAACAGAAAAACGTTAGGGCAGAAACCAACCGAGCTTCAAAACAAAATCGAAATTCAATAAACAGAAAAATCAGAATTTAAAGCAAATAAACAGAACAACAACCCACAAAATAATAGAAAGCAACCCTCCCCCCCAAAAAACTACGAAAACCCAAATAATCAAGAACTTAGAAATACTCGATGAAGAACAATTCCCAAACAAAGAAAATAAGCAGTATAGAAAATATGGAGTATATGTAAATAGATTTTCTAAAACAGTCATTTTTAAGATCCAGTCACGAAAATAAAATAATTACCATTGAAATGGAAAAATGCAACACAAGCATCATACGATGGAAATGGAGAGGTGTTAAACGAAACTATGAAGAAATCAAACAACTCTTTACAGATTACAATCCAATATGCTTGCCGGAGACGTTTCTAAGTGACAAATTCTCCTTTAAAGAATATAAGACTGATCACAAAATAAATGTATGAACAATAGAGAATAGGCGAAGCGGATGTACTTGAATATGAGTTAAATTCAATACCCATGAAAAACTGCAATTTGAAACAAATCTCCAGACCATGGCAGTATCATTTCGTCGAACAATAACCGTATTTCAATGTATATTTCTCTAAAACACTGACTTAATAAGACTGACTGATTGCCCATCTTCTCACTCCCTTTCTACTAATGAGGGATTTTAATGCACGCAGCAAAATTTGGTCTGTAAGAGCCCCAGTCAACTGATAAAAATATTGAATCTCAATTCGAATCATCTGATCTATGAATCCTTGATAAGAAGATGCACACATACCTATGCCCATAATCAACATCAACTGTAGACCTAACTATACGCTTCTCATCAATTTTTATCGACTTTCAATGGAAAGGTCATGATAATTTGATAATGACCATTAATCTATTTTCGTAAATATAAGAAAGTTTATCCCAAAATTTCAAGTACACAAAGCTAACAGATTAAAATTTTGTGAAATCTGCACATTCCAAATCAACATGGAAATTCTCAATGTACCAGCACCAATAGTCTCCTTTAGAAACGATGCTCAGTTCTTATTTTAAATCTCATACTAAATCAAAATCTTGATTTACAGCAGAATGTAGAGTAATAGTAGTAGTAAAAGAAAAATATATTCATATGCAACCCAACCACAAACTCGAGCAAAAATAAGCTGTGTAATTGAAAGTCTAAAAAGAAAATCTTGGCAAAACTACATCTCCAATAAAAGCCAATAAATAAAACATAGGAAATGGAGAATGAATGGAAAACATCACAAACTGCAACAACCCACTTACCTAAAACAAATGGAAATAAATGCACTGGAAAAAAATAGCTAATCGAATAGCAATAGAATTTCAAAGAAACTCCACAACAACTCAACACACTCTCAAATTAAAAAAAAAAATCAAAAATATTATGGAACAAGAAAAACTTGCATTCACTTCAAACAATAAAGAAGATTACAATATTCTCTTTGTTGTGATAAAACTAAAAGACTCCATAAAAAAGGTAAAAACTCTGCAACTGGCCCAGGTGAAATTCATTACCAATTTTTAAAACACTTGCTAGAAAAGTCTCTTTTTTTTATACGTCTTTAGATCTTCAATGATATCTGATGTTGAAACAAATTTTTAAAGTTCCGTCTTGACTCTGTCCTCGTTTCCATTTCTAAATTTGGTAAAGACCATGCAAATGCAACAAACTACAGACCCATTGAAATAAACCGTTCTTTTCCTTTTGAAAGACAATTGAGAGAATGGTAAGTGCTCGACTAATGTAATACCTGGAGAGAAACAATATCTTATCAAGCTACTAAAGTGGATTCTGGAAGAAAGCAAGGAGCCAATGACCAACTTGTATGGCTAACATCTTTTATTTATTCGAAGTCATCATCTGGTATTAATATTCTTTGATCTTGAAAAACCTATGGCATCACATGGAAATATGGTATCACAGATAACATGCCTGAAATGAGAAAAAAAAGTAAGAATGGCTATGTTTATCCAAAGCTTCTAATCGAACCAAACATCCAAAATATGAAATGGAAACACATCAAACACACACAGGGAGTACCTCAAGGTAGCATTTATCCTCAGAATAAGTACTATGATTAAAACCACAAATGCAGAAATTTAAAAATTCTTATATGTAGAGGATCTATTCATATTACACTTATCACCATATAAGCCTTCCCTTGAATGATGTGTACAAACATGTTTAAACAAAATAGAAAAATGGGCAAATGAAACCGGTTTGCGTCTCTCCGAAAAAAACAAACAAACAAAAAAACTCTGCATTTTTTCAAAAAGCAAGCCTACTTTCACGATCAAGAATTACAATTAAAAGGACACGTAATTCTCAGTGTACAATAAAACATCTAAAAATCAACTAGATTGCATACTTAAGTTCAAGGTGCACATTGATTCAGTCAGTTAAGTGCCATACGTGATACACGCTTGTGCGATCATGTCTCGAAAGTGACATGACTGACTGAGCAGAAGATTATCCCGCAGTAGGTTGTTATTGCTTTCTGCGGTAGACTGGTTGCCGACCAAGGCTACAGAACCCAATCTGTCCTATTACTTAACCAATAACTGGAGGGAAGAGACGAATTAATACCTTTCCCAAGGGTATTTGCGTGTAAGTAAATGCAAGGAATACGAGTGGAATTCGAACTCGGCTTACCGATTTCCCGTTCCGAGCCGATATCTACTGCACCACGACGCACATTGATTACCTGAAACAAAAATGCCGAAGGGCTTTGAAGCTTCTAAATATAATATCAAAACTGAACTGGAGTGCCGACCAAAAGTGATGTTCAGAATATACAGATTACACATTAGAGCAAAATTAGGCGATAGACGCACCATTTACATTGCAAGGAGTGTTCTATGTTAAAAAAAAACAAACTACAAACCATAAAAATCAAAGGCTGAGATTAAGTCTCGGGGCCTTCCGGACCTCATCCATGCAAATCCTCTATATAGAGACCAATGAACCAACTATATATTTGAAGTGGGAAAATTATCCCTTCAATAAACACTAAAATACAATCCAACCCAAATAATTTAGCATACCAAAAACATAAAAACCGCAATATACCCAGTTCTATAGAAATAAACCAGCAGCAATTCCTGCACTTTGACTTCGAATTAACCAAACACTAGAACGAACAACTGTTCTGATAATGTAACACCAATTACAATCAATCCATGGACAACTTCCAGACTTAACATTGACAAAAAGAAAAGGAAATAAACAAAAGTATGTACGGAAAATTAAGAGACAAATATTGTGACTATAAACTATTCTATACAGATGGATGAAAAATCTTACGTAAAATAGGCGTAGCAACCACAAACAGACAAATTAATAAACAAATGAGTCAGTCAGTTAAGTGCCATACGTGATACACGCTTAGGCGATCATGTCTCGAAAGAGACATGACTGACTGGGCAGAAGATTATCCTGCAGTAGGTTGCCATTGCTTTCTGCGGAAGACTGGTTGCCGACCAAAGCTATATAGCCCAATCTGTCCTGTTATTTAACCCATAACTGGAAGGAATAGATGGATTAATACCTTTCCCAAGGGTATTTGCGCGTAAGTAAATGCAATGAATTCAGCTGGAATTCGAACTCGGCTCCCCGGTTTCTCGTTCCGAGCCGATATCCAAACAAACCAAGCTACCAAATAATGCATCAAAGTATATAGCTGAGCTACAAGCAATTAAAATGGCATTTAAAATGATAGAAAATTCAAAACATACTGAGTCTGAGAATATTATAAACTTTTGACCTAGTTTAACAGCAAATAAGGAAAATAACACAAACCATCCCTAAATTCAATATAAAAAAATTGTCCTCATTTCATAAAATTGTCGTCATTTCATAAAACAATAATAATGGCTTAGGTTCCTAACCATATAGGCATGAAGGTGACACATTTTCAAAAGAGGCAACGAAAGTGAAAATAACCAACATCAAACACTCATATACAGATTATGAAAAAAAAAAACGAAACAAAACAAACTACACAGCCCATAAAAAATATGGCAAGCAATTTGGAACATATTCTCAAACAATAAACTATATGAAGATCAACCAACAATAAGAAGGGAAAATATGAAAAAAAATGCTAGACCGTAGACAAGACAGTGTTCAACAATAAGAACTGAAACATTCTAGGCAGAAAATACCAATCGGTGTACTCCCTGCAATCTTTTTCTTGCTGTCAAGCATATCTTGAAAGACTGTAAGAAGCACAAATAATACGTAATAACTATTACCACACAAAATCTTAACATACTCTTCAAAAATGTACCTACTACACAAGTAATACGACATCTGAAGAAAATAAAATTCTTGCAACTTTTATGAAAAAATAGAACTTGAACTTTGTCATGCAACTTACTTTTTGAAATACTCCTGAACTACACAAACTGTGATATTTTCTAAGCAATTTTTAAGACTTTCAAACACTTGAAACGTTTTGAAACATTTCAGAATCATAAAAAAATCCAGTTTCAGCATTAAATGACCATCACTTCCCACGTAAGGCTAGATGTGACAAAAGGTCTTTTTATTGTAGGTCTTCTCGGCCATATAGCCAAGCCAAAAATATCTGTCTATTTGTCCCCAGTCGTGATTCTACCCTTCGGCGGAACCACGACTGGGTTAGTGCTCTCTGCTCGGAAGCAGAGAGCGCTCTCTACCCGAAGGCAGAGGGCTGACAGTGTCATAGTGGAGTACAACTAACAAGTGTACTCTTTTTATTTCTTTTACCGAGAGGACCATTAATGGTCTTCTCGGTAAAAGAAACAAACAATCAATTGTCTTTGTCGTTTTCATTTTCGTATTCCTTCAGTCGTTTTTTTTCGTCTTTTCTATTTCCATTTTCCTTTTTTTTTTGTCATCTCTGTTGATTTTTGTCGTATACGTTGTCTTCTGTCGTTGTCTATTTTGTCGTCGTTGTAGTCTTTATCGTTTCCTCTTTGTCGTTTGCAGCGTCTTTGTCTTCCTCGTAGACTTCATCTTCGTCTTCTTTGTCTTTTTCTTATTTGTCACTTTTATCTTCTCCGTTGTCTTCGTCTTTTCGCTCTTTCCGTTGTCTCTAGTTTTTTTCGTCATTTTTGTCTTTTCGATCGTCTTCATTGTCTTCGTCTTGCTCGTAGTCTTTGTTGTTTTTGGTTTGTTCTTCGTCGTCGGCTTCGTCTTTGCCTTCTTCGCTTTCGGTGCCGTCACTTTCTCCGTCTTATTATTATTTATTGTCATCTTATTCGTCGTCGTCGTCGTCGTATTTTAATGTTTCATAGATTTTCTCTTATTTTATCTTCTCTTTCATGTCATCCTCATTTTAATTCTTCTTTACTTCGTTTGAAATTTATCCTCTCCTACGTTTTTCGTCGGCATCTTTTTATCTTTATATTCCATAGATTTTCTTTTTATTTTATCTTTCTTTTGATATTCACTTTTTTTTCATTCCGTTTAGAGGACGACTTGAGAACGGAATTCTCAAACCTGTATTCCCTCTATTAATCAAATACACAAATACTTTCGCAGGACGAAAACAAAAACAAAATTCCAGGCCACCACAGAGACTAGCCTGTCAATTTTGAATGACACATATTCAATTTGATGGCAGATTTGCAACGAGAATTTTCATTAAAAAATATTTGAAATAAAATATTATTTTCCATTTCTCGATTTATTATCATCTTTCCTATCGCTGGAAAAAAAAAAAAAAAAATCCGACGAATCAAGAAGTATTAAAAATGCATCAATAATAATAATAATAATAAAATAATGGCTGTCCACTCACTTTAACTCGGCGATGAAGTATTTTCTAAATCTTCTTTACTTATTTTATGTTATACTTTCGTCGGAAGTAAATTATACTCGCTCCCCGTTTGGTTACTTGAGGTCGTACCTAGCTAGACGTATTGATAATGATCGATTAGGGAATCAGTAAGATCGATTTTTTGTGGGTGTTGCGATTTCTTTCTAACACAGAAAGATAGTATAAAGGTTTCTTCTCAAACTCACTCCTTTCCTCTTTTTTTAAAGGATATTGAAATTATTACGGAGTCGCCAACTGGGTGCCCTGCCCCATGATTGGATGAAAAACAACCAATCATGGGCTACCTTTTTTAGATTTTCAAGATAATCCCCACGTGAGCGGGTTTTAAAAACTCCCTTCCTCTTTTGCTTGTTGGGACCTTACAGACAAGACATCCCAGTCTGCACTCATTCACAAAGACCCAGGATACGTGAGGGGAATTAGACAGCAACTGAAGCACAGAAGTCATGGCTCTACTTCTTAAATCCTGCCATAACGACACAGGAAATATAAACTGTTAAAAGGACGCTTCTTTCAGATAAGTTCCGCAAACCTGACTGTTTGCAAGAGACTATCCTTTCTTCTTTTCTTTCTTTTCCTGTAAATACAAGTTTATAACATCTTCATCTGTGTTTGTGCTCCTTTCTTCTCGCCGGCGTCACAGTATTGTTACCAATTAAAATTGGGAAATTCCCAATAAGGAAGGTAGAATTTCATATCTCGTTGGCTAGTCTCGACAAATTTCACTTGGTTTATTATAGAGTTTAACTGTATCAGGATGAGGATTGTGATTTTTTTTTAATCCCGTTTACATTATCTTTATTTATTTAGATATGTGTTTACTGTATTCTTGTCTATTGTCATGTAGAAACAATAGAATTGAAATATACAATCGTAGTTTTTTTCTTTTTTGTAACGGTGATAAATTAAATAGAGTGTCACATCATTTGGAGAGAAGAAAATATATGCATAATCACCATTCGCGAAAGATATTAAATTCGTATTCATAGATTTAACAGACTAATACCCTCTTCTTAGTTTTTATTATTTATTATTTTTTTTAAATACAAGTTATGATTGATTGAGTCCCCAATACTAAACCATCTACAGAAATATTACTTTTAAAACACCACAGATTTAGAAATATCAGAATCGATGATACTATTCTACTAGAGAACAAAACACTGCGCCTCTTCGGTCCGACTCTCTCCATTGACCTCAAATGGAATGACTACATCGAATCAGTAGTTGCTAGGACGGTTGGGTCACTGTGTTGGGTCAGGAAATCTTTCTTCTTAGAATCTATTTTTCACATTTATAAATCTATTATTCGTCCGTTCATTGAATACTCTTGCCATATCTGGTCGGGTGCTCCTGCTATTCATCTTGAGGTTTTAGACAAAATTTAAAGCAATATAATCGATTCTCAGTTGGCAGCCCGCTTCAGGTCACTGTTGCGCCGACGTCATGCGATTTCTCTCTATCTTTTCTATAAATATTTTCATGGCTACTGTTCTAAGGAGCTTCTTTCCCTGGTGCTCCGACAACATCTATTTATGCGTGCTACTAGATTGGCATCAAGGTCCTACCCTTTTACCGCCGAAATAGTTAAATGTAACCGCCTCTTATACTTTAATAGATTATTTTACCGCACTTGTTGTTTGTGAAACTCCCGTTTGCTTGTTTTCCTAACAGCTAAAATTTCCAAAAGTTTAAATGCACTGTCAAGTTTCATCTTTTATCTTTTTCATTTCCATCGTTCTTTTATCCTTTCTTCGACATCCCCTGTAACTTGCTTTTTCTCTCACTGTAACTCCCTGCGCACTAGTGGCTCTCTTGCCTTGCTTGGGATGAAATGATTACGAAAATAATTCATATAATAGAATTATGATAGGATTTAACATCAGCAGTTTCAGACGGTTAAACGTTGTGCATAAAACTACAAAGGGATACTTGTTAAAAAATTCCTCTCATTCTGTTATGCAGCAAGTAATACCCCCTTAGTAACTTACAGACGTCACAGCGAGTTCCTAAGCAAGACTTAATATTACCACCGCGGAAAAACGAATGATAACATTTGTCTATATTTCTGAGATAAAATATTATAATTATTTACATTGTTCAAACTGTTTTTCTCCTCATTATTGCCATATTTACGACATTTCGGCTCTTATACGCCCCGACCTTCTTCAGGTGATTGGAATTTCGAACTGAACTCTTTATTTCGATCATTGGGGTAGATTGTTCTCGTTCCATGAGTCATGCCTCTTCTTGATGTCTTTTTTTATCTCCCTTTACCTCAACTCTCTAAGTTTTTGTTCTCCATACTGTTGCGAGTTTTATACATTAGCAAAATGGATTCTTATGAGAAAAAATTCCTGGTACGATCCAGTGACCCAACCTTCCTAGCTGTAGATGCAGCTATAAGATTTAATGTAGTCGTTCCATTTGAGGTCAGTTGAGAAAGTGACGTCAATGAGGCAAACTTCCTGGTACGATACAGTGACCCAACCTTCCTAGCTGTAGATGCAGCGACCCAACCTTCCTAGCTGTAGATGCAGCTATAAGATTTAATGTAGCCGTTCCATTTGAGGTCAGCTGAGAAAGTGACGCCAATGAGGCAAACTTCCTGGTACGATACAGTGACCCAACCTTCCTAGCTGTAGATGCAGCTATAAGATTTAATGTAGTCGTTCCATTTGAGGTCAGCTGAGAAAGTGACGCCAATGAGGCAAAGTGCGTTGCTCTCTAGGAGACTAGCGTCATCCATTCTGATAAATCCAACTCTTTGAGTCAAGTCATTGGATCTAACCAACGCTTGTATCCATTGGGCCATATATCCTTGATGACTATCTACCTCACGAATCAAAATAAAGGGTTCAGTTCGAAATTCCAGTTAAGTGAAGAAGGTTGGAATATGGGAATAAAGAAGACAACAATCCGAAGAATGTAAATAACACATTCAGACAACGATGATTCTGTTTCGGTGGTTTTGCGCCAAATTGATTTCAATTTAAGCAATACTGGATATAGTAATTTTTTCATATTTTCAAATTATGCGTTCCAAATCCTTATTTATTACATCGATGTTATTTACCTAGACTCATATTCTTACATTTGATGTTATTTACCTATCTGCCTCGTATACATATTTATGATATATGAATACCTCATATCAGTATTTATGATATATGAATACCTCATATCAGTATTTATGATATATGAATACCTCATATCAGTATTTATGATATATGAATACTTCATATCAGTATTTATGATATATGAATACCTCATAGCAGTATCTAAATTTATTTATAAATGGAACTTTGTGTGTGTGTATTCGTTACCTATAGACTCCCAAACGGCTTGACCGATTTTCTTTAAAATTTACACAGTTGTACGATAAGCGTCTACGAGTGTGCTTAGCTAGGTTTTGTGTCGAAGTGCCTCCGATAAATATCGAAAATCGATAATCGAAAAAATTGGGTTATAGAAGGAGTGGTCCGATTTTAATCAAATTTGATGCACTCATAGACAAAGACATAAGAAACAATATTCAGAAGTTTCAAGGTTGCAGTTCTTACAATAGTGCAGAAAATCGATAATATATATATATATATATATATAAAAATGCAAGATGTTTGTGTGTGTGTCTGTTTATCTGTCTGTATGTCCTTTATACAAATCCACATTTTTTATCCGATTGTCACCAAACTTCACACATATATTCTTTAGGTTGAGTCCAAAACCATGGATTAGGTTTAAAGCTTTCATTACACCCGAGCAACGCCGAGCTATACTGCTAGTTAATAATATATGAATACCTCATATCAATATTTATGATATATGAATACCTCATATCAATATTTATGATATATGAATACCTCATATCAATATTCATGATATATGAATACTTCATATAAATATTTATAATATATAATGTTATTTACATCTATTTATGATATATGATGTCATTTGTTATTCATACCATATGTTTATGATATATAATGTTATGTTATTCATACCTCACATAAATATCTATGATATATGATGTTATTTACCTATTTACCTCATATTCTTACATTTGATGTTGTTTACCTAGACACATATTCAGAGTGGCAGTAGTCAACGATTAGTTTAACAAAACAATGTATGCGCAAAAACTTAAAAGGAAAATAGATTTTAGTTGCTTTTGTGAACTACTCCTGAAATATATGCTCAGAATTTCATTTATTCCGTTAAAAAATTATAGCAATTACCTACGTGTTGTAAAATTAATGATATTGAATTTAGATCCTTTCCCTTTGTTTTTATGTTAAAGACTGTTCAAAGAATTGTTTTTTAATTATTTACTACATTGACAAAGTTTTATTGGTCACAATTATTAAATTATATTTCCTTTTTATGTTAAAAAAAATGTTATCAGGTTATGAGACTAGGTAAAAAAAATCTAAGGGAAGTAATTCCGTATTTGGAATGCTATATTTATTTCGAACAATGAAAAGCGATGATATCTTAAATATCTGTACTAGACTGTTTGCCAAAAATAATTGATTTTGTCCGAAATCTAAAGTATTTTTTCTCTTTGTGAGTCAGCAGTAAAACTTCGGGTTTTAATACTCAACTCTTATTTGCTCTTCCTAACGAGGCAAATAGGCAGTAGATATTAATTTAGTACATGCCGCGTGCATTTGTCGTAATGTACATATATGTAATGGTTAGAATTTGAAAAGAATTTCACGTTCATTTCAATGAATTATTCTGAGCATAACGTTGGTTTCCGAATTTTTAGCCGGTAGGCTGAACACCCCTTCTTCAGTATATGTCGCAATTGTAAATCTATTTTTCCTTTATTGGTCACTTTCACTTTTCAAATAGATGTTTTGGTTTAAACAAAGTAATAAAATGAAAAACACACACAATTTGCATATATTTTTTCTAATTTATATAAGAGCTCTAGATTTTTAAACATGTCTCAAAAAGATTTTTTAATTCACATTAAAAATGTTTTTATATCTATTTATCTATGTATTTATCTATATATATATATATATATATATTTATCTCTGTATTCCCTTACACATTATTTTTCACTTTTTTTTTTCAAAAAGAATGCGCATACCCTCGGGCAAAGCAATAAATAAACCACCTATTTTATAAACGGCTATGCTAGTAATCGGGAATAAATGGGTATCTATCTATCTATCTATCTATCTATCTATCTATCTATCTATCTATCTATCTATCTATCTATCATTTTAAATCCAAAAAGAATGAGCAAATAGGTAAAATCCCAAAACCCGATCCCATTAGTATTAATTTTATTAATATTAAAATGGATCAAGGTGGAGGGTTCGATATAAATATTATTATCTATTTACATTGCCAAATAAATAAAGTAATTAAAAATTTCGAAATTTAATTTCGTTGGATAGCCATTTTATTTTCGGCCATTGCTGATGAAGCGAGAATTTTTTCGCTGAAATGGCCATCCAACGAAATTAAATTTCGAAATTTGTGAATTACTTATATATAATCCTTAAATTAGGAATATCAGCCGATTAGGCTACCATGGTTTCAGCCTTTTGTCATTATTATAATTATTTTCCACTTAGTGTTATTTGTTAAAAAAAAAATCGTTGGACACTCACTTAATTCCGAGGGGTTAAAACAAAAGTAGCGTATTCAACTGACCTTCGTAATTTGAATATTTAAAAGCTCTTTATGATATTTTCTTCTTTTTTCTGTCGAGCGCTTTTTAATAGAAGTGTGTAAAGTTTTAATTTGACTCATTTAACTGTTTAATAATTATATACACAGAGAGAGAGAGAGAGAGGTGGGAGGGAGGTCGCGCACCGTAGAGATAATTTATTAAAAGTATAATTGCACATGAAATTTACTTGCTATTGATATATGTGCTGTTAAAATGTCGTCCTTCTTTTTCAAAACACATTTCAATTCTGTGCCTTCATATTTTATTAACACGTCGATGAATTTTCTCTGCCATTTTAATGCATTCATTTTCAGTTTTTTGCTTAAGTTCTTTAATATTTCTTGGGCTCGCCTTGTAAAAAAAATAATTTCAAATGGTCCCACATAAAACCCCGTGGCCATTCAAATGCACCTTTATGATGCTCGACTTTTGCCTCATCTTGACTATAAATGATTTATTAGAATAAACGTTATTTTCTTAGTTAAATGTATTTGAGTTGCTGTCTCTGATTTTTAATTTATATAACAATTAATAAGAATCTAAAGTCCTATTAAAAAAAATTGTGTAACTCCAATACAAATCGTATTTATATCCAAATTTTTCTTCAAGAGATCGTCTTCATAGAGCAAGGTTCACCTATTTAAGGAAAACATATTTCAAGTGGGGACTTCTACGAATCTACATTTGTCAGCTTAAAATATAAATAAATAAAATAAAAAAAAAGATTTTACTGAATAATATAATATGAAACCAAATATTATTTTGAATGTTACAATTATTTGATAAACCCTTCATGAAAATTTAGACAAACCAATCGTATCTCAACCCAATAAACAATACGTAATTGGAATCATTTATATTTATAGACAATATTTTTCTTTTACACAAAATTCCTATTCATAATGGAAAAAAATATGTGAAATGATCTAATACTCGTAATGAAATAATTCCAGATTAGATTACTATTGTAATAATGTCCTCAAGAAAGAACAAATTTAGAATAGCTTGACAGAAAAAATAACGTTTTATATCTATCTATCTATATATATATCTATATATATATATAGAGAGAGAGAGATAACGTCTTTTAAGCAATAGAGGATGCCTGTTAATAAATTAAATTATTTAACCCTGTAGCTAGCAGATAACATCTTCGTAACTTTGGGTCTAGAAGTTAAACTATATGCTTTTCTTTTGATTCCTTGTGTGTGTGTATTTGTGCAACATGATGTGAGGATTGTGCGTATTTCTACAATATAATGTGAGGTGTGTGTGTGTGTGCTAGTGTAAATTAGTTTGAGATGTGTGTGTGTGTGTGTGTGCGTGTTAGTATAAAGTAATGCAAGGTGTGTATGTGGGTGCTCGTATAAAGTAATGCGAGGTTTGTGTGTGTGTGTGTTAGTATAAAGTAATCAGAGGCATGTGTTTGTGCAAAACTATGCAAGGTTGGTGTGAGAAATTGGCCATATAAAAAGGTAGGCTATAGCTATTTTGCGATGTAACCAGAGTAAGACTAAAAAGTTAACTCTCCGAAGAGTCGTGATCAAAACAATACGGGGATACTTGTTGAAATAAATCGTAGAAGAACGCCAGTCTTTCCCTCCAGGCAAAATAGGTCAGTTAGGTCGTTTGATTTTACGTGTCAACCACCTGTTGGGTTATTTAATGTGAAATTTGTGTATGGTGAATTGCTAAATTGAACAAAAACAAATCTAAAGTCAGGGTATTGTTGACAGAAATATTTGGAACAGTTTACTAAACAAAATTTAGTAATAGCCCAATGCAATAAATATGTCATCCAATGACGCCCTAAAATTTTATTATAGTCTGTGGATTGCTTTATGACGAGGGATTAAAACAATAATATTGTCTATTTAGTAAATAAAAAATTG
The DNA here is from genome assembly GCA_037127315.1 of Ascarosepion bandense. Taxonomy (NCBI): domain Eukaryota; kingdom Metazoa; phylum Mollusca; class Cephalopoda; order Sepiida; family Sepiidae; genus Ascarosepion; species Ascarosepion bandense. The sequence goes on along the minus strand of JBBBDQ010001317.1, from coordinate 10,352,941 downwards.
TAGCTATAGCGAGATGGTTAAGGTTTATTTAATTCGGCCTTGTGTCATACTTAATCGAATTCCCTACAGCTTACAAGATTTATCCAGAATTATTATCAGAAGGTTTTCGTTAGAAGGTTTGTGTATATTTGTGAAAGAACAGTGTGGAATAAAATATACATTTTGAATGTTAAAATAGAAATTTTTTCAGGAAAGAATAACAAGAGTTCGTAGAAATTAATGTTCAGTTAGAAGGTTAAAGGTATCAAGAGTTGAAGAAAATGTTCATAGTAGTAATTGTTGAAAGAGTATATGCGTACGTACGTATGTATGTGGGAGTGCTTGTTTGGTATGAATTTCTTTGAACAGAGAAGAAGAAGTAAAAGAAATCAACACACGAGAAAGAAAGAGAAAAAGAAGGTTCGGGTCGATTTGAAGTTGAAGTTACATTTTAGTTTTCTCTTTCTTGCTGCTTCCATCTGACTCTGCTGATTGGCGCTGATCTGAGCTTTTTATTGTAAGTTAAATTTTCGCACTAGATCGATAACTCTTCTGGGTCTTGCAATTCGCTTCCATTGGTTAGGAAATCAGTTTAACAACTACTTGCGAAATCCGGTTTCGAATTTTTTTTTTTAAGCACATGGTCAATCCTTTTTCTATTTGGGAAAAAACAGGATTTCACATGTCATTGTGAATTTTTGTAAAAGTGAAGAAGAAGGTTGATTTTAATTTTGAATTTACTATCCACTACAAAATATTCGTAGTGTCGTTTTGCACAGATCCAGTAGAGTTGTGTACTCAGAGAACATGAATCGAACAAAACATCGGATATTAGTCTGTGAAATAAAATGGACGCCATTACATATTAACTAAACTTAGTTTAGTTTGGCACCAAAACAAAAAATGTAAAAGTGAGAGTCGAAATCATTCCACTATCAAATGGTATGAATTGCCATCTTGTTTATCATCACGCCTCAGTAAGCGATCCCCCATTTACACTTTTGTTGATTTTACGATTTTAACTCTTGTAGGATAATATATACAATTCTTGTTTGCGGCATTTGCCTTCCATACATATCACAAACCTTCCATACATATCACAAACCACATTCATCATTACAATTTTGTATTTTATTCCTATACTTTGAGGGGCTATCGAGCCTTATAATGGATGAAAATGCGACGAAAACAAAAAACGTCCCGACTCAGATTATCCTTGCTAAGGATTAATATATGGACTTATAAATAAAATAAAATAATATATACACCCACCTTGCAATCTCTCTTACTAGTGGGGGGAGATTGTTATATTTTCGTAAAAATTTCTATTGCACGTGATTTTGCACACGTTCCTTTTCCTTTAAAAAGGCTGAGTTCTTTTCTTTCTTCGGCATTTTGTTTACCTGCTCTTGCGTTTACTGCATGCTCTTGTGTTGCGAAATTAGTTCTGTAAAGCCTATTAAAGAGGTTTTGTTTCCGTCTTCAGTTACGTTAAAATTCCACCACAGTCAGCGTTTCTGTTACGTTGAAAGGAGAAACTGGAAGTTTTTATTTCATTTGGGAGTGGTGATTATAATCGGGTGGAGTGTGGCGGACTTGAACTTTTCTCAATTTTCTTTTCAAAACTTATTCAATATTAACTACAAAAAGGCATTTCTGAAGGGCATGTAAAACTGTGGGAAGCTATCAAACTTTTTGTCATTGCTTTTCCAACTTACTATATCGCTTAATATGGTTTCAAAACAGTTAAACAGCTTCTTACTAATCAAAGAAACGGTTTGCAAATTACAAAACGAGATGTAAGATTACTTTCAAGCCGCGTGAGATCTACAGTAAGAGCCTTAACTAGTAAACACTAAAGTCAACCATCTTATTAAAAAACAGTGAGATAAGCTATCAAATAAAACATTTGGGGGCATTTTAATCATTGGCATTTATGATTGAAATGAAAACATTAAAATTATTTTTGCACTTATTGCGAAAAAAAGATGAAGTCAGTATTTTATTAGAAATTTGATTTGACGGGGGTGGGGAGTGTTGACAGACACTTAATTCCCGAAGTGGGCCGCTGGTTAAAAAAAAACAAAAAAAAAAACGCTGGGAAAACTTATCTATGCGAAGTCGACATCTTTTCTGATGACTTTCATTTAAAAGTTTCTGACAACATATTATAAAAGCAGTATCTTCTTTAACTTGACACTAATCTACCAGTCAAAATACACGTAAAACTTAGAATTTTCCGTATCTACTTTGTGGTTAAATTGAGAACGTATTTCTACTATTTAAGCTGTTTTTTGCAGCTATTACTTAAGCAAGTAAGGTGTAGAGATTTCCACGTTATCTCACTCATTCATTGTCTTTACTGTCTACTGTTGAATTAGACCAGTTTCCAGATAATTTTGTTGAGACACTTGGTGATTAAACAAGAAAAGACCAGTGGACTTTTACGTTTCCCACCCTCAGATAATTAGTTTTAGACAGAGTCCCATATATAGGAATTCATGTGTATTAAATTCCTGACAGAAAGAACTTTAACGTTTTTAATATCTCGTATATGAGCCTGATTACAATTTGAATAGACATTATAACATAATCGTGAGCAGACTCGGTGACTAGTTAGTAATTTTGTCGAAGAGATAACATTGAGTTATTTTGTATGCTATGTGACTATTAAATTTAGAGAGAGTATACTTTTTACATGAAATGTAGATCTGAATTTAATTTTAATGAGCGACGATCAGATTAAAATTTGTTATTCGCTCTAGTGTGAAGCACTACTATCAACTGAAAGTGATACACGTTCTCAAAGGCCTTGGATAAGCAAAACCCTCAAGTATATTTAATACGCATCATTTACAATAAAAATTCGATGAATGACTGCACTAATACTACATAACTTTTTTTTGTTTAAAAAAAAAAACATGTCTCATCCTGGTTATTTAACCTACTCCCACTACAGTCCACATAAGAGTCTCAGCGACATTTGATATACTTGAAGCTAAAATCACTGATAAAAATCGAGGAGTTTTTAGACCGTGGCCGAGATTAAGAAGAATGCAATAGAGCAGCTGATAGTGATCTTATAAGACAATTTTGTAGAAAGTTTAAAAAAAACAAAACAAAAAACAAACAAAGAAGGCCCTATCATGATAAGTGTGATAGGTCCCAAGAGTTGTATTTTGTATATTACTAAGGTACCAATGCTATAGGTAGATTACTTGTTTGTTCATATTAAATGACTGGATCATTTCCGGACCAACCTTGTCTAGAGCGATGACATAGGCCCACGAGTGCATAATACGTAAACGATATCATGTTGAAATTAACTCTTCCAAAGAAGTACAAAGCATTTGATCTTAGCATTACTGGTTGCTATTTATGATCGCAACGAATTATATGCCTTATTTTCTTTAGTTTTATTTTTTGTTTATTTCCCATCGTCTCATGCATACAAAAATAATTGCCTCTGATCTGTTTGTAGAAGAAATTTCTTTTAGTCCAAGTGCGTGCGTTGCTGCCTCCGCAGATACGGTAGAATTATATACAAACAGTAATTACATCAAAGAGAAACCATTCTTCGAGTCGCAGAAAAATCTTGGATGCAGATTTCCTCTTACTTATTTTATTGGTTTTCATGTCACGAGTTTGATTACTTACTTGTAAACATTCATAAATACACGTTACGCAGACACTATTTCAGATTTTATTATACAAAAAATGTTTTAATAAAATTGTTATTAACCAACCGATGCGGGTAAGGTTTTTCTGATACACTGTTATTTATATTACAAACGTACAAGGTGGATTTCAGCGAATGATATTTTACGAGAATATTTTCCATAATTTATTTGTAGTGCTGAAGTTATTAGACATCTCGAGAATTTTCATTAAATATATATAATTCTTAGCACAGAAAAGGAAACATATTTTCAAGGATGAAATTTTTTTAACACCATCACAAACGATCTTGTAAGTGTAAATTTCTCCTAAGTTTAGTTTAGGGTAACTTGGAAGAGAAAAATAAAAAATAAAAATCAATAAAAATCATGCAAAATAAACTTTGGTTATAAGTAAAAATTTTTCTGAGTTTAACTAAACAAAATTATAATTGTTTTTCACAAAGAATCTGGATGAAGAAAATAAAAAGATTGAATTCTAATTAGTGATGATAAGATATTTAAAACTAATAAACCCTTGTTCAAAATTACATTATAAAATCCGGAGTATTAAGTAAAAGTTCAGCAATCGCTGAACTAGATATGTTAACGAGCTGATGTAAATCATCACACCTAAACTGATGAATACGTTTTGATCAGTTCGAGTGTTTAAACGTTAATGAGTTCTTCCAGTGTAGTCAGCTTTACACTGACACTTCTTCTTCTATGTGCCCTGTCCCTTCAGGACGTAGGCGAGCATGGTTCTCCACATCCCCCTATCCTTTGTGGCTCTTAGTACGTTTGCTCCAGTTACTCCTGGCAACCCCCGTTCCGTCATTCACCTGATCAGGCCCTGCAAATATGTTATCCGCTGCCTTCCTCTGTCTCTCTTTCCTTCTATCTGGCCAGTCAGTATCAGGTTTTCCAGGCTCTCCTTCCTCATTGCGTGTCCCAGGAACTTCAGTTGTCTCTTCCTGATGTTCAGCACGGACACTTACATGGATATATTACTGAGTTTGTATGATGTGGAGAAAATACATCTTTACAGACAGCTCGCAATACAAGTTGGGATAAAATAAAAGTCGTGGATTTACTGAAAAACACACGATTTAAAATTTTGAGAGATTTTCTCAGCAAATCCTGGGCTAATCTCACCAATCTACAAGAGTCGATAATGCACGGGGCACTTCTGTTTACCAGCCCATTTGAGTTTCTTAAACTTTGTCATTTTGATATGAATACCTGACTGCACAACATGCACTAGGTAACCATTATGGGTTTAGCACCATTTTACTCTCTCCGTTCGCCTTCTCTCTTTACGGTGAATTTATTATAGTTGCTCTCCTCCCAACTTGTCTGTCGGTCATTTGCAGGTTTGTCCTTGTATATTTAGCAAACATACTTTAACATATCCGTGTTTTTAGGAATATAAATTTTGTATCCCACATAGGTTGTTATATATATATATTAAGAAAATTTCTGGAGATTGACAAAATAGAACCGACATGTTTAATTTATTGATTTAAACGTTATTTTTAATCGATACTCGTATTTCAGCAGAAATTTTGTTTTTAATTAAACAGTTTATATATATATATATATATAGCGGCCTAATTATTTATGAGAAATTTTTTAGGAAAATTTGTGTTCGGCAGGATTTGAACCTGAGACTTTTAGTATATATATATATATATATATATATATATAGAGTACAGTTATATTATTACCAATTTAAGGAAAAAAAATGACAGCGTTATAAGAAAGAAAAAGTTAAACAAAATTTATTTTGCTAAACTTCACAGAGCCATTCAAAGTAGGTCGACAATACTGAAGAAGGAAAGAGAAAATGTCCTAAAGGTAAACTTACCTACTCAGTAAAGTAACGTACTCGAAGCTGGTCTGTCTTGACTGAACAAAATCGCTTAACAAGTTTCAATCCTATGAAAGGATGGCTCTAGTCGTAAGTAGAATTTCACGCTCAGCAATGAAAAATGGGAGAGGTAAGCTTTATATAACCTGTGAATCGCCCTAAAGCATCATCGGGGAATCTAAACTTATTTATAAATGGAACTTTGTCTGTGTCTGTTACCTTTAAACTCCGAAAAGACTGAACCAATTTTCTTGAAAATTTACAGTTGTACTATAAGCGTCTGCAAGTGTTCTTAGCTAGTCTTTGTGTCGAGGTACCCCCCCTCCCGATAAATATCGAAAATCGATAATCGAAAAAATTGGGTTATAGAAGGAATGGTCCGATTTTAATCAAATTTGATACACTCATAGACAAAGACATAAGAAACAATATCCAGAAGTTTCAAGGTTGCAGTTCTTACAATCGTGCAGAAAATTGATAATATATATATATATATATAAAAGGCAAGATATTTGTGTGTGTGTGTCTGTTTATCTGTCTGTATGTCCTTTATACAAATCCACAATTTTTGTCACCAAACTTCACACAAATATTCTTTAGGCTGAGTCTGAGCTCTAGGACCATGGATTAGTTTTAAAGCTTTCATTACACCCGAGCAACCAACGCCAACCTATACTGCTAGTAATCTTTAAAAACGCTGTGGATAATCAAACCTCGACGGGGTAAATAGAAAATATGCAAAGAAAAATAAAATCTGTCGGTGGACTAAACTACTAATTATCGTACTGTAGAGTCGGGTTCATGAGAAGGGAAAAAATACGATAATAAACCAATACGCTAGTCAGGTGGCAGGTGACAATATTTGCTTATTATGTTTTTATTAGTATTATCTTCGCTCAAACTTAATATCGTAATTTTTTTTACAAAGTTTACATCTATCCTTAGCGTTTTTAAATGTACTACTATTAAAAAAGGAAAATAAATCACCATATTACTTTTAGAAGGCTTACTTACTTCACTTAATCATTCAATAATACGCTGATATCGTTTTCGCATTTACTGTGTTAACATTTTTAATCGTACCTTTCTTCCATTCATTTTCAGTAGTCCTTACATTTTCTCTTCCTTAACTTCATTATTATTCTATATCTCTGTTTTAGCCAAATAAACTATATTTTCTACTAAACAGTCATCTTCCATGAGACGGACACACTTTAGTCTACAGTTAAGTTATATGTAAATTTTTTTGTTTACAATCACTGTTATTGAGCAACATTTTGTTACGATTTTTAATTATTTTTCCGAGATTGTTTTTATCACATTTGTAACTCATTTTAATACTATTTTTATTGAATAGTTTCTCCATTTAATTTTTTTTTTAAGAAGTAGCAAAGTTTCTTTCAATTAAATTTAAAACTATTTTTCTTTTATTACTCTTTAAAAATTTACTGTTTTGGGGATTAAATCATATTATTTTTTATTTCTATTCCTTTTTCTTATTGGTCTATTTTGGTCTATTTCTGTGCCTTTTTTCCCAATGCTTCTTTACATATAGGCTCTTAGTTTTTTCTGAAAGATTCCTTCATTTTGTGAAGTGTATAGTGAGTTGCTTATCTATTATTTTTCTGGTTGTAGGTTAACGGAATTTGGGCTTGTGGTAGATAGCCCACTATAAGTCAGAAAATGATTGTAAAATCAAGAAAAGCAAATTGAGTTGAAAATATTTATATATAAACACATATCAATTAATGTTTTACAATTAAAGCAATACTAGAATATAGGTCCAACGGAGGGTAAAATGTTCATGGCACATAATAAGCTGAAAGAGATTTAAGGTTTAGGAATGTGGGATGCGTGTAAATTAGGAATGTCATTGATGTAGTTGCTCCTTAGGTCGGCAAGTAGTTTTGAGACAGGGAAGAAGGAAGGAGAGGTGAAGGGAAGAGCATAGTAGACACTTGACTTGGTCACGAGAGATATCAATTACTCACGCCTGTCACGTCGGTCTGTTTATCTGCTGGGTGCTTTCTGTCTCGGCTTTTTACATCTGTTTTTGGATCAAAAGCAGCTCGTTTGAAATTTCACCCTTGTATTTGATTCTGGGCTTCCCATTGGCTGATAAATAAAATTCGTCTAGGCTCGCGAAATGGAAATTTGATATTTGATTAATTTTTATTTTTCAACCGAAACATCTGCGCGAACCCAGAAGCGCACCGTCGTGTTTTGGTCCTTTGCTTTTTGGTTATGAGGGCGCAAACATCCGGTCCATCGCTTTTGTTCGGTCGTTTTCCCCACTAGTGCTCGACAGTCTAGATGCTATAGAATGATCGGACTCAGTATTATGGAAAACTTTCTGGTTTTCTGCTTGGTTCGTATTCTTTTATGGTTATGTTTAAATTCACATAATGTAGTTCCTTTCTATAACGTTTCATTCTGTTTCTATAATGAGCCCGAACTGTTTTAAATGTGCGGTGTGGTGTAGTGGATATCGACTCGGGACGACAAATCGGAGTGCCGAGTTCGAATTCCAGTTGAATTCCTTGCATTAACTTGCGCACAATTACCCCTGGGAAAGGTATTAATACCTCTCTTCCTTCTAGTTATGGGTTAAATAATAGGACATATTGTGTTCTATAGCCTTGGCTGGCAACCAGTCTACCGCAGAATGCAATGGCAATTTACTGCAGGATAATCTTTTGCCCAGCCGGTCATGTCTCTTTCGAGACATGATCGCATAAAACGTGTATCACGTATGGCACTTGCCTGACTGACTGTTTTAAAAAGCATCTAAGTGCTGATAGTTTTACAATTATCTTTACATTTTTATTAACATTAGTCTGTCGTCTTATTTTTAATTAAAATATTTATTTTTCCATTGATGCTTTAGAGTGACTTAAGCATGATATAATTCTCGCCTTTATCTTCTTTCATTTCCGTTCAATTCGGTTGAAGACAGTGTTAGCATGAAGCTAAGGTTACGGCAAGAGCCTTCTTTTTATAGGATTTAACGTTAAAAGGTTTTTCTTAATGAATATATAATGTAATTGAGATTTATGACGGAGAGCATTTTTTTAAAAGGTATCTTTTTTCGTCTTATACTACTCCAGAAAGATATGTTTGTAAAAACAAAAATATAAAAAAACATTATAAAGGACGAAACTGAACTCATGATGAGTGTGTCGTGAGTAAAATATTTTTTATGATTTATACTCAAAAACAGATTATTTACATCGATTTTTTTTTGTTTTAGCAATAAATGTATTTTAATCGTGGGTCTTTATTTATCCTCCATACACTTTTTTCAGATCCGCCGTTTATGTGAATTATTTCCTATGTTTAGGTTTTCTTTCCAACGCATCTTTCGAAAGAAATGTTAGACGAAAAATGCTTCCTTTTTAATGACCTCGTTCCGTCATTTTTAAAACAAGTATATTTATATTCAGTCATTTTCTCACCAAACGAGATGTGGCTTTCCACAGTCTCTTCTACAGGTATTTTCATAGCAATTGCTCTGATGAGTCTCTTTCCTTGATGCCCCAATCACATCTATTTACACTTGTTAGTAGACTGGAATCAAGGTCCTACGAGTTTTATATATAATGTATCGTTTCACTCAAGCAAGGCAGAACCACCACTGCTGTAAAGGAGGTTATAATGAGGAAAACAAGGTACAAGGTGTAGAAGTCAAATAATTTACCTTTCAACATGGCTGTCTTCTTTTGTCTCCCAGATATGGTGAACATAATATTTGTTTTGTAAAAATACAAAATTTTGGCACAAGGCCGAAAAGGGGAGGGAAAGAGGTTGGTACTTACTAAACTGTCCTATACCTAGCTAAACACTATCACGACTATCATTACAATTTGCATAATCACCACAAGAACTCATCCATCAACTCCCAATCCTTCATACCCCACAATACCACAAACTTACAAGGGACACCTAACAAAGTGGGAAAAATAACCCATGACAATAAAAATGTATTTATATACAATATAAAATAAATGTACAATATAATATAATATGTACAATCTGATATAGTGAACATTCAAGAGTGTGGATATTGTGCTGAATACTTATGGAGCTCAATATACACACTGAAATTATCTGCCAATCACTGCTTACAGAGTAGACTTGCCTGTAACAGACTGGAATCTCCCAAGTTATTATTTAAACCACCTACCAATTTGCCCTGGTGGTCAGATAGAATCAACTCCTATTCTAGCTGATTACTGGCTGGTTGTTCTATAAGATCTTTACAGAAGGGATGTCGAAGAAAATATAGGAGAAAGATGGGATTCAAGGAGATAGAATATTGCAATTAACGTTGCATTTAAACTTTCTGAGATTGTAGGTATCAGGGATGCAAGCGGACAGAAGTGAGTTCCACAAGTGGAAAGTGTGAGAAAAGAAACGGTTACGAACTAGAAGAGGCGGCTACATTTCCCTGTTTGGACGATAAAATGGTGGGAACCTCATTCCAGTCTAGTAACATGAACAAAAAGATATTGTCAGGGCATCAGGAAAATAGCTCATCAGAGCAGTAGCCAATAGAATATTTTTAGAAAAGACAGAGGGAAGCCACATCACGTCGGTGAGAAAGTTACTGAATATATATATATATATATATATATGTGGCTTCCCACATATATATATAACAGAAATAGAGGTTGTTCCAACGAGAGAAATTGTTATCAATGCAAAAAGTGCGAGAAGCCATAAATGTTTTGCTTAATGTGTAGATATATTGTTATTATGATTAATATTACTTTTTTTTCGTATAATACATTAAGTGTCCCTAATGTTAGTTGTGTAGCTACACGTGTTTCGAGTCCAAAGCTGACTCTCTTCAGGCGAATAAATTTGTGACTTTACAAATGAGATCCGTAAAGTCACAAATTTATTCGTCTGAAGAGAGTCAACTTTGGACTCGAAACATGTGTAGCGACACAAATACCATTATGGACACTTAATGTATGATACGAAAAACAAGTAATAATAATAATAACAACAACAACAACGTATGTACACATTGTTCTTTCAATGTCAAAACATAATGTACACTCTTGTAGTAGATTGTAGTTTGGACATGTTCTAAAATAGAATTTATAATAAATATTCATAGCTCTATTTCCATATTGAGCACTGTTTTAAATTAATGTTTTGAACGTCGTAAATATTTTGTTCGTTTTTTATTTATTTGGAGATATATATATATATATATATATATATATATATATATATATATAGTCATCCGCAGACAGATCTGTTTTGATGTATCACAGCTCATTAGTATGGTTAGACATCCGATTGCTTTTTAGCCACGATTGAAACCCGACCGAATTAACATCAGTCGGCGATTCTACCACTGGGTTATGGGCACTCGGTAGAAGGGAGCAGACTTTTAGCGTGTTCTATACAATGTAGTTTTAAAAAATGACGGAACGAAATCATGAAAAAAGAAGCATTTTTCGTTCAACATTTAAACGTCGAAACCTTTAAAGTGCTTGGAGGATAAACAAAGACTCACGACTAAAATACATTTCTTGCTAAAACAAAAAATCAAAGTAAATAATCTGTTTCTGAGTATAAATCATAATAAAATATTCTACTCATGACGCACCCATGAGTTCAGTTTCACCATCGATGATTCTTTTTTGGATATTCGTTTTGTTTTTCCAAACGAATCTTTATGAAGAATGGTCCTGGGTATGACGGTAAACTGCATCCGGAGGCAAGGCCTCTGATTGGGTGGCTGTGAGGAAAATGGAACAACTTGCTGTTGTTCCCAGGTCCACTTTGAACCGGAGTGGTAGCACCTGTTAGGGTCTCAGTTGTGGGCAAGTACTTAACCCCCAAATTAGAGTCAGAACACTATGAAAGTATAAGAATAGACTTATATACATTAAATCGACTTTTATAGAAAGATGTGTATTTTTGAAGGAAAAAATATTACCAGCAATAGATTTTTGAAGGAAAAAGAGTATTGCCATAACACATTTTAGCAGGAAAAAATTATCTGAAGCAATACAATAATACAAAACTAGAAGACGATCAGTTTTTTGATATAAAAAAAAACGTCAAAATCTAACGAAATCAACCTTCTCACGATAGCCAAATATGAAAAAAAAACAAACTTAAAACCCCATTTTTTGGCATTAAAGAACCCACAGAGGTTGATATACCGTTAAACAAAACTCAAACTTTCTGAAGAAGTCTTAGACGAAAACATATTCCTCTCCGTGATAAGTCTTAGTTACTCTCCGTGATAAGTCTTAGTTACTCTCCGTGATAAGTCCTAGTTACTCTCCGTGATAAGTCCTAGTTACTCTCCGTGATAAGTCCTTAGTTACTCTCCGTGATAAGTCCTTAGTTACTCTCCGTGATAAGTCTTAGTTACTCTCCGTGATAAGTCTTAGTTACTCTCCGTGATAAGTCTTAGTTACTCTCCGTGATAAGTCTTAGTTACTCTCCGTGATAAGTCTTAGTTACTCTCCGTGATAAGTCTTAGTTACTCTCCGTGATAAGTCTTAGTTACTCTCCGTGATAAGTCTTAGTTACTCTCCGTGATAAGTCTTAGTTACTCTCCGTGATAAGTCTTAGTTACTCTCCGTGATAAGTCTTAGTTACTCTCCGTGATAAGTCTTAGTTACTCTCCGTGATAAGTCTTAGTTACTCTCCGTGATAAGTCTTAGTTACTCTGCTCGTCATAAATCTTAGTTACTCTCCGTGATAAGTCTTAGTTACTCTCCGTGATAAGTCTTAGTTACTCTCCGTGATAAGTCTTAGTTACTCTCCGTCATAAATCTTAGTTACTCTCCGTCATAAGTCTTAGTTACTCTCCGTCATAAGTCTTAGTTACTCTCCGTCATAAGTCTTAGTTGCTAACTTCCGTCATAAGTCTTAGTTACTCTCCGTCATAAGTCTTAGTTACTCTCCGTCATAAGTCTTAGTTACTCTCCGTCATAAGTCTTAGTTACTCTCCGTCATAAGTCTTAGTTACTCTCCGTCATAAGTCTTAGTTACTCTCCGTCATAAGTCTTAGTTACTCTCCGTCATAAGTCTTAGTTACTCTCCGTCACTTGCAAATCTTAGTTACTTCTCCGTCATAAATCTTAGTTACATGATATATTTATGAAGAAAAACGTATATTAAATGAATTGCAAAAACTTTCAAATTTTGTTATCAAGCTGGAATGAAAAAATATTAATTAAAACGCAAGATGCGTAAAATAAGTAAATCCTTAAATTTCAAATCTGTATTTTTTATTTACGTGGTTGCTAGTGCAAATAATGTTTAATACACGTGTAAAAATGTTCGTGCGTTTGAAAAACGGAAAAATCGTTTATTGCAAATCCCCTGAAGATACTTAAAGGTTGAAAGATACATTGCGGAAATAGCTAATTTCCAAATGAAAAATATACAAAACTTCTACAATGTAAGTGTATTGAACACTCTTTAATACAACTGTGTATTGGTCTAATTTAAGTATGATAAAAAACTATATATATACACATCTCCAAATGAATAAGAACGAAGAAAAGAATTGTACCGTTCAAAACATATATATATTACTTTCAAATGTCATGTTTTTTGTCAACGCGACAACCAAGAATAGAAACAACCAAAAAGCAAATGACCAAACCCTCACAACCAAAAAGTAAATGTTTTTTTGTTTTTTTTTATCGTATCACCCCGAGCAAAGCGGTAACGCCACTGATGTGCAGAGGGCTACGTCATAGTGAAAAGATTGGAAAAGAGAAACTCGGAAACCATATCCTAAACAAGGAACAAGGGATGAGCCTCTTAACCTGTTCAATAGACATGGGTGGAGTAACCAAAACTCGACGGTGCGCATCCGGGTTCGCGCAGATGTTCCGGTTGAAAAATAAAAAATAATTAAATGTCAAATTTCAAGTTCGCGAGCCTACGCGAATTTTATTTATCGGCCAATGGGAAGCCCAGAATCAAATACAAGTGTGAATCCCCAAATGATCTGCTGCGATCCAAAAAGAAGATATAAAAAGCCGATACAGAAAGAATCGGCAGACAGAAAGACCGACAGACCGAGAGAGACAAATTTAATTAGTATCTCCCTTGACCAAGTCAAGCGGCTACTATGCTAGCCTCCCTTACCTCACCTCTTATCTTTCGCTGTCTCAAAACTACTTACTGACCTAAGGAGCGAAGACATCAAAGACATTCCTTACTTACAGCGCTCCAACATTCCTAAGTATTAATTCTCTTTTCAGCATTTTATTGCCATGAACATTTTAATGTCCGTTGGAGCTATACTTCTAGTATTACATTAATTGTAAAAAACCGTAATTGATATGTGTATATATAAAAATGTTAATTTTCGACTCAAATTGCTTTTCTTGACTGATAGTGGGCTATCTACAACAATACACAACTACCCTTCACGAGAACTGACTCTTCACTATAATCTGGAAAAGGATGGATAACACGTTATACATGCATCTGATGATTGCATAGAGCCTAAAGCTCTGAGTCGTGCTAGAGACATCGGATTATATTCATATATATAAAACATTTCTTCAGATCATTGAACATATTCCATGCTCTCAGGTTTCGACGGAGGAAGACCAAAAAGAAATGGGGAGATCTTTGTTTTTAGAGAACGAAAAGAAAGAAGGGAAATATACCTATAGGTTCCGGTCATTCCCAGTTAGGTAAGCTGGTCATTCGCAAAGATCATATCAGATTAATACAAAGGATGATCTCTTGCTGTAATTCATAAACAAAACATCCTGCCTCTTTCTTCCATTATTTTAATTACTCAGCTGTATTCTTTGTTAATTCGTTGCATTTGTGGTGTTTTAATTGTGAACTGTAGAAATAGTTTAATTTAGTTCCCGCATTGCAACAAGATCCGTATATCCACCTGGTGATGCTAGGATTTAAGCTTATACCTAAGTTAACCTTAACGTTTTAGGAAAGCGTGACGTCTAGCAAAGACATTGAAATATTTCATGATTGGAAGGTAACTATGTATCTTCACCGAAATGAGTCAACTAACCACAAGGAGATTGTTTAGAATTAGTTCGTCTCTTTTTCTCTGTAAAAAGTTAATATCTCTATCTAGATGTGAGCAGAAATGCTGATTGGGCTTTAACATGTCATTCTTCAGTTTGACTTGGAGAAATGGTATAATTTGTGTTAGGACAGAAAACGTTTGCGTCGTTTTCATCATATCGAACTCAGTTTCCACATATGTGTGATGCTCTCTTTTTCAGACAGGCGCCATATTTCTTACACTGGCTCCATTTTATTTATATAAGGCTGAATTGAAATGTTCTATTTTTGTGAATAGCATAGTCATCGAAGAGGAAGTTGATAAATTCACTGATATGTTTCTCAAGATGAAAATGTTCACTCTCTGACAAGTATAATTAATTTTATTCGAAAATATTTTTAAAAAGAGTTCTCTTAAAAACATTCAAAGTAGATAAAAAAAATATGCTTGCGTAGTTTTTGATTTTTCACTAAGCTAATCACTGGAGAATAGAAAGTGATCGATTTATTTTTTAAAAATACACTTATTTTAACGTGTTGCATTACTCAAATACAGATTTTAATATATCTAGTCAGTTTTGAACCCCATATGACTGTCACAGATACTTTTAAATTGATATAGTGGCATATAATTCGATTAATAATAGTAGCAGATCATACCAATCCATAAATGTTTTGGAAAAATTTGAATATTGTTGCTATAACTGGTTCCTTTTGGTATATATTTAGAAATTCTTGAAAAATTCCATAAGACTGGAGGAGTCTAGTATCATATAATCTAATGGCTGACAGGAAAGTTTCTCTATATGCAATATCCATTCTCCTGTCTGGCTATAAATATCAAAATTTCTTCATTTCAGAAATATAGACAACAATGTCTATATTCCGTAGTATCATACTCAAAGCCCATTCATTTGATCAATTCAACAATGTTGTAATAAACCAATGATGATCCAGAAAAACTGCTTTAGTTATTTCTCACGGTCTCGGTACTAATAGAACGTATCAACAAATGCTTCCGTTTGAGACGTGAATCTAGCAGTTGAGCAAACTCTTTTGAAAGTTTGAGGTCTCGTATAAGATCGTTGAGTTGTTTTATAATCGTTTCACCCCGAGCAAGGTATTGCACTGCCACTATTGCGCAGGGGGTTACATAGGGGGGAAAGTGATGAGAAAGGAAGGATAGATATAGGAAATGTCAGAAGGAGGGTCATAGACGGGTAAGTATACCGAGTATAAGGGTTGGGTAGATGGTGAGAGTGTTGGGGGAATAGATGCAAGTTAGTGTGAGTTCTGCTTGTTTTAAGGGTACTGGCTGGTCGTCCTCCTCTGGCTTGTATACGCCATCCCCAGCTGTAATAGTCATGTCTCGATGTTTGGAATCAAAGTTATATTTCATATTGGCATCTGGTTCAGGAAAAGGAAGGTCTGGGTAATGAGGAATTGGTTTTATGGCAGAAGGATCATAGGGGTATTAGACATGGGGTATGTTTTTTGCGATTTATTTCTTTTAGATTTTTCGTGCAAAAATAGCAGTTCGTAATGTGATCTTCTCCTTCCCTCCAGACGATTGGAATGGCAAATGGCATACTCCACCTTTTATCATTCCTCCAATCCCTCAAGTTCTCTACATATCTGTTACAGCAAACGTGGGAACGGAACTGCTTATCCTGGTCTCGTAGTTTGACTCCAAAGAAATCGGGATATGCTTTCTTCACAAAGTCAGTGATTTTTACTTGACGGTTAAGAAGAACCACATGACCGCAGATGCAACAGAACGTGTCAGGATTATTTTTACACTTGCTATCAGTTCTTACAGGACTACAAATGTCAAGATGAAAAGAGAAAAAAATAATAAGCACTCAACTCGTCTCTGACACTTGACACTATGCATTAAAATCATTTTAAGCTGAAGGATAAACCACTCCTCCTCCAGGTATATTGGTATTAGTGAGTAGGATGGTACACTGTAGTTAGGTATACATACAACATTATAAGTTTATACTAAACAACAGGCACCCACTATTAGCTGTGACAAGTTGTATTTACAAGCTTTTGAATAAGTTATAATTGTGTTCAAGCATATTTTAAAAAACAGACCTGACCAAGCAGAATTAGATTTTTGAATTCAGCATAAAATAGCGATCGTATATCACTTGCTCGCAATTATCCTTGGGCAAGTTATTAATACGTCTATTCTCTCTAGTTATGGGTTAAATAACAGAACAGATTGAGTTCTGTAGCCTTGGCTGGCAACCAGTCTACCGCAGAAAGTAATGATAAACTTCTGCCCAGTCAGTCATGTCTCGAATAAGAAATGATCACCTAAACGCATATCACGTATGGCACTTAACTGACTGACTGATATGATTTGTTAAACATTTGACTTTGAAACAAACAAACAAAAAAAAAAATAACGTAAGCCAGTTCAATTTATCTGTATTGAAAGCAAAAACTTGAAATTTTGGATATTAACTTATTCTCCAACAACATCGACTGCAAGCTGGACGCAGGCACAATAATAGTTATTTTGGTATTCACTAATTTTGGTAGAGGTCAAATTTGGGGAAAATGTAGCAATATTGTATTCTGTAAAAAATGTAAAAATATTGTATTATGTAAAATGGACAAATTCTTTAACCTTGAAAACCAACATCTAATATCGTGTTTACGCGATTTCGCCAGTGAAACTAATACAACTGCTTCAGTCACAAAACTGAACTTGAATATAGAAGTATGTTTAAATATATCATCAACAGATGTCGCCCATCCAATGTGATGAAAATAAAGAAGCAACTTTACCCAGTTATTTTACGTAAGACAAAAGAGGACTATCATTTCTATAACGCAACTTCCATCCGTCAAACCCCATAACATGAAAAGAACAACCGCTCCCACTTAAAAACCAATTTCTCGACTCGGGAATTATAATCGAACTGACGTCATAACAATGTCATTTATGCATTAGAGAACAAATATAATTAGATTCCTTGTTAACAAACTTATGTCACAGACTGTTGCTTGGGGTTGATGCAAAAATTATCAGCAGGTCTTTTGAGAAATACTTTTCCAATAATAATTACGCGACCTTTCAGCTAAACGGCTCTTAGCATCATTAAAAGAAAGATTCTGGTTTTGACTTGGAGAATTCTTGCAAGAAATCGACGATCTATTCAAATTGTCGGAACTGCTGACTAGACAAGAAGTAGTGCATGGATCTAAACAAGTGCTAGTCTGAAGATAAGAGGTCAGAAGAATCCGCTGTATTGTGAAGAACGTCCAATTTCAGCTTCCTTGTTGTTTGATGAGTCGTATATACATGATGGTGACGGACGTCGTGATGCAGCAAAATCAGAAGTCAATTTCATTGTTTAGGAAAAAGGCTTTACTTTTTCTATGCGTCATTCAAACCAGCCAATTATTGATTGCAACGTAAAAAGGATGGCTCTTCTTTTGAATTGTGACCATTATTTTCTTGTCAGTCGATGAATTCTAATGCCTATCCCTCTTTATACGATGAGCCACTCTTCGTTGGGTATTTTGTATTGCTGACCTTGTAGATGACAAAGTTATTTAGACAGTAATATGAACCATTTTCATTTGACTTCAGTATAATACTCAGTGGACAAGACACAACTGTACCTGTGCCTGTCATGGATGGTTATCAAGCTTCCAACTTTGACTAATATATAGTTTTTGTTCTCATGAATAGAAATAGACTATCCTACGTCTACAGCACGACTCGGAATCTTATGCACAATGCATATTATTAACTGAACGTGTTCTGGGATTTTTAATTTTAATTTAGAATAGAAAAAAGGCTTAAATGCTTATTTAATAGCAGGAATATTTTTAGGGCAGAGAGCATGCGGTTTATGTATAAAATATATATGTGCGTCTCTCTCTCTCTCTCTCTCTCTCTCTCTCTATATATATATATATATATATATACACTATACAATATATAGTAATTTTTAGTAACACAGTTTTCCGGTTACATTTGTTACTATAACTCTCACCCCTGAAGAGGATCTTGGAAAGAGGTTGAAAATACTTAAGTACCTTGAGAAACGAATGAAAATAATATATGTCAACGTTCCAGCTCATTTCTGACATCTTTTGATTGTAATACACAAAAGATTATCCGTGAGTATAATATATATATGTGTGTGTGTGTGTGTGTATATGCTAGCTTAAAATAAAAGCCTCAGTAAAACTTCTATTACTGTCACTCTGGCTTTCACGGGGACCGTGATCTTCAAAACTGGTTATAGATTTCAAAACTTATCAAAACTGGTTATAGATGTGTGTCTGGTCTGTTGACGTACTCCTGTTTGCTGATATTAAACGCTGGTTCGCTTTCCTTTATACTATAAGTCTTGAGCATTGTTGTTGTTTTTTTTATAACAAGTGCATCAGATCATATGCGGCAACAATATTCAAAGGATGGACGAATAGTAGACTTATAAAACTTATTAAGATATTTGTTAGAATCAAAGAAATAATAAATTAATTTTTAATTATCTTAGGAAGAAGCTCTGTTTATAATATCGATACACTATAAAATCGATCCCCGACTTTTACAAGATATTGAACTTAAATAATTTATAAAGGCTAGTATTTGACTATATTTCTTAGTTTGAAGTATTGTAATTATCTACATTGTTTGAACTGTTGTCCTCGTCTTCGCCACCTGAAGAAGCTCGGAGCGTACAGCAACTGCAATAGTGTGAATATGGCAAGAAAGATGAAGACAACATTCCGAACACTATAGATAGTGTAAATAATTATAAATGCCAAGTTTGAAATGTGTATGTAATTTTAATTTTCAAATAGCTTTCGTAAATGCTTGTACTTGATGCGCATGCGCAACAACAGGCTATAATAATTATTTTTCTTACATGAAAAATGAAGGGATACATAGTTTCTTAATTGACGTTAATTTTTGTCCTTTCATTAAAATATGTCCGTTTGTTTTATTTAAAAGAAAACTTTTCGAAACACCTCAACTAAGAACACAGATCCTTGTACGATCATCGAAGTTGAGCCTGCTTAATATTTAGATGGGTGACCGCTTGGGAATACCAGGTGTTGTAAGCTTGAATGTGCGGCTCGTTTAATAGATAATGGCATCGAATTGTTAATCGGAGAAACCGAGTTCCAATTCCAGTTGGGTTCCTTATCTTCATTTACGCATAAATACCCTTGGAAAAGGTATGAACACACTCTTTCATTTCTCAGCTAGGGGCTGATTAATAAAACTTGTTTGACTGAAACCTTTATTATCTCCCAAAAACAATATAGCTTAGAAAATATTTAGGTTTTGGTATTAAAATAACTCAGAGAAGTTGATATACCGCTACTCCCCCCCCCAAAAAAAAACCAACAATTGTACGCAAAACAGTTAAGTCAAATAACTTTTGAAAAGTCAGGGATCGTTTTAAAATTGTGTCAATATTGTAAACAGGATACCCTTTTAAATCGATAAAAATAATTAACTTTCGATTCTGAGAAGTGCCGTGGTTTAATGAATAGCTAAAGAATGAATGATTATCTACCAATTGCATTATTTCTAAAAAAAATTCTCTAATGTTTAAGAGTGGACAAATATAAAACTAGTGCTACGAGTTCAATCCTCATTACCCAACTACCGTGACCGTTTAGAAGATTGAACTGAGCTTATTATCTGTATTTTATATTTGTCGAAGACAAAACCAATACGCCATATATATATATATATATATATATATATATATATATATGTATTTATAGAGAGAAAAGAATAT
This sequence comes from Ascarosepion bandense, assembly GCA_037127315.1. Classification (NCBI taxonomy): domain Eukaryota; kingdom Metazoa; phylum Mollusca; class Cephalopoda; order Sepiida; family Sepiidae; genus Ascarosepion; species Ascarosepion bandense. Next base: position 10,332,614 of record JBBBDQ010001317.1, on the reverse strand, counting down.
GTAAAAATAGACGTGTCGGAAAATGTTTTAAACTCCTTTTGCAAAATATTTCATTTCTGTCACGTCTGGTTGATTGACGGACAATCCGTCCTCCAAGGTGCTTTAATCAGATTAATTGTAAATCCGCGACACGCAGGCGCTGCCCGACCAGTTCAGAAAAATAAAAAGGGAACGTCGGAATAGTCTTTAAGACTTTTGCGAATTAAATAATATCGATGGCATTCTGGGGGGTTGCAACACCGGACGGACCGCATGGGAATCATACTAATGCTAGGCTATCGACCAGCTCTGGCCGGCCGAAAACCACACAATTTTTGATCAATTTCTGTCCGAGAACGTTCTTCTGTTTTGCCATCTAGGGATCGAAACAGCCAATTGTTTTCAGTCATTCTTTTTCCACTGGTTACTTTTCCTACTTTAGAAAGTTGGCTTGTCGAATAGTCATGTCATTGAAATAATTGATTATTTTATTTTAGGCACATATTTTCTGACTTCGAAGCTTTACTAAGAGATGCTGTCTTGTATAATTTGTACAAATAATTTCTTCTATGTGCCCTGTCCCTTCAGGATGTACGCGATCATGGATTTCCATGTCTCCCTATCCCTGGTGGCTTTTAGCACGCCTTCTTCTGTGACACCATACAACCCTCGTTCCATCATCCACCTGATTAGGTCCTTCAAATATGTTATCCGTTGCTTTCCCTGTCTATTTTTCACTCTATCTGGCCTGTTAGCATCAGGTTCTCTAAGCCCTCTTTCTACATTGCATGCTCCAGAAACTTAAGTTGTCTCTTCCTGATGTTCAGTATTAATTTCTTTTTCGTTTCCATCATTTCTAAGACCTCATCATTGCTCACATGCTCAATCCATGATATTCGCAGCATTTTTCTGTAGAACCCTATTTTAGTTGCTTCAAGTTTTTCCTTCATCTTTGATGATATTGTCCAGCATTCACTGTCATATTGAAGGACGGACAACACATAGCAATCCAGTACTCTCTTCTTTGTTTCAAGCAAAATTGTCCTGTTTTCATAATACTTTACTCAACTTCCTTCCTTCGCCATGCCAATTCGCCTTCGGATCTCTGTGTCGCACTTACCGTCTTCTGTTATAATGCTTCCCAGTTATTTAAATTTTTGTACCTGCTTGTTTCTAGTATCCCCAACCTGTATCTGGCATATTGGGCTGCCTTTTTTACTGATGACCATGCATTCGGTTTTCTTGCAGTTCATTTGTCGTCCTTTTCACTCTTTTCAGCTACTTTCTGTAGGACGTCTTACTTTGATGTAATTATCATTTTTTTGGCTCGAAAGAAATAGTCATTTCAAGAACAGCAGTAAAAACAGGCATTTAAACCTAGTCCCAAAACCAAATAAAAAATAAAGACAAAAGCTATGTCGATGGAAATGTAAATCATTGATAGGTTTGTCAGTTGTTACGTAACTATTAAACTTATCGACAACGTAGTATGAAGAGGAGATAAAGTGTTATGCAGCCTATCGGCATTTTTGAGGCTTCACATGATGATCACTTTGATATGACTAATTTGTACGAATGTTTTTCTTCATAGGAGGATGATTTATTTGAAAAAGACTGAGGAAAATTCAGAGTATGTACACTACCGGCCATACTTATTAAGCTACCCCAGTGTTTGACAAAATGATGCATTTCATACTATTTTTTAGTTTTTATTGCCAAGTGAATAATTTTAAATGAAAATAGAATGGTTCTTTTGTTAATATTGCACAATAACATGTGCATCACATGAAATTATAAATATTTAATAATTACCTATATTGCAGTTTCATCAATGAAAGAATGAAGAAAATTTAGGGTGAATCGGACGAGTTCATCTTTGCTTCGTTGCCATGTAAAGTAATAATAACATAAGAACACTTTTATTTTCATTTAGAATTATCCACTTGGCAATAAATACTAAAAATATTATGAAATACGTTATTTCTTAAAAAAAAACAAACTGGGATGGCTTAATAATTATGGCCGATACTATATAATCGTTCCTTAAAATTGTAAGTGTCATTTATCGTATTAGAAATTTATAAAGTTCTTTTGACAGAATCTTAGATATATTGACTTTTACAAGTGAGAGATATTGATGTGATTAGTGGAATCGGCAAGCCGGGTTCGAATTTAGGGTTAGTCTTTATTTTCACTTTTCCCAAATACCATAAGGAAAGTAACGAACCTGTCTCTATTTTCCCATCATAAAAGTTCTGCAGTGAATAACAGGGTAGACATGCTTATCTAGCATTGAGTGGCAACCAATCTAAGTAAAAAGAACTCTCTTAATTCGAAATTGCCCAGAAAGCAACGGAGAAAAAAATACTCCATCTTTCCCAAGAATGTAAGGTGAGTCAAAGATTAGAATCAAAGATACCTTTGGACAGTAGTGATCCTCTACATTTGGAAGTGACGTAGAATTTTTAAAAAGTAGTCAACAAAATAATGACAATCGATCACGACACCGTGTGACAAAATTACATCATGAATTTTTTTCTAATTAAATATATAAAACGAATTATTATAGTGCAAGGATATGTGAATTGTCCAAACTTTATTTTTATTTTATCTTATTTTTTAATCATATCACCCCGAGCAAGGCGGTAACGCCACTGAAGCGCAGGGGGCTACGTAAGAGTGAAAAGATTGGAAATGAGAAAGCCGGAAACCACATCCTAAACAAGGAACCAGGGATGAGCCTCTACACCTGTTCAATGGACATGGGTGGAGTGTCAAACCGGGCGATAGTTTAGCCTATCTACACCAATTGAAAAAAATAAAGAAAAGAGTGAAAAGATTGGAAAAGAGAAAGCCGGAGACCACATCCTAAACAGGGAACAAGGGACAGTAAAGTAGCTTTTATGGACATTACTTTTATAGATATTTTAATAAAATTACACTCTGTGTTATCGTTATTTTATTATCCAATACCTTTATGTTTGAAGACGTTACTATCATTTGTAGTATGACAAAGTAAAATTTTTTCAGAAAATCATAATTATCGTTCCGTGGAAATTCCACAGGTTCCGCTAGTTACTTTAAATTGTTTATTTTCTGTCAATATACCTCATAAAAGATAAAATAGTACTTGTTCTAATACTTTTGCACAAGACTATATATATATATATATATATATACACACACACACACACACACAGAGATTTTCCTTCTGTCACGCTGAGACAGAGAGACAATAGTGAGGCAGAATTGGTTTAGTTCATTCTTTTTACTTTAGGAGGTATAAAACTTTTACAGCATGTTCACACTTTAACAGTGCAACCTGTCATATGCGACCACACCTACTGTCATCAAAAATTGTCCGGATACAACAGGTGGTCGCTCACTAAAGGCTCATAGTCATGACCGATTTACGCCAAGAGCATATATTCCACTCATCAGAATGTACATATTAGAATTTTACTACGTAATCTGGTAATAAATAAATGAAAACATAAGAAAATGGCCTAACTTTAAAGAAATTTATTCAGCATAATTGATTTTAAAATTTAAAAAAATGTATTTACAACGGTCAACAAAAGACCAAAATTGCTTTCCTTTTCATGCCTGTACTAGTATTAGCCATTTGTTATAAAATATGTAGGTTGGAAAAATTCGCAACATATACGATTTCAGTTTTTTTCTTAGAAGTGAGTCGCTGATAAAAAAAGAATGTGGCAACACATGAAAAAAAAAACATACAAAAAAAAACTAAAAAATCAGAAATACTTTCATACATGCACCCTTTAAGAATGGATGTTACCACGAAATTTCGAAGGTGATAAAAAACATTTTTATGAAGAATTGCAGTTAAGTAATTTTCTGTTTTTTAATACTACACACACACACACACACACACACACACACACATATATATATATATATATATATATATTGTAATTTGTTATCAGAATGGTTTACAAAAGCATAATACAGGTGATATGTTAAAATAAATGGTGAAACTGAATTATTTTTAAAATGTAAGATGAATTCCTGGTTATTTAGAAAATTAAACCATAAATCCATCTTATATTTTAAAAATAAATCTTTTTTACCATTTATTTTAACATATCATCTCAAGAAGGACAATACTGTTCTGAAACATGAAAATTTGTATGTAGTGATATATTTCTTAGCCTGACGAGGTGCTAATAAGAACGACCAAAACACAACGGCTCTTGTGCTGCAGTAAAGTAAGTTTTTATTATAAACTTATAATAAAAATATTACTATATATATATATATATATATATATATATATAGCATTGTGTTAAACTAAGATACACTAAACAATTATGTGGCTCTCATAAACCAAAGTAAACATATACGATAGGATTATATTCCCAACCAAAATGCGAATGGAATTTCGCATTTCTGTGTACCTGATAATTTTCTATATAAGATTTGATATTTTATCGAAGATATTTTTGTCGTACAATTTTGACGCAATCAACTCCTCAATTGCTGAGATTAGTGGGGACACGAGTTCAAATCATTCGATAAGACGGAACACATTATGAGTTGGTTTGTTGTACACGTCGATTATCGAACAATTCTCCATTGCTGTGCCGATAAAGAAACTATATAAATGAAAAAGTAAGGCACAGTCACAGCAGGGATTAATATATACCACAAAAAAAGGGGAAAATGTTTGCTAGTTTTCATAACGGAAAAATGAATGGAAAAACCCAGCGTAAACATGTAAGGCAAATAATTATGGCTTTTTACTTCAGCGATGCATTAGAGCTTTTATTTATCATTTTCTCTCCTTGAAGCTTGTCATATCACACCAACATGCGGCCAAAAGATTTGAGATTAGCCAGTAAATCTCAGAAAAAGAAAATAAATACTATCTCTGGCTGCTTTGGGTAAAAGGGGATTTTTTTTTCTTTATAACTTACTACTTATCTCACATTCAAAGATTAAGAAAATAACACCATAAAAATGCAAACAAACGATATATCTGTATTTTCTGAGGTTCTCATGAAATATTTTCGCGATTTCATCTACATCTGAAACTCATCATTATGTACCGTTTCCCGACAGATCCTGTGAAATCGTGACTCACCACTGCTTTCCCAAACTTGTAGCACTAAATAACATTTGACACTTAACCATAATTTCGTCTACCTCTTTTGCCACCCATTCGCAGTCAATGTTTTCTTAAAGCATTGGTTCACGCACTACATCCCGTGAACAATAAATTTTCACGGCTCACTTTGCTCATGATGTGCTCTAAAGATTTTAACCCTGTTTTTAATTTATAATACTTTTTGGATTACAGTGACTTCGCAATAAGTAAAAGATATATAAAATCTACTTCAACTGTCATGAGCTGATTTTGTTCCAAAGCTCCAAGAATTTTTAAGATAATAGACTACAATAATAGGTAATTGATTTATCTTTAGTTTGATTACATTGACCGCAAATACTTGTTCAAAAAATAGAAAATGTATAATTTTAAAAATTAAACAGAATATTTTTATAGGACAATCTTATCGATTTACTAGCAGTATAGCCCGGCGTTGCTCGGGTGTAATGAAAGCTTTAAAACTAATCCATGGTCCGGGAGATCAGACTCTTTGGACATTGGCACGAAAGAATAAAAAGCAATAGTTGTTTCCAGTTTAAGAGAAACCGTAGACTGAAAGAAAAATGAATGGATGTAAGTAAAATTTTGATTTCCTGGTATCGATATCAAATAAGTTTTTTTCGTTGTAAACTGAATTTTGAAGGCTCATAAGTCCTCTGAGTAAATGATATCAAGGCTGAGACTAAGAACTACAATTACACATACTTACAGCCAAACCCGAGGCAAAAATTAAAATAAAAGGGCTGAAAAAAATACAGACATACAGGCAGATAAACAGACACAAACACAAACATCTTGCCTTTTATATATATATATATATATATATATATATATATATTAGCGATTTTCTGCACTATTGTAAGAACTGCCACCTTGAAACTTCTGAATATCACTTCTTATGTCTTTGTCTATGTGTGTATCAAATTTGATTAAAATCGAACCACTCCTTCTATAACCCGATTTTTTCGATTATCGATTTTCGATATTTATCGGGGGTACCCCGACAAAAAACCTAGCTAAGAACACTCGCAGACACTTATAGTATCACTGTGTAATTTTCAAGAAAATCGGTTCAGCCGTTTCCGAGTCTATAGGTAACGGGGACACACACACACACAAAGTTCCATTTATAAATAAGTTTAGATTAAATAGTTATTGATGGTCACAGATGTGTGCATGTTAGGGTAATCAACGTAGAAATTTTAATCAACGAGTGAACTCGAATTCTAATTGAATCTGTTTCGTTTGATTCGTACTTGGCAAATGGATGAATCCATTCTCTTCCAGGTAAAGACTATATAGCAAAGTATACTGGACTTACTTGCCTTAGGTGGCGGCCAGTATAGAATAAGAAATACCGAATTCAGATATCCTCCCTAGCGGTCATATCCAAATCAGAGAAAGGCGATAGAAATTAATCTAGAGCGAAAAGCCGAGGCAGTGTCTCTCAAGCAATTGGCTCTCAATATTGACTTCCTTCCACCAACTCTTGGATCCAAGCCGACCCCTAAATTAATAACCTTTATTTCTTTCGATCAGGTAAAGTGTGAGCGTTGTTGATTAGCTATTGCCAGACGTTTATACATACAGACCTGTGCTCTGGAGAGGTCACTCTAGTCTTACCAACCAGTGAACGACACCACCTCGGTTTTTCTCTCTAAATTCCTATCGCCTTTTCCATGTTTGTATATGAACGTAAAGGAGGAAATTTGAATTCAGTATCACTCCAACGAAGGCGCTATCATTGTCTCGCGAGATGAAGGGAAATCTGTGAGACTTTGATTTATTAGGCTTGTACTACAAGGATTCTATGTACGGGAAAATTGTACTCGTATCATTCATGGTTGGTTAGACTAGTTTGTTGATCATTCCTTCATGACGCTCAAAAATCAATAACCGGAAATCTATTTGAAGTTTAAAACTGTTTTTAGATTTCTTTGGAAGAAAATACTTCTATAAATACTTTCACGGCTTCTGCTCCGATGAACTTAGATCACTGGTGCCCCCTAAATACGAATTTGCACGAGATACTAGATTAGCAACTAGATCCCACCTTTTTACAGTGAAATCGATAAAATGCAGCCGTAACTTCTACTCCAACAGTTTCTTTCCTCGCACTTCCCGACTGTGGAATTCTCTTCCAAACGATTGCTTCCCCGACGGCTACAATCTCCAGGAGTTTAAATGTAAGGTCAATAGACACCTCCTAACACACTAACCTGCTCCCATTCTATCAAACACTCTTCCCATCTGCCCGACACTCATCCTCGCTATCCTTACTCATCTATCACCTTTCTCCTGACATTCCCTATGTCTATCCACTCCTTCTCTTTACCTTCCCCTATGTAGCCCCATGCGCAATAGTGGCAGTGGAATGCCTTGCTTGGGGTGAGATGATTAAAAAAAAAAAAAAAAAAAAAAGAATGCATGATTTCATTTGCAAGATGTTAAAGATTTTTTGAAGACCAATTTATTGTAATCAACATGAAAAAAAGCGGTATATTCAGCAAAACGTAAGACAATTTTTGAAAATTGGTGTGGACTAATGTGACTAAAAAGTTTAGGAAGAATTTCTACACATTTCATTAATCCACACATCGGTTGTTCTTTGAAAAGTACGGTAACTTGAAGCTCAAAATCAGTGAGAGGTTTAGACACATGAGAAAGTCAGAACGAAAGACGAAAGTTGTCTGCAATATAAAATAAAATAACGAGTCACAAGATTAAGAAGCAATTAATTAATCATAAAAAATCAATCGTATTAAAAAAATATTCAAATTTAAGTAATTACACAAGTGTCGAATGATTATTGAAGGTCATGAATATTTAAGAGATTTATTCAGAGTTATTTATTCCTGAAAGATAAAACGGTGATAAATAAATATGCTGCTTTTTTTTTACTGGGTACTTGCATATTTATTTATATTATTTATATTTGAACTAATGGCTGTTCCGTTGTCAGGGCTTTTCACGTATCTGCTGACCCGGGTAATCTTTAAGGTATTTCGTCGTGAACACTTTATTTAATCAACGGGTAGGTAGATTATCTTTCTCTTGTTGTTTATTGACAACAAAACAGAAGATTTTTCCCATCTAGATTAAAAAAGCGTCCAGTTTGAAATGCCTTGAGGTTACCCGTATCAACAGATAAATGAAGGAGGTTGGAAAGCGCACTGATAAGGACATTAGCTAGAATGTAAATAATAGTTACACTCCATCCATGAAATTCAGACAGAATGTATTTGAAAATGATAAGTAATAGTGCCATATAGAAGATTGTGTTGCGCCATACCGTTATAACCCGAAAAACTTTCATCCTTATCTACTTTTAAATAAAAGGTCAGGTTCGAAACTCCTTGAAGGTTTCAATGAATTGGTTTGCATCTGAAGAAGTAGAGAATAGTCGAAATGTTGTGAATATTGAAATTAATAGCATTTGCTCATTCTAGAAATCTAAATAGTATTTGTTTGATGCAGGATGGTATTGCCGCAGAGGAGAAATAAGGCATTAGGAAACACTAGTTTTGATGAATTGAGAAATCAAAATTCAAGAAGCAAACTCCTTGGAATTCTATTCAAGTATCATCGGCAAGGATTTCAGTTTCCTTCGAAATTAGAATAGACTTTTATTTCGGGGTGTTTTAAGTTCAATGGAAAGTGACACTCGTGTTTTGTGAGCATTAAAGTTGCTATGTTTTTAAAGAAAGTGACACCAATGTTCAAATGATGTACTCATGCGAAATAAGCAAGTCAATAGGAACACGAAAACAAACGATTGACTTCGGAAAGATTCGTGACTAATTGAAATCCCGAAATCAAAACAACCTGACACATTGACAAAAAGATGCTCTGAAAAAAAAAAAAAAAGAAATCATAAAATAGCAACTCTTTTACATGCATTTTATATTGTACTTTTTTATGTTTTGATTTTTCTTGTTATAGTTCAAGTTATTTATGCAGTCATTATTTTTGTTTTCATGATATTGGTTTCTTTTTTTTGCGATGGAGTGTAATCGATTTTGCTTTCTTTTCATTTTTTTTCATTTTTTTCTCTTGCCCTTTATTTATTTCCTACTTTTACTTTCTTTGTTCTTTGCTTTCTTTATTCTTTTACTTCTCTTTGTCTCTTTCACTTTCCTACTCTGTTCTTTTCCCTTTCTTTCACTTTCCTTCTCTGTTCTTTTATTTTTCTTTCACTTCCCTTCTCTGTTCTTTTCCCTTTCTTTCACTTTTTTCTCTGTTCTTTTCCCTTTCTTTCACTTTCCTACTCTGTTCTTTTCCCTTCCTTTCACTTTTTTCTCTGTTCTTTTCCCTTTCTTTCACTTTTTTCTCTGTTCTTTTCCCTTCCTTTCACTTTTTCTCTGTTCTTTTCCCTTCCTTTCACTTTTTTCTCTGTTCTTTTCCCTTTCTTTCACTTTTTTCTCTGTTCTTTTCCCTTTCTTTCACTTTTTCTCTGTTCTTTTCCCTTTCTTTCACTTTTTCTCTGTTCTTTTCCCTTTCTTTCACTTTTTTCTCTGTTCTTTTCCCTTTCTTTCACTTTTTTCTCTGTTCTTTTCCCTTTCTTTCACTTTTTTCTCTGTTCTTTTCCCTTTCTTTCACTTTTTTCTCTGTTCTTTTCTTTCTTTTTTCTCTGTTCTTTTTTCCCTTTCTTTGTTCTTTCCCTTTCTTTCTGCTTTCCTTTCTTTCTTTCCTACTCTTTTGTTCTTTCCCTTTCACTTTCCTACTCTGTTCTTTTCCCTTTCTTTCACTTTCCTACTCTGTTCTTTTCCCTTTCTTTCACTTTCCTACTCTGTTCTTTTCCCTTTCTTTCTTTCCACTTTCCTGTTCTTTTCCCTTTCACTTTCCTTCTTTTCCCTTTGTTCTTTTCTTTACTTTCCTACTCTGTTCTTTTATTTTTCTTTCCCTTTCTTTCCTTCTTTGTTCCTTTTATTTTTCTTTCTTTCCTACTCTGTTCTTTTACCTTTTTCTTTCACTTTCCTTACTCTGTTCTTTTACCTTTTTCTTTCACTTTCCTACTCTGTTCTTTTACCTTTCTTTCACTTTCCTACTCTGTTCTTTTACCTTTCTTTCACTTTCCTACTCTGTTCTTTTACCTTTCTTTCACTTTCCTACTCTGTTCTTTTACCTTTCTTTCTTTCCTACTTTCTGTTCTTTTACCTTTCTTTCTTTCTTTGTTTTTTTCTTTGTTCTTTTTCCCTTGTATCTTATAATTTTTCTTAATTTTATTTTCTTCTTTTTTCCTCTTGATTATATTTCTCTTATTCATTCAATCATCGTTTTGATTTTCTATTTTGCTTTCTCTATTCTCTCTTCTTTGACATCGTTTATTTTTCTTCACTATTTTACTATCGATTTTCTACGTTTGTTTTGTTTCTTTTTTATCTGAGAATTTTACCAATACTTACTTTTCATCTTTTCCTTGCTTATTATCGTTGTTCTTTTCTTCATCGTTTCAGTCAATAATGATTTTTCACTTACATTTTCGTTTCTATTCTGCTATTTCTATTTTTAGTCTATTTTTTTTACTTTTTTACCATCTGTCTATATTTCGTTCTCTCTTTTTTTTTTCGATCGTTCTTTTTATCGTTCTCATTTGTCCACCTTTTAATTCCAGTCCCTACCTTTATCTCCATTCTCGTAAACTCTTTCCATTTAGACCGCTCTCAAGACAATTGAGACGACGCTTTTGGATCTACAGACGATCTCACTCTAAAAACATCATGAAAAGAGAAGAGGAAATAGTAATGAGATTCGAAAGAATCGATCCCGACCCTCAACTGATCGGAAATGACGGGAGCAAAGCTTAAGAAAGCTTAAGACCAAAGCATTTCGTGGAAAAAAAGAGTAGATAAGAAAGAAGAACTGAAAAAAAAAAATCTGCCAGTCCGATCTTCGCAAAGAAATGTGGCGCCTCAATATATAATATGGCATTGCTTCAGTCAGACAGCGTTTCCAATTTCTGCTCTTCTCCTTCAGACAAGTTCAATCTTTCTTTTTTTCAGATCTTCTATAAATGTTATGTGTAGTGCGATAAAAAGTAACTCGTGACTATTGTTTGTTGTACTTTTAATGACTGCCCATCTCCAGAGCGTTGAATTTAATGTGGTTGCCGCTTTCAGATAGGTTCTTTCGCATCAATTCCTTTTACCTCAACCAGCCTTGAGTCTTCTTTTAACTGATTATTTTTTTATCAATGAACTTTTCTTTCATTTCTTTGCACTTATTGACGAATTGTCATTTTCGGTGTTTCTTTTCCTTTCCGCTTATATTTTATTCTTTTTAACATCCCTACATATTTTTTTTATTTTTTTAGTGTGTATATTTTCTTCTTTTCATCATGCTTAATTTCTTTTCATACCACAGCATAGGTCCTGGGCATGACGGTAAACTGCACCCGGCAGCAAGGCCTCTGACTGGGAGGTTGTGTGGATCATTGAAACCACCTCTTAATTGCTGTTCTTCCCAGGTCTACCTGAATTGTCATTTTCGGTGTTTCTTTTACTTTCCGCTTATATTTTATTATTTTTAACATCCCATACATCTTTTTATTTTTCCTAGTGTGTATATTTTCTCTTCCTCATCATGCTTAATTTCTTTTCATACCACAGCATAGGTACTGGGCATGACGGTAAACTGCATCTAATTGGGAGGTTGTGTGGATCATGGAAACCGCCTCTTAATTGCTGTTGTTTTTAGGTCCACCTTGACCCGGAGTGGTAGCACCTATTAGGGTCCCAGCTATGGGCAAATAGTTAAGTCCCAAACTGAGGTCGAACACTATAAATGTATTGAAATAGTCTTTTATAGAAATATATATTTCAAAATAGACTTTTATCGAAAATTATACATTTTTGAATGAAAAATATGACCAACAATACATTTTTGAAGAAAAAATTATTCTTAGGAAAACATTATTGAATACAATTATAGAAGACATTTTCAGTTTTTTAAAACAAAATAAAAATCATTAAAATCTGACTAAATCAACCTTCTCACTATAACTGAACATTAAAAAAATACCATAAACCCCACCTTTTTGGCATTAAATAACCCACAGAGGTGTTGATATGCCGTTAAACAAAACTCAAACTCAAACCACGCATATCTTTTTCTTTCCTTGCGTTTACGTTACGTTTTTTTTTTTTAGATTTGTTTCTTTTTCCTTTCTTAACGTTTAATTTTTTGGAGACGTTTTCTCTTCATGATTCTTTGCTACGACATTTTATTTCCATTCGTTTTTGTTTTCTTTTGTTTAAGAAAGAAGAAAAAGAATGGGAGTTATTTTCCTTTTATTTCTTTTTCTAACGCTTTTATTTCTCTATTTAATTTTACCCTTACTTTTCTATTTAATTTCTTTCTTTCTTTGTGAATATTCCTTTCAACAATCCAATCTCTCATTATTTAAGCACAAGTCAATTGTTATCCACCATTGTTTCGTCCTCAATACTAGACAAGTGCAAATTCAAGGCTCTTCACTGAGATTTTTTCCTCCTGTGTCCTCTTGTCAATTATTTTCACTCGTCTACTTGCATCAATATACCTCTCATAAAAATATTTCCCACATTGTTAGCCCACGACAAACACACTCACAAACATATGTATACATACTTGCTCCACATTATCTGTTCAGTAATCTCCATTTAGATTTTATGAAGACGCGATGATTTTCCGAACATCTGAATAATTGTATTTATATAAAAATCAACATATGCTAGACTTCGTATTTCGTTTAGAATCTCATAATATCTTACTATCATTCTAATTTTTCCTCTCTTAGTAAGCCAGTTAACCCCTGTGTTACGCCCTGTCATTACCTCAGATAAATAATATACCATTCAGTTTTGATTGCAAATAAATACGAAACAAATGGTTTGATCGAAGATGCTTTTTGCTTTTGGTAAGAAAAAATATACAGGATGAAAGAAAGGAGTGATAGATGAGGTGATAACGCACTCGTGCATTTAACGTCTGCTTCAGTGAGATATAAAATATACATATTTTCTGTTTTCCTTTTAACTTCGAATGATTTAAAAGAATTCCCTATATATATACTTATTGTTATTGCAATATTTTGTTCAAGTTGTTAAGCTCGTTGATTTGATGATTCAATAGGGGAATTTCCATTAGTATTTTATAGCTTGGGAACTCGCCTGGAGCTTATTCAGGCATTAACATAAAATTATGGTTCAACTAGGAAAACCGTAAGATTTTCACGCGTACTAGTTTCCTATAACTAATCACTAAGATGTCATAAAAGTTTTATTGTTAGGGAATCAATATTGTACCCATAAAAGCTTTCGTAGTCAAAATAATAAAAAAACATGTGTAGTAGAATTGTTAAAGACAATGAGTAGTAGTTTAACAAAAAGCTTTAACGAACAGATATTCAGCTACCTCCCCACTGGGTCTGGATGCGACACAAGGCCAAATTTAACGTGGGTGATCTAAGCCCTTAAGCTTGGGCAAAATTTCCTGCAGACCCTGCGTAAGGCAGGGTTGAGCTCTTGTCTATTTTACCCAGACGTGACTGCTCTTCGGCGTAGCCTATTTTGGCTTCCTTTCCGACCGAAGGAAGAGAGTACGATCAGGAAAGAGCATAATGAACTAATATTCACCTGTCTGTCCACTGAATTTTACTTAGGATATCTGAGCCCATGAGCTCGGGCGAAATTTTCCCATAGACTGTGCTTAAGACAGGGTCAGCCTCTTTTCTGCTGAACTCAGAAGAGATTCTATTCTTCGGCTGAGCTTTATCTGGGTCCTTCTCCACCCTGAGGTAGAGAATCGATCAAAAGAGCTTTGATGAACTCTGCATATTAGCAGCGTTTTTCTGGATATATGTATTCAGAACAGATCTATTAATGGGGAAATTAATCATACCACATTCTCTCCTTCTTTATTCTTATAGAGGAAAGAAATCCTTGAATCAAGTAGGAATTATTTGTCTGCGTGATCGGGTCGGATAGCAAGGAGCATGATAAGGTTCTTCTTCTTTCTCGCTAGAACTTGATTTAATCCTGCTGCATTTTCGTAATATACAAGTGGATTGCTCGTCCTCTAAAGTGTCGGTAGGTGAGTGGTTTCTCTGCTGTTGAATCGCCACTCGAGGGACAAGAGCTCAAGGGTTTCTGGTAATCTTCAGGAGACGACCATGTTTCTGCTTTTTCAAAGTCAGTTGAAGAGTCCTGAAGACAATTTTCGCTTAGGCTTGTGGGACTCCATTTGTCACCTACTGGTGATAAATATCTTGGTGAGTACTGTGTCTTCGCGTCCATCACGATAACGGACATGCGCATATCTGGAAGCTTTACTTAATCCATTAGTGATTTGTTCTTAATCATTTGGGTGACCTTTTAATCCCTTCAAGAGCCGAGAATGTAGAGCTGCACCAGTTGAATTTCTAGGAAAAATTGTTTATGGGATGTTGTGTTAATGTTAAATGTATCAAAATTATTTTCGTTTTTTTTTACCTCTGATAAGCTCATGTATGTTTGCTAAAGCCGATATAATCTTTTACACCGTAATGTTCCAAGAGCGGAAATTATGAGAAAAACTTGAAAAGCATGATTCATACGCCAATTTTACCAGGAGGCTAATTTTACAAAATCTTTGTAATGAATATTGTCTATGTCATCCTACAAGGCTCAGTTTAATCGTTTCTGAAATGAAAAATAAAAAAGTCATGTAAAAAGGTGGTCTGTTTCATTCGAGGATCTGAGATGTGTTTTCAGAAGTACAATCGGTTATTCTTACTTTAGCTTTGCGTTTCCGAATTCTGGGAACAACTTTAGGATTTTTGAGATCGAGTTTATAAATGTCAGAATTCCACTATTATCATTATTGATGCTAAAATAACACGACCCCTGGATGTGTCCAGTCAGCTTCCCTGATTTTTGGCCGATTCTGTCCACGCTGTGTTGTAGATCTCAGATTAGCCAAAGCAGGACCGTTTATTACCATTTGATGAGGATGGTCCAGACTTGCAAGGAATTGGGATATGATGAAGACCAGATTTCAGACTGCAACGACATGGTGTAGATTTATATATATCGAATGATTGCAAAATTACAAGCAAGTAAAAATAAATGACGGAAAAGAAATATCAGTTGGCTGGTATTTCATTTACGAAAATATTCGTCTTGTATCTGGTGGTTGAATTTGCAATATTTCTCTCTCCCGTCTTCTACTTCTATTTTTAACAACAGGTGAGTTTTCAGGCCGACCGTATTTCAAATCTCTCTTTCGAACTCTTCTCTTAAGACTCGGGTGCTGACTCACCAAATCTCGTCTTGCATTCTGATTTTGTTAAACATCACCCAGACCGAGGTGAGAAAGAGGGATGTAAGGTTTTCATTCCCCTTCCCGTATAACGTTTGCCATCTCGAAATGAAATCAATTACGTTTAACCATTTCGACTTCTGCACTCAGTGACAACTTGCATCTGTATTTTCCAACTGTTAACATTTCGGTGACTTTTTCCGACAAAAATAATTATGTTCTCCAATTTTAGTGAAATCTGTTTTCATCTTGAAAATCACTTAAAATTAATAACAACCATCTGAAAATAGGGTTGCAATAACATTTCAAAGGAAAGCTGCAGCAGAATGTTATATTTTAATGTCATTTCTATCAACAGGGACTTTTCCTTATCTCTGAATTTCCAGTAGAATTGTTTTTCGTTGCCTTCGGCACGATTTTGCATAACCAGCTATCATTGTCATACCCTGGCTGCCACAAGAGTCTATTTATTGCTGCTGATTGATACATTCCTTTTCCGTTGGTATTGTGCATCTGTTCTTCTTCTTCTTCTTCTTTGTGCCCTGTCCCTTCAGGACGTAGGCGATCATGGTTCTCCACGTCCCCCAATCCCTTGTGGCTCTTAGTATGTTTGCTCCTGTTACTCCTGGTAACCCCCGTCCCGTCATCCACCTGATCAGGCCCTGCAAATATGTTATCCGCTGCCTTCCTCTGTCTCTTTCTTTCTATCTGGCCAGTCAGTATCAGGTTTTCCAGGCTCTCCTTCCTCATTGCGTGTCCCAGGAACTTCAGTTGTCTCTTCCTGATGCTCAGTATTAATTTCCTTTTTGTCGCTATTTTTTCCAACACCTCATCGTTGCTTGCATGCTCAGTCCACGATATCCGCAGCATCCTTCTGTAGAACCACATTTCCGCTGCTTACAGTTTTGTCTTCATTTTCGATGATATTGTCCAGCATTCACTGCCGTACTGAAGAACTGACATCACATAGCAATCCAGCACTTTTTTTGTTTCTGTACGTAGCGTAATAGCAAACTTGTCTCGCTAGAACCTATTATAACTAAGTAGTGAGTTTATTGAGTACCTGAGACTTTCGGCTTTTTCCTATATGTAAGTGGTGCTGATAAATTAAATATTCCTTTTTTGTATGTATGTGAGCGAAAGTAAATGCACCAGAGTAGGCAAGAATTCGACTCCCTGCAACTAACAGAATAGATAATTGTGTTTATCTATTTAAGTTTTTTCATTTATCTGTCAGTTAATAGTAAAGTTTGATGTAATATTTAGATGTATGCATGAAATAAGCTTTCGAGTTGGTCTGTAAAAATATAAAAATATTTTCATACCGCGTAATATTTTTGGTGCTTTTTAATTAAAGTATGCGTTGTGGTGCGAATGTGCGTTGTAGTGCAGTGGATATCGATTCGAAGCGACAAATCGGGGAGCCGAGTTCGAATTCCAGTTGAATTCCTTGCATTTACTTGCGCACAAATACCTTTGGGGAAGGTATTAATCTGTCTCTTCCCTCCAGTTATGGGTTAAATAATTGGACAGATTGGGTTCTATAGCCTTGGCTGGCAAACAGTCTACCGCAGAAAGCAAAGGCAAACTGCTACGGGATAATCTTCTGCCCAGTCGGTTATGTTTCTTTCGAGACCTGGTCGCCCAAAGTGTGTATCACGTATGGCACTTAACTGACTGAATTAAGTATAATTTTTCTGTTTGAGTGAAAACGGTTTTCCGAGATGGATTACCGTTTTATTGCACTTTTCCTAAAGAAAATAATTACCGAAAATACTTGTAGAATGCTTATTTAGAATGAATGAATCATCTAACTTGTAGGAACGGTGCCAAAAGATATTGTACTTGTAATTGATTCTTTTGTTTTAAATTATGTTTTCTGGTTAAACCTTGCTGCGAGTTTCTTGAATTGTTACTTGAACAAAAGAGAGAATTCTATTCTTCGTTTTTAAGCATGATTTACCTGCCATGTTTGTTGATTTTGAACCTCTCCCATCTGATTTTCCTCTTCTAGTTCTATTTATGTGAACGTCCTTTTGAGATTGCTTTTAAAGAAGAACTTCTTTTTTTCTTTCTAGCAAATACCCAGATTTTCTTACTGCAGAAACTTAGACTAGAAACGGTTTTTTAATCCTGCAGGGAAAAACTATCCTTAAAAGGATTGAAGGAAAGAAATAGGTTGAATCTCCGAAATTCAGATTTTCTTTATTTTATGCTTATCTCTTCTCCGGGGCTCCGAAATGACTTTCACTTCATCACATTCGATATGCTAGCTGGGAATTGAAAGGTTCACACCGCGAAGCGATAAAACCTTACAGAACATCGCGTTGTATTATTAATGAAAAATTCAGAACTATTTGCTTGGTTTATTTCGAGTGTGTATCATCCATCGATCACATCTCCAGTCCAGGCTTGGCTGTTTATGATTTAGTCGTTTGCGTCTGAGGCACTAATAACAGCTTTTATAATAGAATTCTGAGAATGTCATTTCTGTTTTCATCTCTAATAAACAGAACGGCACTCATATGTGAAATAAGTTATATTTGTGGCATATTCGGCAAATCTCATAAAAAAGGAGATACTATTTCTTCCACCTTCCGATCCTCTCAGTCATTGTTTTTTCAATAAACGTTATCCCAAAAATAATGTATATGAAAAAGATTATAAAAACTACATGCTGGGTCATTTTTAATCATTTCACCCCAGGCAAGGCAATAAATGCACCAAGACACGAGAGATTACAGAGTGTTGGAATAAAACAAAAACACTATTAGCAAGAGAGAACAACAAGAATTTTGAGGATCAAAGCTGACTGCAAAACAAGAAACCAGAAGAGTGTTCCACAAACAGGACGCGCAATAGAAGAAACTGTTTGCATAGAACCTATGGTTACATCTAGCAATTTAAATCGTAAAATGATGTGATCCTGTCACCAGTATAGTCAGTAAGTAAGTTGATTGGTATATGTGATACACGCATGGGCTATCATGTCTCTTTCGAGACATGACTGACTGGCCAGAAGTTATCATTAGTTTCTTCGTTAGACTGCTTGCCAACTAAGGTTATAGAACGCAATCTGTTATTTGACCCATAGCTAGAGGGAAGATACGAATTATTACCTTTTTCAAGGGTATTTGCATAAGTGAAGACAAAGCATTCTAATGGAATTCGAACTCGGCTCTCCGAATTCTCACTCAAAGTCAATATGCACTGCCCGAATGCACAACTGCCATCAATTTAGTGTTATACTTAAAATAATAAAGTCTAGTTAACATAGAGTAAAGCTCAATAGTGGAAAGAACAAGTAGACTGAGGATATTACTTCCGCCTTGTTGGCTTCCTGTTGAGCTTTGAAATGTTTACGTATTGCGGTCCTCGCCAGATATGTAGGACTAATTAACACAGCGAAATGGAAATGTAGCACGAAATTTTGCTATCACCGGAGCTAAAGATTTCGTAGTGTTGAACTTCTAGAACTAACATAATTTGGCAACATTAATAATTGATGCAAATAAATTTGAACAATTAATAAAAATTGTCTTAGTGATGTTTAAATTTATCTAATCTATATTTGAAAGTCCAGTCAGTTTATTTTTTCCATTCTTCTATTTGTTCACCGAATAATTAACATTATCAAATTAAAAAAAAAAATGAAAGGTTGAAATGAAATGTTCACATATTTTTCAGAGATGATTAGATTTATTTTCAGGGTTTTTTTTTTCAATTTGAATTAAATTCTGAGGATGTTATTTTGTTGCCGGAACTCGTTTGCATCCGAGTATAGGGACCGACATCCTCTAACGCTACTCTCTTTTTCTCCGCTGATAGCAGGGATGGATATGGCTGCGAACCCAAGAGAGTTTGACGAGGAAAATTCGCGTAGGCAACTTCCTGCGATTGAAAGGCCCAAGCAGGTAAAATCTATATAAAACTCCGATGATCTCCTGCAGAGGGTAGCAATAGAAACGGAGAAGCAATATCTAAACATAAACTTAAAGAAAAACTGAATGCATGGTCAGCAGCAAAAAGAGAAGGCCAAAATGTCAATTACAGGTTAGCGATACTAAAACCAAACAGGAGCAAAAATTTAAATATTTGAGATTCGAAGCCACATTGGCATGGCCGTATTTCAAAAGCTAAGCATGTACTGAAAGACAAAGATTTTGTTGGAAACAAAGAAAAGAGTAATGGACTGTCATGTAATACCTGTCCTTTAATATGGCAGTGAATGCTGGACAATCACATCAAAGACGAAGAAGAGACCCTGAGCAACAGAAATATGGCCTTACAGAAGGATACTGAGGGGACCATAGACTGAACACGTGAGCATTGACAAGGTTTTGGAGAGGATGTAAACGAAGACGAAATTCATACTTAATATCAGGAAACGACAGAAGAAGTTTCTGGAGCACGTAATGAGGAAGGAGGGTTTAGAGAATCTAAGACTCACGGAACAGATAGATGGAAAGGTATATAGAGGAAAGCAACGTGAAACTTGGTGGGCTTGAGCAAGTGAATAGCGGAGCAGGCTTCAATAAAGATACTAAGAGGAAAAGTGTTAAGAGCAACAAGGGAAAGGGGGAAGTGAAGGTCCATGATTTCCTACACCCTGAAGGGACACGGCAAATAAATAAGAAGATAAATATTAGAATGTTAAATCTTTCAGTCAGTCAAACCTTGTTAGTTGCAATATACCTTTCGGGGTTACATTCATCCACTGTTTCCAATTTTTTTTTACTGTCATCAAGTAAGGAAAATAGAAAAAACGTTGATATTTTTATTTTGTTCAAGAATTAAGATAAAGTACGTCATTTAAATTCTGTAGCTTGATTTTAAATGTTACCTGCAGAAGAATACGAAGTTGTCATTTGCATCGCCACCGGGGTGGTTTGAGGAGAAAGAAACACTATTGTTATTTCAGTTTGTTTTTATTTTTTAATTCGCAATGTCAAATGTAATCAGATCTGAGCTTGGGCTTAGAAAGTTAATTTTTTTCTCGGTCGAATATCAAAACTAAATTGTAAACAGTCCAAACAACAGGGAGGTTTTTTTCGAGTTATGCATTGTTTAAACTGTTTTGATTTCGGTGGTAAATTAATCGAAGTATGTAAATGCCAAGTATTTGTATTGATAGATATTTATTGTTATTACAATTGCTTGAGGATATATTGTCAAAACTTTGGAGGAAAAAAATATACATTTATGCATTGTACTTTAGATTACACTAACAAGACGCGCTCTGTTTAAAATAGAAGTATAACTGTTTCAAACAAGTGTTAGTTACAAAGCGAAGCCTAGTTTTAGACCAAGTCCATCGGTTCATCAAATTGATTTCATCTTCTAATATATTCCTGACAAATATCACCAGTGTTTTGAGGATGATCAGAGAATGGACAAAAGAACTATAGACGACAATAAGACCTCTAGAAAATTCTACTTATATATATATATATATATATATATATATATATATATATATATATATATAAATAAAGGCAGATACATATTTTCATGGTAAATCGGAAGTGTGGGCATATTTCAGATGGACCATCATCAGCTTCCATCTTTATTGTACAGAGAGTTATCCTACCACTGTATATAAAAGATATTCTTTTGGATTCTTCTATATCTACACTGCATGCTGATATATGTATTTGTGTGTGTGTATACTGGATGTACCCCCAAATGTATATTTATTAAAATACATATGATTTTCAACATTAAATAGAATCCACAGACAATATTATAACTTTTTCTTAACGCTTGGTTTTAAACTGATGTCCGTTTTGGTACAGGTACTGCTGACAACACGAAGCCATGGAAAACATCACGACATAATTTGTTTCGTGTTTGTGTGCATTCACGTTCAATAGCTGCTTTCAGTTCTGCAACTGTTGCAGGTTTGTTAGCGTAGAAGGTTAGGTCTCGCTATAAAAAGAAAAAGTTTAGTTGTGGGAAGTCTGGTGAACGCGGAGGGTATTCTACGAAATCTCTGTCCAATCTACCAGTTTAGCAAGATCTCATCAAAGACGAATCTAACATCGCGATGGGAGTGCTGGGGTGCCCCTTCTTGTCGAAATAAAACTTTATCATCAAAGGCCTCTCTAATGCTTGGCATGATTGTTGCAGTATATATATATATATATATATATGTGTGTGTGTGTGTGTCTGTGTGTTAATTTTGTACTGATGACATTGCAAATGCAGGCATGCGCATATTCTTGCGTCTAGTTAGCTATTTTTTCTGACTTACTCTTTAACCGAATGATTGAAGTGTTATATTTTATCTGCTTCTTTTCACAAAATGTTCAGATGTTATGAAATTTCCCAAAAATTCAATATAAACTCAATATATGTCAATATAAACTCATGACTTGATCAAAATCGCTGCTAAACAAAATGGTGGCACAGAATATAAACATTACTGTTGCTGAATCTATAAAAGCAACCATAAACTTTTCTTTTTCTGCTTTTATTGTTAGTAATATTTTCATGTAAAAAACAAAAGCAAGTAAACATGAGCGATTAAAGAATTCAATTTTCAAGCGATTAAAGAATTTCAGTTTTCGTCAATATCCAGCTGAGTATTATTAAAAATGTGTTTAAATTTATCAAAGAAAATTTTAAAAAATACAGCACACATGTAATTAAAAGTAGTCCTGCTGCAATTGAACCGTAATCTCATATCAGGAGTTATATTTTTGGAAAACCAGTGGACTACGTGATTTCTTAATGATTATCCCTATTTTCTGTGACTTTATATATATATTTATTTTATATCTTTATCTGAATAAAATTTGTGAAGGCTTCATACAAAATACTTTTGGTTTAGAATATCTTCATGTTGGTTACTTTCAATTGACTTGACATTAGTTAAAAGCGATTATGATACTTTAAAAATCTATATTTATAAATGCCGTTTTGGTGAAACTCAATAAATGCTCACCCAGTAAAAAGAAATATTCGTTTTTTCAAGTTGCACAGAAAGAACGTTAACTGTGCTTCTTTTAAAATCGAATATAGTCACGTGTTATTAATACCCGCCATGTTGAATGCGTTATGCAAAACACTTCGAATGCAATATTCTAATATTCATCCAACGCTAAACTAAAATATATTTTTTGCTTTGAGTTTTTTTATTTTTAGGTATGAAATGCAGTATTGGCTTTGATTAAGTGAAGTTTTTAAAGCTGGGTTTTGCAATTCATTTCACCATTTCTCACAACAAAGAAAACTGATTTTTATGAGATTTTTCTGTGGTTGCATATTAAAACAAAAAGCCTTTGCTTAATTAAAAACCGATATGCAAAGCGTAAGAATATTATTAACAATAGGAAAGTGCCATTTATCTGAAAAAGAGGCATACAAACGTGTAAGGCAGAGGTGAAATAAATAAAAAAAACTTCCATATAATTTGTCGATGCTTCAATACGAATTTAACATTTGATGTGCTTTGAACAAAATACACAGACACATATATCACAAAGGGCGGCTCGACGTGGTGTAATGGTTAGGAAGCTTGTCTCGCTAGAACTGAATAGTGAGCTTGATCTTCACTGAGTACTTCATAGTTTCAGCCTAGTGCCTTTTATAAACTACGCTTAGAAACTCAACATACATATATACGTGTATAGTCGATGGCTGGTGTATGTGGAAGAGAGAGTTGAAAAGTTCTGCAACAAAATTTAATGTTTGGTCAATTTGTTACGATTGGCCGAGACTGTACGACCGATAGGTTTTCAGTCCCCTCTTTAATATATAAAAAGAAGTAAGTAATGAAACTGCGGTGGCAATTTGCGTTGAATAATTATCGAAGATGTATAATGTTTTTCTTATTATTATTTGTGCTTCAATATTTCGAAGTTACCGTGCGAATGACGTGACCGTTGTTTTTTTCAATTATCACTTTTTGATCGTGGAAAATGGGTTGGTTTATTAAATCCATTGAACCGACTCAAGATGCGTAGATGACGTTACAGTGGCTGATTCTGATTTCAAAAACTGTATGTGTTATCTCTTTCTCTCTCTCTCTCTGCTTGTGTGCGTGCATATTCGTATATCTGTGTTGATATGTACGACAATATGTCCAATAGCGTGTCTTTGTGTGCAGAAATAATGTTAGTCATTGAAATTGAAAAATGATAGTGCTTTCCTTATAATTAAGACAATATATCTAGAGTTTGTTTTCTGTTGCTCCAGAAAAGATGGGAGAATGTTCATGTCTGATGAGAGAGAGAGAGAGAGAGAGAGAGAGAGAGAGAGAGAGAGAGTTATTAAAATTAATAAAGAGAAAGGAAAAGCGGCACAAAAAGTGATATATAATGAAAATATCTTGAAATTTCAAAATAAGTTAGCTCACTGATGCCCCCTCTATATAAATTTACTCGAGCGATAAAATTAGCAACTAGGCCCCACCCTTTTATTTTGGAGCCAATAAACTGTAAACACAAATTCTACTACATCAGCTTCTTTTCTCGCACTTCCCGCCTGTGGAATTCTCTTCCATATATTTGCTTCCCCGACAACTACAATCTCGAAGAATTTAAATGTAAAGTCAACAGTCAACTATCTCCCTAATCTGTATCCTTTCTCTCTCATGCTCCTTTCTCCATCCACTCCACTCTCATCAGTATTCTCATCCTTCTCTTACCCACTTCCTGACACCTACTATAACTTGTCACTTTTTCTCATAACTTTCCTCCTATGTAACCACCTTCAAAACAGTGGCAATAAAATGCCTTGCTTGGGGGCGATATGATTATAAAAAAAGCACATTTTTTTTTCAATATAATGTAGGACCCTCTTTAGAAATAAATTACAGCTTGAATTCTGCGTGGGATCGACTTGTACAAAGTTTGAATATCTTTCGGAGGAATTTTTATCCTTTCTTCAGCTAAAACAATCAGCAATTATTTCAGTGATGATTGTGGAGGATATTGACTCCTCACTTGTGTTTTCTAAAATGATCTATAAATGGTCATGATGTTGAGATGTGGGGACTTTGTTCGCCAGATAGGAAGTCATGCTTTACGAAAATGTTCCTCTTGCCATTCGGTTAAATCTAGTAGTATAAATTGCGTGCATTATCATCCTAAAATGTTATTTTCTCCGGAAACAGTTCCAGAATCATAGGATGAAGTTAATTACTTAAAATTCTTAAGTAGTTCTGATTGTTGATTTTAATAAACTTTATAAAAAATATCAGTAAATAAACAACAGTTTCAGCAAAAGAAATGAAGTACTACTTCTATTAAAACAACAAGACTAGACAAGCTTTTGACAGTTAAATCAAATTTTCCAAATGCTGCAATTATGGTACTAGGTGTTTACATTATTTTGTTTACTCATATATATATATATATATATATATGGGACAAGGAGATAGATTTTAATATATCAAGAAGTGTTTTCAAAGAACAGATGTATGTCAAACTGCAAAATGTTTTAGTGACCCGTTTCATCCGTTAGGACGTCATCGGACTGCACTTGCTGACGTTGTTGCAACCGCGCATGCACGTGAGGCGCTAGGATTGTAAATTTTTTGAAATAATTTATTTTTGTAAATTAATTTATATTTTTTCTTTCCATCATTTTTGTTACAGAGAAAGAGATAGTGGATAAATAAATGAAAAAAAATAACTTAATAAATCTTTGAGTCATGAATAACTTCCGTCTTCATTTATCAAGTTTCATTCATCAAAAATGTAGTAAGATTATATTTTATTCAGTTACATCTTCAGTAATATTTGCAACGGCTTCCATACGTTTTTAGCAAAGTTCCCCGGCTTATGATATAAAATGGTTTTCGACGAATATTTGAGTCTGGTTTTCGTTAGAGAAAATTTTTACCGTCAAAGGGTTTTGCGGTGATCAGAAGATAATAACCAATTGATGCGAAGCCATATTAACTTGGCTTTGCATAAACTCTGCGGTAGAACAGACCAACCAAGTTCCAAAGTTTCTTTCAATGTTATTTTTGCTTTATGCGGTTTTTCCATAGTCAGAAGAAAAAAAAATGCATTGTCCCTATTGACCTGCGCAGATCCCTTTTCAAACAACTTATTATAGACATGTTTCAGGCACTGGGTGTATAGATGTGCGTTTAGTTGTTTAGTGCATGATTAATTAATGTGAATAATTAATATTCCGACCATCTAAACACATACACACTATGACGTTTTTTTAATAGAGCACGATTGTTGTTGACGATTGTATACCTTCATGGGTATAATGATAAACTGTATCCGACATTGGAAGTTTTTGAAGAGCGTGGAACCACGTCTTAGCTGCTGCTATTCCCGGGCCCACTCTAACCCTGGGTGTTAACAACTGTTAATGTCTCAGTTGTGGGCAAAATTTGGATCAAAACAGTATGAAAATATAAAAATTGATTTTTATAATAAAAATACCAGCAACGCATTAAAAAAATTTACCATCAATAAATTTGACACTCGACAAAAAGCCTCTTTTCAAAATTGTGTCAAATAAACCTGATCAACTGATTTTTTACAAAGAATATCTGTTCTTTTCATATGGACATTTCCTAAAAATCTTGTCAACATTAAATAAGCTATTGTGTTTGAATTGCCGTAAAACAAACCTAAACAAGTATCTATATGACCAAAAGCTGAGTATCATCTATCATTTAATTAATTGTGAAAGCAGAATAACATTTTTTATCTTCAAAGCTCACAAGAAAATTACATTTTGGCATTAAATGTCTCCTAAGGAGTTGATGTGCCATTAAACAAATCAGTCAATCGTGTAGCTTTTATCTTGTCAGTTTACTTCTTCGTGTGACCTTAATTATCGTTTACAAGGGTAGAGTTCACGAAAAAAGACGTATTAACTCATTTATGTTTATCCTGTCATGGCCATTATTATATCCGTGATGTAATAACACTGTAGTTCATGTATGGAACGGAATAGATGAAAAGAAAAGGAATGACGGATATGTCTTGTTCTTTGAGAGATTTTTATATCATAAAGACATAAACAAAACAACATACACATATCCCACGCGGAAAAAATGTCATAGTAAAGTGTCAGGAGAGAAAAAAAGGAAGGATTTTACATATGATATAGAGATACTCCTGTACCTGGAGAAGCCATTTTTAGAACTCCAGTTTCAAACGAGCCGGATTCATCTATGTCCGAGGCGATGATATATTCTGTGAGTGGGAAAAACAAGTTTTGAGTCTTCTCAAATTGATGAATGTGCGCTGGAGTTCTATT
Organism: Ascarosepion bandense; assembly: GCA_037127315.1. Taxonomy (NCBI): domain Eukaryota; kingdom Metazoa; phylum Mollusca; class Cephalopoda; order Sepiida; family Sepiidae; genus Ascarosepion; species Ascarosepion bandense. Next base: position 10,305,991 of record JBBBDQ010001317.1, on the reverse strand, counting down.
TTATATCTGGGAAGTAAATATTCCTAAAGGGAAACGGCACCATGAACGTGTAAGTTACTGGGGGTGGCAGATTTAGCCTCAGTCTTGGGCCTTTGATCCAAGCTAAAAGAATACATTAAACTTTCGTAGCTGTACACGAAGTGAATTTCGAATGCCGCTTTTCATCATTGTATGGAGTGACGTCAGGAAGCGGCCGTCATGTGACCCACGAGACTTATCTCCATCAAAGGGTTGGTAAGCTCCTTCTGTAGCCTTACAGTTATATGTTAGTGTACTTCAGATTTATTCTTACCTGATACGAGTAACTAGTAGTTAGGATGATGGATTCATCATTACAATAAATTATTAAAAATGAAAATTACTTACTCCACTTAATTCCCTTTCAACTCTCGTTTGCTGGGCACAAATTCATTGTAAATTAGAAGGTCAATATTAATCATTTCTTTATACAGAAATATTTCATTCACCAAGCGGGTAGTGTCTTTTTTATATTGAAATTTATAATTTTCTTCTATTAAAACAAAATTTCAGGAGTGTTTTCCGTTCCATTGATGTCCATTATTGTCGAGAGCGTCTCTCATATTCTTGCTTTAGATGTTTTGTGAAACGTTACTATCTTGAATATGTTCCTGTCTCTTCGAGTTATAACATACGGTATCCATTTTAGATATTGCTGTTACATTTCGGTCGAAATATACTTCAGCATTCCAATAACTTTGATGATAGAGATTATATATATATATATGTATATATATAATTTTAATTATTCTCTGGGTATTACTTTTTGTGTGCCGCCTCAATAAATATTAAAAAATGATCGATTTAAACGAATTCTAAAGGTTGCAATGATCTTAAACTAAATCAATATCGTGCTAAAAACATGATTCATTTGCCTCAGATTCAAGCGGTATTCGGTGAGGGTTAAGAAGATTGGTTTTCTTGAGAAGGAACAGTGCAACAGAGAAAATGTTTGTGTTAGAAATTATCTTTGTAATGTTATCGAAATCGGTGAATTCAGGCTCGTCTAAAAATAAGTGGAGAGTGCATTATTAAATGGGTCAACCGTGGGTAATTTCTTCGTTTTAATTTAAAACGTATAATTTTGCATAAACTTGTGAGGCGTTGTAAATTTTTAAATACCAAAACCTGAGTTTTTATATGAAGCTGGGAAGCGTCTTTTGTGAAAGACCTCATGTTTTAGATTTTTTTTTATTGTGATATTCTATGGAATAGGATGATTTTTACGAAATCTTTAAACGGGTTAAGTTTTCTTTTACTGAAAAACAACCTTTTTATTCATTTATTTTTTTTTTAATTATTCCATTCCAAGCAAGGTTGGACTACCACTAGTACAGAGAGGGTTAGGGTGTGAGAAAAGACTGGGTACAGTGGGTATTAAGGAAAGGATAAAGATGAACTGGATTCGAGAAGATAAAACATGGCAGTTGATGTTGAAATTAAAATAAAATAAGTGAAGGAATTTAAATACCTGGGCAGTGTTCTGACAGGATATAAAGTGCGACATTTAGAACCAAAGACGCATTGGCATGGCTAAGAACGCTTTTCAAAAGCTAATCAGGGTACTGAGAGACACGAAAATCTCATTGAGAACAAAGAAAAGATTGCTGGATTGCTACGGGATACGTGTTCTGTATGGAAGTGAATGTTAGACGATCTCATCAAAGATAAAGAAGAGGCTTGAGGAAGCAGAAATGTTGTTTTACATAAGGATGCTGTGGATACCATGAACTGAGTACGTGAGCAATGCTGAATTTGTGAAGTGGATGCAAACGAGAAGATACATAACGTCAGGAAGAGACAGATGGGGTTCCTGGGATACGTAATGAGGAAGGAGGGCCTAGAGAATTTAATACTCAGAGCACGGAAAGAGGAGAATTTATCTGTCAAAATCACTTTATATCTAGTTTTTTTTAAGGATTTGTGAAAATGCACAGGTTTATTTTATATTTTTCCATTTTTCTTTGCACATAAATATTTGACCGATATATTCTCTAATATTCTAGTATATTCTAAAGTTATTTAAAGATACATTTTATTTATTCTATAAGTAGCAGTATAGCCCGGCGTTGCTCGGGTGTAATGAAAGCTTTAAAACTAATCCATGGTCTTAAAGCTCAGACTCTTTGGACGTTGGTACAAAAGACTAAAAATAAATAGTTGTTTCCAGTTAAAGCAAAACAGTAGACTGAAAGAGAAATGAATGGATGTAAGTCAAATTTTGATTTCCTGGTATCGATATCAAATTTTCTGCACTATTGTAAGAGCTGCAACCTTGAAACTTCTGAATATTGTTTCGTATGTCTTTGTCTATGAGTGTATCAAATTTGATTAAAATCGGACCACTCCTTCTATAACCTGATTTTTTCGATTATCAATTTTCGATATTTATGACAGAAAACCTAGCTAAGAACACTCACAGACGCTTATAGTACAACTGTGTAAATTTTCAAGAAAATCGTTTCAGCCGTTTCGAAGTCTATAGGTAACGGATACACACAGACACACACCCACAGACAAAGTTCCATTTATAAATAAGTTTAGATTTAGATATTCGTACCACTTTCTTCAACGTTGCAACTTTTGATAAGACATGTCGGGCAATTCTTGGTTTGGTTTTTACGTATTTAAAACATTTCCGAGATATAGTTTTTATATTATGCAATCTCCGCACTACAAGTTTCATTTTTACAACGTTTTTGATAAGAATTCAAGCGTTTAGTTTTTCAATTACATTTTCAAATATTCGGTAGTATACCATATTTCTTAGCCGATATTTTCATTATATCTCTTTTAACAAGAGATTTTTACCTATATATTCTGTGGCCTTCGTCAGGGTTATGTTGCATCTGGTGATCTGAATCACTTCCTTTGTGCTCATATCTTTTCCTTTCTTCTTATCTTTTTAACAAGAACGCAGTCTGGCAGTTTCATGATTGAATGCAAGAATCGCGTGTTAGTCTTAACAAAAACGAAGCTCGAAGAATAGTCAATTCCGTATTAAGAACAGACAGCGTTCTTCCAGTATATTATCACGTTAACACTTGCACGTGAGTGGAGAATTATGTACTATGATTTTATTAGACTCTATTGTTCTGCTTCAGGAGATCATTACGAAGAAGATTATCAAGTAACTTGTGAAATTTATCAGCGACAACACAATATAGGGAAGCCAATGAGTATACGAAGTGAATGACTAACATATTAGATATTAGGATATATTTGGGAAAATAATCAGAAATTCTAATAATCCAGTAAGAAACGAGAAGAAATTAAAAGTAATGTAGAATAAATGTTTATTTCTTTGAAACCTGGTGTTACCAATGTTAATGTGAGAACTGACGAGAATGAATAATTTGTTCTCAAGATATTTTCAAAGATAAACAAATGGCATATTCGATGATAAAAACAGGCAATCAATCAGTTAAAGTGCCGTACGTGATACACGCTTAGGCGATCATGTCTCGAAATAGACAAGACTGACTAGGCAGAAAATTATCCTACAGTAGGTTGCCGTTATTTTCTGCGTTGGGCTTGTTTGCCAGTCAAGGCTATAGAACCAAATCTGTCTTGTTATTTAACCCATAACTGGAGGGAAGAGACGGATTAACACCTTTCCCAAGGGTATTTGCACGATTTCAATTGTTCTCAGGTTAATCTAACAAATGCTAAATCTTAATACAAAATACCGTATTTTGTTAGTTTATGATTTTGACTTGAAGGAGGTTAAGAAGATATTTGAAGATCAATGAAAATTCAAAACGTCATAATAATCAAGAGGTGAAGACTAATTTGAGAAAAATATGGAGTAGAGAAAATATTTCACTTAATATCTAACTATGGCCCAGCAAAAGTTTATATCCGTCAAAATATCTAATTGTTGTTCTTGTATATGCCGTATTTTTTAAGGACGTGGGCCACAACAGATTTTAACATGTTGTTTTATAGCCCAGGGGTAGAGTCGCCGACTGACGCCATTTCGGTCGGGTTTCTAATCCTGGGTAAAAAAGCAATCGGAGTCTAACCGTACTGATGAGCTGTGATACGGCGGAACAGGTCTGTCTGCGGATGACAATATATATATCTTAGGATGTGAGTTGTGGTACAGTGGATATCGGCTCGGAACGAGAAGCCGAGTTCGAATTCCATTTGAATCCATTGTATTCACTTCCGCGCAAATACCCTTGGGAAAGGTATTAATCCGTCTCTTCCTTCCAGTTATGGGTTAAATAGCAGGACGGATTGGGTTCTATAGCCTTGGTCGGCAACCAGTCTACCGCAGAAAGCAATGGCAACCTACTGCGGGATAATCTTCGGCCCAGTCAGTCATGTCTCTTTCGAGACATGATCGCCCAAGCGTGTATCACGTATGGCACTTAACTGACTGGGTAACGTTTGATTTTTTTTTTGCTACCACTCACAACACATTTCCTGCTGTTCTCCTCGGGCTTCTCGATAAGGTTCAGAGGAGGGTCTGTAATGTGATAGATACCGACTTGGCAGACCGCCTGCAGTCTCTCTCCCACCGGCGCGACGTGGCTTCCCTGTGTCTCTTCTATAAATACTTTCACGGCTTCTGCTCCGATGAACTTAGATCACTAGTGTCCCCTAAATACGAATTTGAACGAGATACTAGATTAGCAACTAGATCCCACCCTTTTACAGTGAAACCGATAAAATGCAGCCGTAACTTCTACTCCAACAGTTTCTTTCCTCGCACTTGCCGACTGTGGAATTCTCTTCCAAACGATTACTTCCCCAACGGCTACAATCTCCAGGAGTTTAAATGTAAGGTCAATAGACACCTCCTAACACACTAACCTGCTCCCATTCTATCAAACACTCTTCCCATCTGCCCAACCCTCATCCTCACTATCCTTACTCATCTGTCACCTTAATCCTGACATTCCCTATGTCTAACCACTCCTTCTCTTTACCTTCCCCTATGTAGCCCCATGCGCAATAGTGGCAGTGGAATGCCTTGCTTGGGGTGAGATGATTAAAAAAAAAAAAGAAGCTATTTACAAACGCTCCATCGACAGGTTAATCGATGCTTTCCTACCCTCAACATATCTAGTCAGTATCAGTTTACCCGACATTTCTTTCCTCGTTATATGTGCTGGAAATTTTAAAAGCCGTCTCTTTTTGATTCGAAGTATAAGTGTCCATTTTGTTTCTGTTCTTTTAATTATTTTGTTACTCGTATGTTCAGTGGCTGGGATTTTCAGCATCCTTCTATAGAACCATTTGCATGTTGTCTCAAGTCTCTTCTACATCTGGGAGTTTTTAGAGACGAATCTTTTGTCGTCGCTTTGTCTCTAAAAATCTTTGAAGAAGCTTGTTACCGTGAAACATGTTAGATTAAAGACACTTTTTTCTTACCTGTTCTTTATTTATTCCAGGCGTTTTCAAACTTTTTAACTTACGGACCACTTTATATTTCACTATAAACGCTGATAAAATTTACACATAAATTTTTACTAAAGATAGCTTATAAATTTGCATTAACGTAGTAAAAACTGGTCTTAAGCTTACTTTAAATTGATAAATCTTATATTTTCATTTCATAATATTAATAAATAAAAATAAATATCCAGACACTGAAAATTTATACTTTGAATTTCACGTGATGAGTTAATCCACGGACCCCCTATCTTATCCTTGTAGATCCCCTGTGGTCCGCGGAACACAGTTTGAAAATCCCTGGTTTTATCTATACATCTTGTCGGATTTCGATCCATATATTCAACTGATTAATATATATTTTTCTAATATATATATATATATATATATATATATATATATATATAGTCATGTATATGTTTGTTTGTTATACATATGTTTATTATATATATAGTCATCCTCTGACAGATCTGTTTCGCTGTATCACAGCTCATCAGTACGGTTAGACTCTGATTGCTTTTAACCCAGGATTGAAACCCGACCGAATTGGCGTCAGTCGGCGATTCTACCTCTGGGTTATGGGCGCTATACTCAGTTATGACCTGAGATTAAGGACAGGATGGTTAAATAAAAAGAAGACAAGAGGAAAACTGTATTTAACTCACCTACGTGTTTCGTCCTGTGGTGGATTTTATCAAGGCAAAAAAACGAAATGAGCTTTTTCCAAATTACGTATCTATAAACAAACAGTGTTGGCAACTATAAAAAATGATCATAAATCATTCAAAAAGATTAACAGAATATTTTAGTTTTAGAATTCCTTCATGTGTAGTACAATGTCATGAGATGTTAAAATGAAGGGAACTCAACCGTTTTCCTTGAACTTTTTATGATGTATGTTAGTCTGTTTCAGTATCATTTCTATACGAAAAGGTGAGATTGGGAAAAAACTGGGGTGCAAATTGATATTTTTGTAGTACTGGATGGCGGCGCACTCGAGAACTATTCTTCTGAACAAATCGTTTACTCTTTTTATTAGTATTATTTTTATTACACGAAAACTTCTCAATTGGAGTAGATAGACTAAACTATCGCCCGGTTCACACACCACCCACGTCTTTTGAACAGGTGAACAGGCTCATCTCTTGTTCCCTGTTTAGGGTGTGGTTTCTGGCTTTCTCTTTTTCAATCTTTTTACTCTTAAGTAGCCCCCTGCGCATCAGTGGCGTCACCGCCTTGCTCGGAGTGATATGATTAAAGAAAAAACTATTATGGACATTGTCAGATCTAAAAAAACAAACCGAAAACAAAACAATGAACAAGCAGATGTATACAAAATAAATTGCCAAAATTGTTCCCTCTGTACATCGGGGAAACAAGTAGAAATCTAAAAAAAAACGTATATATGAACACATAAGAGACCTCACTAATAATAATCTAACGAATGCATTAGTGATTCATAGAAATAAATTCGACCACAATTTCGATTTAAAACATGCCACACTAATAAAAAGAGTAAGCAATTTGTTTTCAGTTTTATATGAACTTGACTGAAGCCCCTGTCAGTAAATACAGTATTAGGCTGAATTTATTTCAGTATAAAAATGTAATTTGTGCAATTAACTTTTTGGTCATAAACAATGCGAAAAATTTGAGGTTCCCACAATCCAAATAATCATATTAATTGAATCGATCGAAATCATTACATTAAAACATATACAACCCAGCGTTTAGAACACAGCCAATCTCTATGAATTTTATTGCACAAGTTTACTCGAAGTAATTTTTAAGAAAAAAATACGACTTTGAACTTCACACATGATATGTGTCACTAGTTCATTCATTTTAAGATTTCAATCAATGTATGCATGTTCCACTTAAAGGCAAATAAAAGTTCTTTTCATTTTTATCGATATATTGGTCTTTGATTTTAAAAATTTACACATGGATTTTATTCAAATACTTCCTGTGCTTCAGCACAAAGAGAAAAGAAGTATTTCTTCTAATGCTGTCATGAAAAAAAAGAAAAAATATTACTCAAGGTGTTGAAAGAAAAACGATGTCGTAGCCTTGATTCACTGTTCTTTACGAAATTTCCGAGCGAAATATTACACACATCCATAATCAAAATAGACTTATGAAAATTGTAGTATAACTTGATTTTGCTAATATTGGAAAATCCGGTTGGCAAATGGAGCATCAAGAGCTTTTTAATCCATTAATGCTCACTCACCCATTTTGGGAAAGTTGGCATTAGTGGGTAGAAACCTCTATTTTTATTTAACCCCTGGTTTTCATTAAGTCGATAACAATACTGGAGTTTTTAAGAAACTCATTATTATTGACTGAATCTTATTTTTATAATTAATAGCGGATTTTCTTCTAAAAATAAATTTAATTAATTCCGTATTTTTAGTTCTAAAATTAAGAGCAGATTTTTATTAAAATTTTAAAAATGAATACCTGATTGTTTCAGAAATCTATACCGTGTTTTTAAAAATTAACCACCGGGTTATGTGTTAACGCATAGAACCTAACTACATAGGTCTATATTTATATTTAATAACGGCTTATTTATGTGGTTCGTGTTTGTTTTTTTCGAAATACATATTGAAACCCAAGTGATTATCAATGAGTTAAGAATTTATGTTTAACTATTATCGTTTCAGAAAGTGATGTCGATGGCAAAGTTAAAATTCATTTTCGTTCACTTTACGCTAATTTGTTTGGGGAAGGTATTAATTCGTTCTTCTTATGAATTAACAAGCAGACTTTCCAGCCTTTGATGTTAACAAGCATAGGAAAAAGAAAATCAGATTAAACAGAGGTGGGCTTCATCAGGTTATCTTACCTTAGAAACGTCCCTACTGCTACAATATCAGTTTATAGTATTTCCCGGCGAATCTAATGGCTTCTGAATTGCTAATGTTTTTACTCTGAAAATCCATTGAAAATCCGGAAGAAAGTGATTGCCTGTAGTCAAGAAATACAGCTAGAATAATTAACACAGTAAAGAATTTTATGTGCATAATATGTATGCACGCGTGTGCATGCGGGCTATACGCCATTAATATGTCAACTTGGAAAGGTTTTATAAACGATGTCAAAATCTAGAACGACTTGGATTTCTTACTGTAAACAAGTTGATTACCCGGGAAAATGATAAAACTGCATATCAAGATAAACGCATAGAAATCGATAAAATATTACTTTGCAAAAAAAAAAAAAAAAAAAAACGTAATTGGACCGATGGAGAAAAGAACGTGTTCAGGCACAAAAAGATATGTAGGGAATTATTACAATAAATATCTGCAACTGAAAATCATAATAATCACAAACTGAAATCATTTCTAACCATACTTATCGTCGAGAGTAGCTTGTTTTGGGGTTAGCATTGATCTAATTCATTGAAATGTCTCTTTCTTGCCGAGTCGCTATCAGCAATTCATAAATTCATAAATTCATAAAATCCTGCACATATAAATTTACCATCCGCCTGTGCATTGAATACTGCTGCCATATCTGGTCGGGTGCTCCTGCTATCCACTTAGGTATCCTTGACAAAATCCAACAGAAAATCTGTCATGTGATCGATCCCGACTTGACAGCTCAGATACAGTCACTTTCTCACCGGCGCAATGTGGTTTCCCAGTGTGTCTTCTACAAATACTTTTACGGCTTCTGCGCCGATGAACTTAGCTCACTGGTGACCCCTATATATGAATTTACTCGAGCTACAAGATTAGCAACTAGGTCCCACCCTTTTACTGTGAAACTAATAAAATGCAAAAGCAAATTCTAATCCATCAGCTTCTTTTCTCGCACTTCTCGCCTGTGGAATTCCCTTCCATTTACTTGCTTCCCCGACAGCTATAATCTCTAAGAATTTAAATGTAAAGCCAATAGTTATCTCCTATCTGACTAACTTCTCTCTCATTCTCCTTTCTCCGTCTACCCCACTGTCATCAGTATTCTCATCCTTCTCTTTCCCACTTCCTGACACTCCCTATAACCTGTGACTCTTTCTCATAACTTTTCTCCTATGTAACTCCTGCAAAACATTGACAGTAAAATGCCTTACTTGACGCGACACGATTATAAAAAAAAATCCGTACTCTTTCGGTAGAGATAAGTATTATGGTGGAATGGGAGTGTAGAAGACCGAGGTTATTGAGATAGAATAAAATTTTTAATGATCCTAACGAGACAAGATATCTATCTGAAAGTTTCATTTTTATTTTCCTGTAGCTAAGCAAGGAAAATATTTATTTTGAATTTCCGGGATAAAGAGTTATCGTAATTTAGATTATTTACAGAAGGACGAATGTCTATATACTCGTTATTACTACCACAACGTTCCAGGCAGTCTACTCTCCGGTCTTCTTCGGGTGAGTGTCTGTTTAGATAACTTTTTACTGGATTTCCAACTGAACACTTTTATTTTAAACGTCAATCAGTTAAGTGCCAGACTTGATAGAAGCTTAGGCGATCATGTCACGAAAGGACAGACTATTTTCCTGTAGTAGTTTGTCATACTTTCTACGATGGCCTGGTTGCCAACCAATGCGATAGAACCCAATCTGTCCTGCTAGTTTACTTATAGAAGGGAGAAGCGATGGATTCATACATTTCCTGAGGGTATTTGCGCATATGAGAACGCAACGAATTCAGCTGGAATTCGAACTCAGCTCTCCTATTTCTTGTTCGGAGTTTTAAATGTACTGGGGTAAATTGTTCTCATTCTGATGTTCCTGTTTAGAAGGATATATTGTCTTCGTTAATAGCTTAAACAATAATTTACATGATTAAAGCATTAGTTAATGTATTTATATCCTGGGTCGGCTAGTACAAGTATACTCACTCAGTAGAAATAGCATGAGAAATAACCAGCAATCGTAACGAAAAATTAACCAAGACGAGATATCTGTAGATATAGTATTGGTGATAATAACCATTTTCATTCAGGAAATATTCTTCATTCATTAACTGAACAGTTAGCGTTACTGATTGTTGAAATAGATTCAAATTTGTCTATACTTCTGAGATAAGGTAATATTGAAATTAATGACCTTGTTCGGACTGTTGTCCTCCTCTTTACTGCCAGGTTTGCGATGTTTCGGACGTTGTACGCTCTTGCCTTTTTCAGGTGCTAGGAATTTTGAACCAAATCCTTTATTTTGATTACTAAGATATATAATTTTGATTCCATGTGCGATGCCACTTCCGGATGTCATGTAGTTATCTCTCTTTAGGTTAGGCATTGATTAGTTCCAATAATATAACCCAAAAAGTATTGTGTTCAATACATGGCTACAACAGTGGTAAATTAAAGGGAGATAACTATGACATCCGGTACTATTATATCTTTAAAGGGGTTCAAAGTCTAATTTCAAATAGACGTGTGAACTTTTTAATTACGAGATTTTAATTGGTTAGAAAATAATTTCACATTCGCTCGTGAAAATCCTTTTCTCGAATTTGCGAGACTTATTATTTTGCAAATGGTCCAAAAATAACAGGTGGTATGTTTACAACGGAATCAGCAAGTATTTTGGCAGTATTTGTTATTTGCAATGATTGTTTACCAAACAACACTTCTGATGTGGTTTTGTTGGTTGAAAATTATATAGAGAATTTACTTCCTATATTGTCGGTTTTAACCTGCAACTTTGAATGGCTATCGAGTTTGGTATTAAGGAAATTTGATAAAATAAAACAAAAACAGAGGAAGTGAATTGGAACATCTGTAAAATCTTCAGAATAAAATTAATAATTTTTTTTTATTTTGAATTATAACTGAGTAACGATCTTGGTTATTTCTTGTGACGGTCAAAAGTATTCAAACACAGACATAGATTTTCTAGAATTTGTTTACTTAAATATGTTCAGGATATGCGACAGCTAAAAAGAAAACTAGAAAGATTTAATTATTTCGTATCGTTTAAATGTGTGTGTGCGTCAAGCATTGTATGAACATTATTCTTATGTAATAATGATGTTTTTCTCAGTACCTACGCATAGGTACATATAAAATCTCATATATATATATATATATATATATATATATATATATATATATATATATTTGATATTAGTATTGCTAAGTCTTAGATTATTAATTAACACAGTGGAATATAACTGTAAAAAAACTTCGCTTAAGGACGCATATATATGCACCTGTGAAAATTCTATTTTTTTTAAAGTAATCAAGTTATTTCATCGTATCATTTTGATCTGATGAAATTCACAAAGTAAGCAACCAGTAATAATTCTTTTTATTACGTAAAGAAAAGTTCGGAAAAAAATCATTGTCAAAAATAACATAAAGTTAATTCGCAAAATAAAAGTAAATGGAATTTTAAAAAATATGTAATAACAAGGAAATAATTGTGTGTTAGTTGACTTTAAATATAAGGTTAACAGAAAAACTTATTTCCTTTAAATAGTGTGAAAAAACTAGACTGTCAGAAGTTATTATTTATTCTTTTGGTGGGGAAACATTTGAAAATATTTATAAAAAGTGTATGAAAGCTCAGTGATATTCTCTCACCCAGGAAAATCAACATGAACGAAAACAAAGACTGATTTGTAATGTAAAACAAAAACAGCTAGAAGTGCCGAAATATTGCCGAATCAAACTGATGTATTACAGTTATTCATTTCGCAACGTTACCAAGAGAGACATGACGTTTCACAAATAATAAAGAAAAGGTATTCTATGCAGAGCCATGATCACCTATGTTCTGAGACACCGTGGTAATTGGAATTGTAATATTAATATAAGCCGTTTCCATATGTGTAAACATTCGGTATTCATTTACCAAACAGCTAGTGCTACTTCCGATTGAATTTTATCGCTTCTAAACAAATTTTACTGTAAAATAGGCTTATGAACTCCACTGTTAACTCTTTTCCAGTATTTATTTCAGATTTCTTTGTTAATTTGCTGGATGTAGTAAGAAAAACAATGTCAGTATTTCCATTTTTTTTATTTTTATGTCATTATTTTCTCTCCGCTGTTCAGTGAAGATGTTGCTACTGCTGTAAATTTCTCAAATGAAATGAAATTTCTTTTTTTACTACAGCGCTAATCAATGCGTTTCAAAAGCCTACAAGGCTGATACGCTCGAAGCCGCATGTAATGATTAATATGGAAAAATGGTTGTATGCAACTGACATTTTTTATGAATGGGTTTTTTATGAATGGGTTGATGTGCCTTGTCCTTTCAGGACGTAGGCAATCATGGCTTTTCACGTTTTTCTATCCCTGGTGGCTCTTAGCACGCTTTCTCCTGGTACACTACGCAACCCCCGTTCTGTCATCTACCTGCTCAGGTCATTCAAATATGTTATCCGCTGTCTTCCCCTGTCTCTTTTCCCCTCTATCTGGCCTGTTAGTATCAGGTTCTCCAAGCCCTCCTTTCTCATTACATGTCCCAGGAACTTTAGTTGTCTCTTCCTGATGCTCAGTATTAATTTCCTTTTCGTTTCCATCCTTTCCAAAACCTCATTATTGCTCACATGCTCGATCCATGATATCCGCAGCATCCTTCTGTAGAAACACATTTCAATTACTTCAAGTTTTTCTTCATCTTTGATGATATTGTCCAGCATTCACTGCCATATTGAAGAACTGACATGCCAATCCCGTACTCTTTTCTTTGTTTCTAGCAAATATTTTATTACTTTCAGAACAGGATTCGTGTTTATAGGTTAATACATATTATTTTTAAAAACTGTTAAAAAAAGCCATAGCATTATTTTGGTTCATATATGAAAATTTGAGGTTTCAGTCATAAATTTCAAAAGTAATTAATATTATTGAAAATGTCGTACATGTAAAGAAAAATGTTTCTTTTTATAATTAATGCATCAAGTTGACTCTTATGTGCCATGTCCCATCAGTAATCGTTTCTTTGCTTCTAATGACATTTCCTTTTAATACTTATCTTACCTTTGTGAAGACATCTTTCACTAATCTAATGCACCTTTAGATTTTGATGTCATATTTTTCATCCACTGTGAAAACTCCTACCAACATATTAGGTACCTCAACTCATTTTCAAAAACTAACTTTTAAAATGAATTTTTAAAAATAAAAAAAATGTTTTCTTGGAACTTTTATTTTAGTTTTTATTGAAAGCTAAAAGATTAAATTTACTATTTCCAGTAATCAAAATATACTGATGTATTTAAAACAGAAATTATATTGATTAGAATGTAAAATGTTTTATTTTTTAAAAGAATTTTTTAGTTTTTCGGGCATTTTTGAGCGATCGACACATTTGCAAACAAAAGTTAGTTCTCGGTTTTAAAAATCTTAAACAAATAAAATATACACGTGAGGCACATTTTTTAAAAAATTAGCACATTTAATGTTAAATTAATCTTACTTACACAATTGTCACTTTTTTATAGCATGAAATGTAAAATAAAACTACTTTTTCAACACAGAATTGAAGTTTCTGACCTTCCCTCGGTATTTGAAATTTGATGACAGGTCGACAGATGCGACGTAAAATAAGTGTATGGCAATCACAAGTGACACATTTGTACATTTTTTCTGCAAGGAAAGGAAACCGTGAAATACATGAACTTTTAATGTACACATAGAAATTTCCATACAAAAAGCAACTTAAAATACACACAAGAAAAAAAATAAAAATAAAAATAATTTTAAAAATACAATGGCGAGATGATTTGCATTGAACTTTTTAGTTTTCGATTAGTAAATATAGTATTTGTTTAATAAATTACCAATCTAATATCTACAAGTTACTGAAATATTTTAAAACATTTTTGAAATTTTATAAATTATTATAATTGAAAAATGATTCTTGTAAAATTTCATTATTAATCAAATAAAATTTTCTTCACGCTATAATGTGCTTAATTTACATTATTTATTAATGCAGTTCAAAGCTTATCCAATGAAATAATTTCATATTTTTATTGAATTTTTTTTATTTTACTAGTTGGTGCAGATTTTTGGTAAAACGTGCTAAATAGTTAAAAAATAATACATGATTTACATTCCAGAATGAGTCCTGCGTTAAATAATAAATTACAATTTTGCTAACAGAATTGAATTTTTCAAAATTTCATGAATTTACATGGAGTGAGGTGTATCAGATCTAAAAAAAAAACAACTTTTACCCATATTTTTTTAAAAATTATAATTTCAAAAATAATTTCATTCATTTGTAAATAAGTCCTGAAAGGTTCATTAAAATCGGACTATTATTTGATTTTTGCAAGAATTTCCAAATTAATGCTTGTCACTGGAAAAAATTTTAGTTATATAATATTGCGTTTTTTATTGTAAACTCAAGTAACGATTTGGCTTCTCGCTAACGAAACTAAAAACGATTTTGGTAAAAAAGATTTTTACCAAAATTTCGAAAATGTTAAAATAATTTTTAAAATTCTAAAAAAATAATTGCAAAACTACTAAATCTTTTTTCTTAATAATAACATAAACATTTTGATGGAAAAAAATTCGGTTTTATTAAGTTTGGTACTACTTTTCTTCATACTATGCTTTTTTTTTCAGTAATTTAGTGGAGATACCCATATATATAGTTCTATCTTCTTTGGTGCGTATTGTCGGTGCAGAAATGGTATCAACGACTAAAGCTGAACTTCTTGCCTGCTTAGTCTTTAGCATTAGCTTTCTCACAATAAATAAATAAATAAATAAAGTACTGGGAAAACTATAGCATTTTTAATCTCAGGTGAAGTAATCCAACTGATTCAAATTGTTGTGATCTAGGGTCTAGCAAGACACAGGACCTAACACGACCGAGTCAGTCGTGATAGTAATATTCAATACTCAGCTAGACAAGTTACTCTAATAGTATTATCTTCTTTTCCTCTTGACAATGACCCAGGACTACTTATGATTGAATTAATTCACTTTTGATAGCAAAGAGGTCAAGTGACTCTTAGCACATAAATCAGAAGAAGTAAGACACCATGACAATGAAAATTCTTAGTCAGCTATTCCTAGCTCTTGTGAGACATATGAAAGAGGATAGTTATCTTTTGGCACGTGTATTTATAGTTCACTGATCCCTGATTTGATAACCGTGACCCGCAACTCGGTGACATTGATTTGTATAAAGGAATTTGCACGACACAGCTCTCTTTGCTTGCGACCTCCAGGGTGATGAAGGTCGACGTGAACTTTGTGTAGATTTAGAACAGAAACTCTTGTCGTTCCTGGTGTTCAACTGGACTTATTCAAGAATCTTGCTATCCGCAAGTCACCATACTTGGCTGTTAGCGCCACGAAAACGATATGCCTTTGTATTATCTGTATTAGATTACAGAATATAATGCGCTTAGCGTAGCTTGTTGTATTGACTTGCGCACACACGTCATTACGAAAGGCATATCCAGCTTTCACTCCGCTAGCTATGAATTTAAATTTCAGGATGGACTGAACACTCGTGCTTTAGTTGGCAGCCTATTTAGATTAACAAAAACTCTGTATTCCAAACGATGTAGAAGACAGGGGACAACAACTGCATTATCTTTCCAATGAAAGTCATTACAGGTGACAGATGATGCAGAATAAACGAATACGTGGTGAGCTATAGTCGTTTATGTACTCATGTGACATGGCAGTTAAAATAAAATTTGAAACTGATTTGTGAATTTCTATACTTGTCTATACAACAGAGATGATATATTATTTACATTATTTGCACTGTTCGTACTGTTGTCCTCATCTTTATTGACATGTTTAAGACATTTCGGTCGTTGCACGCTCTGGTTTTCTTCAGACGCTAGAAATTTTAAACTAACGCTTTATTTCGATCACTGCGATAGATCATTCTGATTCCATGTGAGAAGCCACTTCCGGACGCCATTTAGTTACCTCCCTTTAACTCAACTCTTTAAGTTACTTGTTCACCAATGCTGTAGACAGGTATTTAACTCATAGCTCTTCCAGTCACTAGAAATTAACCACGACTGGATAATAAGCGTTGGTTATTTTTACTAGTTTGACCCAAAGAGTTGTGAGTTCAATACCTGGCTACAGCAGTGGTGAAGAAATAACTTGAGTTAAAGCGAGATAACTACTTGGCATCCGGAAGAGGCATTCCACATGGAATGAGAATGATGTACCCAATGATCAAAATGAAGGATTCGGTTCAAAATTCGTAGTACCTGAAGAAGGTAGTAGAGTACAACGTTCAAAACGTCTTAAACATGGTAATAAAGATGAAAACAACAATCCGAAAAGTGTAAATAATATAATTTCGAGACATTTGAAAAAGAAACGAGGATGTTCAAAGTTGACTTATTTTGCGTAGCAGTATTTCCCCATTCATAGTTGGCTACATATAAGTCTTCAAATGTCTGGTTCATGCTGTATGTACGATAAATTAAATATCTGTAAATAAATTGTATTGTCGTCTTAACTAAACAATATGGCGTTAAAGAATTATTTCTAGTCCTTTGACGATAGTTTAGACAGACAGACAAATAACAAAGGAAATCATACACCAAATATGTAAATAAACAAACAATTGAACGAGGGAACATATTCGTCTAAACAAAAGAAAGTTCTGTTGATTCGTGTCGTCTGCTTTTGAAGATGTTGTGGTGTCGATCTTGTTTGAAATGGTGAGCGTGACCTTTAATAGACGTGAACTTCATTCGTTGACAGTGAACACACTTTCTCGTCGAACCGATACTGACGTTGCGTGTTGTCACGTGAGAACACTGGTGCGAACGTTAACGAACGACCAAAATGAAAAATAGCAGTGACACGACAAAAAATAAAATAAAATAAAATAAAATAAATAAATTAAAAAAAAAAGTACATCACTGAAGGCAGCAAATAAAAAGTAAATGGTTTATGTTACTCTTGTTTTTTCTTCCGCATGTACATAGGTAAACAGGTATGTAGGCATAACAAAGGTATGAATCTATGCAATTCAAGGGAAAGATTTAAATGATATATATACTAATACTTATATATGTGTGTGCATTAGTATTTTAATAATATCCGTATACAAGTGGAGGAGAAAGTTCATATCGTAATCTTTTGTCTAATATTAGCAACTAGTAGTATAGCCCGGCGTTGCTCGGGTGTAATGAAAGCTTGAAAACTAATCCGTGGTCCTGGAGCTCAGGCTCAGCCTAAAGAATATTTGTGTAAAATTTGGTGAGAATCGGATAAAAATTGTAGATTTGTATAAAGGACATACGAACAGATAAACACACACACACACACACACACACACATACAAACAACTTGTCTTTTATAAATATATATATTATCGATTTTCTGTACTATTGTAAGAACTGCAACCTTCAAACTTCTGAATATCGTTTCTTATATCTTTGTCTATGCATGTATCAAATTTGATTAAAATCGGACCACTCCTTCTATAACCCGATTTTTTCGATTATCGATTTTCGATATTTATCGGATGAACCTCGACACAAAACCTAGCTAAGAACACTCGCAGACGCTTATAGTACAAGTGTGTAAATTTTCAAGAAAATCGGTTCAGCCGTTTCGGAGTCTATAGGTAACGGACACACACATGCACACTCACACACACAGAGACAAAGTTCCATTTATAAATAAGTTTAGATTAGATATCTTAAATGTATCTTTTACATTTACTCAGCATTTAATTGTTTGCGTCTATCTTGTGTTTAAGAATTCTTTTGTAAAATCCATGTGTATTTGAAGTGACGTAAAATTGTTACCAGCGTTTGTTGTATTTAGTATCATAGTATCACCTTAACAAACACACACACACACATATATATATATATATATATATATAATACTACACTGCCGAAAATTTATACCGTTCAGAAATGATGAAGCATGGATTACAAAAAATGAAAAACCGCACATTTAATGAAGACGAAATTTCAGAATGATTAGGACTATAAATTCTAAAAAAAAAAAAAAGAAGAAAATAATGAGATGATCCACAATGACAATCACGTATTATACAGATACTAATGATAGCACCAGACAACAAAAGAGAAAACTACAAAATAATTGCTTTAAGTGAATCTGTGACATAAAGCCAAATTAGAATACAAACCTCAGTCAAACAAATAAACGAGAAATGATACTAGGAATCGGAACATCATTTTGTTCAACCCACCGTTCAACTTAGAAGTAAATTCCAAAATAAGGCAACTTTTTTTTTAATTAATCAATAAACACTTCTCAGAAACTCAGAATTAAATAAAATTTTTAATAGAAATTCAGTCAAATTAAGTTATACTAATAATTTCGAAAATGACGAAAAAAAAAACGCCAACAAACTAATTAATACCGTGCAATCCAACATCACTAATAGAGAATGTAACTGTCAGGACAAAAACAAATGCCCACTTAACGTACTTTGTAAAACAGAAGGGGCTATTTACAAAGCAGAGGTACATGATACAGATTGACGAAGAAAAAACAAATCTAAGGTCTACAAAAGGAATTTTTACAAACAGATGGAATAATCACAAATCTACATTTAAACCTAAACATTTTACCAGCCTGGCTAGCTACGTCTGGAAATTAAAAGTGAAAAAGCAAAAAAGACCCTGAGCAAACTTGGAGTATATAAAAAAAAAAGCCAAACCATTCACCGGTGGTGATGTCTGTAGATTGTGTCGAGAGGAAAAATAGCAATTTTATCGTTTCTAAAAAAAAAAAAAAAAAAAAAAAAACTGAATGAAAGATCAGAAATAATGTCCATATGTAATTCCACCTATAATTACATGTTACTTCATACAAACCCGTATAAATGTGTTTTAAGACCCTTAAGCATTCTTCCTTAATTTTAAAACATTTTCGGTTGATTAAAAAATTCCAGTCGTACATTCGTAAAAATAGCTGTTTGTACGTTTAAAAAACAGTTATTATAAATTTATAAAGCGCCTGATGATACCGAAAGGTTAAAACCTAGGTTGTGAAAATAACTAATTTCCTAAAAAATAAGTCATATATATATATATATATATATATATATATATATAATTTCACCTAAATCAAGCCAGCAAATTGACTAATGCGTTGGGCTTACGAGTAAAAAAGAAATCTGAGAATGGGGATAATCAGGGAAAATAGTAATTTTGCATTTAAATCTTTGAAGATTGTAGTTATCAGAGAAGGAAGTAAATGGAAGAAAGTTCCAAAGGTGAGAAGTGCGAGAAAAGAAAAAGAGAAGAAGTAGCGGTTCCACTAGCTATTTTAATCGTAAAAGGTGGGACCTATATGCCAATCTAGTAGCATCCTTAAATTCATGTATTCGGGGCACCTGTTAAGAAGCTCGTCAGTTGCCATGACAATATTTGTAGAAAAGACAGAGGGAAGCTACGTCAGTGAGAAATTGGCTGAAATCGAGATGCCTTTTGAGAATCGATTACCTTAACAATCCTTCTTTGGATTTTGTCAAGAATGTCGCGATATGCAGGATAGATTTATAAATGTGCAAGATAGATTCAGACGAGAAATATTTTCTGGCACGACACGGTGACCCAACATGCAGCTATTGATTCGATGTAGTAGCTCCACTCAATTGACTTAAAAACCGAAAATATTGGTGTGTCCAACAGAAAGCCTAATATCTTAGACCAAAAAAAAAAAAAGAAAAAAAGACCAACACCTACCTACGCAGTAAATTAAAGTGCTCGACGCCTAGACTATCAAGATAGAACAATAATATGCTTCCCAGTGTGAATAACCGATCGCTCCGCTACTCAAGTTTCATGCTCTCGCAATCCTCAGGCGACAATATACATATATAGCATAATATGCATTAAAAAAATAAGGTTTAAATTAAACAGGCATCAGCATTTCTACTGATGCTGATAGCTTCTGTGCTCTGTACCACGGATGAAATTATTTCTCCCTGGCATTACTCTCTCTCTCTCTCTCTCTCATATATATATGTGTGTGTGTGTGCGTATATTAGTGTATGTCTCATTTCCGGTATGATCGCTACATATTAATTCGAAGAAGTATATTTCTCAAACCTTCATCCAACATGACATCACTAGAAGTCCACTTGTGAGCCATCCCCTTTAATAATATTCTGAATAAATGAAACCATTTTATATTTTTCGATCTAAAGAGATCTAGCTTATTCACTTGTCGAAAAAAATCAGGATTTATAATAGCTTGAGATACGTGTTGTTTTCTTTTCTCTCTCTCTCTCTCTCTATATATATATATATATATATATACTGTGTTTATATATATATATATATATATATATATATATACACTTGCATTCACTGCTGAATATGCTATTAGCAAAAGAGCCACCTGAATAAAAATTCTGTCGTCTTTGCTCTGCTCTTTCCCTGGCTTTCTATGTGCAAGTTTGTATATCTAAGGACAATACGTTTATGTAAATGTCATGCTCAAAAGCTGCATTTGACACTCTTTTCCATTTCAGTACAGTGGTAAATAACAGCGCTGCGTTATTCTTAATTGACTATCTACATTTTTGTACGTTTGTTCCAACTTTGTAACAATACCATTTTGCTATTCCCGTCCACGGCGACAGAAACTTGCACGATTCGCGGGGGTAGTGAGGAAAAAAGTCTAAAATGCAACTGGAATGTTTGCTTTTTTTTTTCATATTGTTTTCTTTTTTCTTATTCGAGCCAAGTACGTTTAACCTCAGTCGCTTTTCTGCAAATATCTTGTCTAACGATCGGTATTCTCACAGCGGCATCTGAAAAAGTTGAATCAGCTTAAAAACCATGATTAATAAGATTGTTTCCCCGTTTGTGCTTTTAGACCAGACATATTTTTTTATTCATCGAATGAATCAGGCGATTACTGTTACTATTTGTCTACATTTACGCATTAGTTAGCTATCGTTTCGGGTAGAAATGTAAGAATAACATATATATAAAATTGTATATCGGATTATTCTCGCAAACAGAGCGGGCGAGACTATTTGAGTACAAGCGACTTTACCATATTGAAAACTAATGTCTTAGCAGTCAGTAATTACAACTTAAGCCTAACCTAAAACTTAATGCACCAATTGACGTTATTGTACGTAGAGGATATTGATAATGAGTATAGCAACCTGTGGAATTCCCTTCCATATACTTGCTTCCCTGACAGCTACAATATCAAGGAATTTAAATGTAAGGTCAATAGACATCTCCTATCACACTAACTCGCACCACTCTCTTGTCTTGGTGGAGCGCCCAACAAAGGCTAAAGTAGAAGAGTTCGGGGTACCACACGTTGGCGTGATCGGACGGGTAGCTGCGGTCGACTAGTCAGGCAGTAACCAAGATTCAGAATGTTTGTAAAAATTCGGAAAAATGAAGTTCGAAAATGGAATTAAAGTCCTTTATTCTTAATTTCGTAACGTTCGCCATCTATGCAAACCATTTTTGTATGGTTTAGTATGAATTTAAAGAAAAAAAGCAAAAGCTCTTTTTTCATCTGCTCCACCTCCATCCTCGGTATTCTCATCCATCTATGTATTACCCTCCTCCTGACATTTCCTATAACTAACCCATCTTTCTCATCACTTTCCCATATGTAACTCCCTGCGCAACAGTGGCAGTAGAATCGTCGTTGTTCCGCAACCTCGGCCGAGACAGAACTCGCCACACCCCTCTAGTATTCCCTGTGCATTTTGAACCCTGGCGCAGTTTATAGCAAAATTCACAATCTTGTCAAATAGCTGAATACTTGATGCTTCGCCAGGACTACGAAGGGTGTTTTTATTGTGACACTAACACTGGATGGGTTGTCTCCAGGCCCCATCCTGTTATTTAACCCATAACTAGAGGGTAGTGACGGATTAATACCTTCCCCAAGGGTACCAGTGCTTAAGTGAATGCAGGGTACTCAACTGGAATTCGAACTCTGCTCACCAATTTCTCTTTCCAAGCCGACATCCACTGCACCACAACGCACATCCGTCACTGAACGTCTACAGGAGTAAAATACCTTGCTTGGGATGAGATGATTTAAAAGTAAAAAAAAGACGGTTAGACGATTGCATTGCGTCAGTAAATATGGGATCCAGTTACCTGGAACGTTCTTGAAATGTTGCAGACTCGTTGTATTTTTATTGAGAGAGATGTGACATGACAATCAGCTTTACGTTGCGGTTACAGCAACGTTGCGAAATGCTGAAGCTGTAAAAGCGCACACTAGTCAATCATATCTGTATACGAGGATGCGGACGTGGAAGGTGTTCAGACCCCTCTCTTGACTTGCGTTCGTGGTCTATGACTCGCTGTCGAATAGAAATGTGCTGATGGCACAGGCGTTTTACACTGCCATCTGTGTCTTCACTATCAGCTTGTAGTTGGTCCAAACACGTGTTGAAACAACGAGCGATTAACCAAATCACTTTGCTTGAATGGATGGCGGAGGAATCACAACGAGGTCTGGTAAAATAGACAAACGTTGCTTAATGCTACAACAGAGAGAAAGTTGTGTAGAGCCAGGATTGCCTTCATCCTGAAAAGATTCAGCATATAGATTGATGAGTGAGGATATTTGGTTTGTATGGAAATCAGACTCGTGAAAACACAATATTTTAATATTATTTAAGTTGGTACATAAACGTTAACCTCTTCTCGGATTGCTGTAATTTTCGTCTAATACCAGACTCAAGAACCACTCAAAGTAGAGGGTTACTGAAAAGACAATATTTTGATATTATTTAAGTTGGTACATAAACGTTAACCTCTTCTCGGATTGCTCTATTTTTTGTCTAATACTAGGCTCAAGAACTATTCAAGGTAGAGGGTTACTGAATGGCGTTTTACTGATTTAAGAATTGTAGATCATAAGAACATGTAGAATAAAAAGTGGTTAACCCTAGATTTAAAGATATTCAGATTGTGGTGGTTGAGGAAGTATTCTGTCGGTAGTATGTATCACAAAGCAAAGGCTCTTGCGAAGAAGATGCCCGAATAGAACTATTTTTCGCAATGGAATAGAAATATGATGCGGATAATTGGTCTCTGTGTACGTAGCATGTTAGGTCTTACTTTAAAGGTCTCAACTGGTGAAACTAGGATTTTTTTTTGTGCGGGGGCATTCAATTTGGTTATTATTGTAGACCACTAGTTTTTAAACGGTGCGTCGCACCTGATAAGTACGGTGGAAGAAGATAGTAGGTGAGGCGGAATGATTGACAGATATTTAGAAAACAATTATTTAAAAAATCATATGCCACAAATAAATGATTTTAAAATTTAAAATATTATTATGAATTATTTGTAACTGCATGCAGGAGTCTCAGTATCAGTCAGTCAGGTAAGTGCCATACGTGATACACGCTTGGGCGATCATGTCTCGAAAGAAACATGATTGACTGGGCAAGAGGTTATCCCGCAGTAGGTTGCCAAACATGAATTGGTAGGAGTTAAAGGTTCATTAAGAAACAGTAGTAAGTAGTTAAGGGCATCAAGTGTTCGTAGTAGTAATTTGCGTATGTATGTATGAACGTTGTTGTTGGGTAGGAATGTCTTTGAAGTTATCGCTCAGTCGTTAATGTTTCCGTTCGGTTATCAAGTATAAAAAGAGGCAGACAGGTGAACAATGAAGAGGAAGGAAGAGAAAGAGGGAGGTAATAATAATGATCGCTTGACGTTTGTCAAGGGACGTGATAATATACGCTCATCCTCTTCTCTCTGGCGACAGTCGAACTTGGTCCGTTTTTTAATTCGTTTGTGAGGCTCAAAAAAGTCATTTATGAATTCACTCCCAGATGGGATTCTGGTCTTTCCATTGGACGACGAACAAACTTCTTTTCGGCTCGCGAAAAGGATCCGTAAATAATGGAAGATTATTTGAATTTTGTTTTTTAATGTTACCTAGTTTTCTATTGTCCGAAAACATTTGGCATCAAGTGTGAAATTTAACGAATTTTTTTTTGGATTCACCTTTGCGTGTGTTCTAAGCAAAGGTTGTAAATTGAGTCTTTTTTAATTTCTAACAAAATCATTGAGTCAGTGCTTAGCATTTGAGTTTGAAATTTAGATCTTGTTTTTGTTCTCTAGAAAATAATTAAAGATAAAGGTTTACAGGTTTCCTTCATCTGGGAGGAAAAAAAAAAGAAAACAAAATAACATGAAAAAGAAGAATTAATAAATAAAGTGAAAAAATAAAAATAAAACAATATAAATAGAATTAAAAGAAATTAGTGCAACTGGAGGATAAAAGGATTTTGTTCGGCTGATATCTGCTTGTATTTGAGTTGCATAAAAATTAGATTTCATGATAGACACATTACCAACATTGCCCTTCCGGATCATTGAAACCATTAATATTTTATAAGGGATATTACGACGGTGATGCCCTAGATGAATTTATAAATCTATTCATATATATATATATATATCTATATAAACGTACAATTTCCTGTTATTGGCTAGTTTAATGTTATTACTGTGAAGGGCTACTCTTTTTTTCAGGTCTTGTGTCGCCCTGACGTATATGTTTGTGCAATCATCGCATTTTAGAGCATAAATTACGTTTTTAGGATTGCAGCTCAGATTTGTTTTTACTGCGAATGTAGATGTGTTTTTGTGATGGAAGCTACCCTTTTCGGACTATAATGAACCCTTTCTATTATTATGAATAACGGGAGAATATGACTACCGGGTTGGAGCTGAGTTGGTTTGAGTAACCCCGGTCTAATACTTGGCAGTCATACTTACGTGTAACACTCATGTATTTGCTTTTCGTTTAATATATGTGTTTCACTAATTCCCGAGTACGAGTTTTCTTCCGGACCTATTCTGAGTCCACAACAGTTTTCAAACGTAATGTGATTTCCTTCTACTATTATGTTTCATACCTCATATCTTAGTTCAAGTGGTATGTTGCTGTACAGGCAATTCACGTCAAATGTTACTATGAGTGTACCTGAGTCTACCTTTTGTATTATGAAGCTTAGGAAATGTATGCTATCTCTGATGTAGCTTTTTACTTATGTGGTGTATGATTGTTAATTTGATTGAAATTAAAGTATGATCAGAAAATAGTTACAAGGAAAATAAAAAGATTATGTCACGTCAATTTATTTAAAATCTACTCTAGTCTTTCTCGAATAGCAATATTAAAAGTCCATTTTCTTACCTGCTCTAGAACCTCCGCTATTGGTGCTGGAATATCTATCTATCTATCTATCTATTCTCACACTCTGATTGAGCACTATGGAACAATATTAGACTTTGAAAAAACAATCGCTACTCAATCATCTACGCATCGTTCAGGAATAAATTTGAACATTCTCAGCTACTGGCGTATGTTTACATTTTATATAACACGCTAAAAAATTGTTTTCCTCTACAGTGCGCCCATAACTCAGAGGTTGAATTGCCGACTGATGTCAATTCGGACGGGTTTCAATTATGGCTAAGAGCGTACTGATGAGCTCTGATACAGCGAAACAGATCTGTCTGCGGATGACTATATATATATATATATATATATATATATATACGTGTGTGTGTTGCTTTGCGAGAAAAACAAGAGTAGAGTTTAAATACATTGACGCGACATAAGCTTCCTATTATGGTTGTAACTATTCTCTGATCATACTTTTATTTCAATCCAATAAACATCTTGAAGATAATATAAAAAAACAAACAAATATAGTTAGTAAATTTCAAGGATTATTCGTGAAGCGTCAAAAAGTTATATTGGAGGAATCAAAAGAAGTGCACGATTTTTGTATTTTTTTATGTTTGGCAGTTGGTTTATTTGACATTTGTGTATAGTATTAAAAAAATAAGTGAAAGATATCTAAACATTAGCTGAAGCAAAATATTTAAGGGAACTTAACTTTGGGTTTATATGCAATGTTCACAGTTCCCTCTCTCGTGTTCAATGTACTGTTACAGCTCCGAGCAGGGACAGTACGATACACATGCTTGCAGAGTTCGATATTAATTTCCTCAGATATTGTAGTAATATAACTTTTTAAATTCTGAATGATACGAGATATTTCATAACGAATACCATCTCTCTTGAGCTTCGAAAGAACGAAATTTGAGGTATGAGATCTCTCGAGCGTAACGGCCACTCAATCGATCCAGTAAGCAGGGGAATTTATAATAAACCCATTGACGAAATAAATTCAGAAAAAATAATCATCTCTCTGACAGTTATTAATAATATGACTTTCCTAAACATGGGAGCTATTTTTAATTTGCACTATATATATTGCAGATCTTCGTCGCAAAATTGTAGAGACCGGCTTGGTCGGATGTCAAACATGGAACACAGGAGGTAGGTTCAAAACAGTGTATTAGTATAACAAGAATAAGATATACCAAGGAAGTGTTAGTAATAAGTAAATAGAAATAAGTAAGTCCGAACGGTACATTTACTCTGCTTATTGCCTGGTTTGTAGCTGGCTTTTGACTGCGTACTTATCTGTCGTCTACTACTTACCAGAAATTACGCAGATAATTATCTAAACTTATTTATAAATGAAACTTTGTCTGTGTGTGTTACCTATAGACTCCGAAACGGCTGAACCGATTTTCTTGAAAATTTACAGAGTTGTACTATAAACGTCTGCGAGTGTTCTAAGCTAGGTTTTGTGTCGAGGTCCACCCGATAAATATCGAAAATCGAAAAAATCGGGTTATAGAAGGAGTGATCCGATTTTAATCAAATTTGATACACTCATAGACAAGGACATAAGAAACGATATTCAGAAGTTTCAAGGTTGCAGTTCTTACAATAGTGCAGAAAATCGATAATATATATTTATATTTATAAAAGGCATGATGTTTGTGTGTGTGTGTTTATCTGTCTGTGTGTCCTTTATAGAAATCCATTATTTTTATCCGATTTTCACCAAACTTCACACAAATATTCTTTAGTTTGAGCCTGAGCTCCAGAACCATGGATTAGTTTTAAAGCTTTCATTACACCCGAGCAACGCCGGGCTATACTGCTAGTATATAGTAAGAGGAAAGTTCATTCCTCGTAGAAGGGCACCATAGCAGTTTATTAGAAAAACTGAAAGTGATTTTTCATTATTTATAACTTTATAAAATGTGAAGTCAAAGCGAGAAAGCTCAAGAATATCGAACTCCGGCTGAACAATCCTTAAAGGTACTTGGAACATTTTGCTTTCTGAATGAACGCGAAGAATTGGAGACAGAACTGTTTGTTGTATTTCCTATCATTCAATCCGAACGTGAATGGAAACCGAAGAGGAAATACAAATAAATAAATATGCCAAGGTACTGATCGATAATAAAAAGAGAAAATGCCGGACACGGGATCGATATTTATGAAGCAATTGCGAATGCTAGCAAAATAAAATATTCATAATCATATATAACTTTGCCCAGCAAGATCTTCGTTCATTATTGTCCTTGTTTACTCTTCTGCCATTTCAATTCGCTTTTCACTGCAGTATTTGCTTTATTTGCCATCTTCAAATATAAAAGAAAAACAAGGATTTGTGTTAATTGCTTTTTTCTTAGAATTTAATCGGTATTTGCTCTTTGAGGGTCATTTTATTCTTTCTGTATCTTTTTTTTGTTTCCCTGACAAGGATGAGATCAAACGAGAATACGTCTTCAGAACAAATATTGAAATAAAAAAAAAAAACAACGAAATTCTGGCAGCTGCATGTTGGAAAAGACGAAAACCCTACAGCAGAAACACAAACAAGATAACCAGACGATTCAGTTGAACGGTTAAGAATAAATATATCGGTTTCATATTCTTTAACTACTACTTTAAAAAAAAGTTAAAATTCGGTTAAGAAAACTTAGTAAATTGTAATCGGAGTGAAAGCATTCCAACTCTTCCTGGTTTGCTTGAACTGCCGTTCGGATTTCTGAAAGTCGACTGTCATTTAATGATTCACATTTATTGGATTTAATTTTCGATTCAGAGATTCGCCTGCTAAGGTGGTAAATTTTTCTTTCTATACATACATTCAGTTGAATAGTTTGCAAACACACATGCATATATATATATGGAGTATACTTAACTATACTGAACCCCAAAACTTTTGTTAAAGTGTTATAAGTGACTTTTTCGTTTCTCAGCACATTATTTAGGTTTGCAGCGATCAAAAGATATATTGGTTTGTTCGTACCAGGTCAGATAACGTGTCCATCAGTATAGAACAAACTAACCGAATTCCAAATGTTTGCTAGTGTTATCCTTAATTCTATTTCTGATTGTAGAAAGCCTACAGTATCTAGTGTTCCCAAGTATCACCCTCTAAATACTGGTCAGGCTAGGCCCGACAGTGCTTAACTTTAATGATCGAACGAGAATTGGGGTTTTCAACGTGATTTGTCCGTATGCAGGTATATTTTCCCTTTTTATATAGTTGGGATTGCTTTCCTCATGTTTGTCCTATTTACAGCGTTTCGGCCGTTGTGCTTTCCAGGTTTCGTCAGGAAATATATGTTGGAAATTAAAACCTAAACTTTCATTTAGTCCGCTGGATGGCCTATTAGATAAAAGTGTTAGTTAAAGTAATTCAGTGTCTTGACCTAAAGAGTTGTAAGTTAAATACCTGGGTACAACAGAAGAAAAACTTTGAAAGTTCAGTTACTGAAACTAAAATATCCAGGAAAGAGCTGGTGGGTGGAAGTAGAACAATCTACCACAGGGAATATGAATATGACAATAAAGATGAGGACAACAGTCCTAACAAGGTAAATGATGTAAATAGTTAAAATGCGTAATCTTTTTTCAATTGATAAACACAGGGCGCTTTTCAACCACATGGATACGTTGTGGCATTCTTCTTCTATGTGCCTTGTCCTTTCAGGACGTAGTCGATCATGGCTTTCCACGTGTCCGTATCACTGGTGGCTCTGAGCACGCTTTCTCCTGTTAAACCATGCAATCCACGTTCTGTCATTCACCTGCTCAGTTCCTTCAAATATGTTATTCGCTGCTTTCCCCTGTCTCTTTTTTCCTTCTATCTGGCCTGTTAGTATCAGGTTCTCTAAGCCATCCTTCCTCATTGCATGTTCCAGGAACTTTAACTATCTCTACCTGATGCTCAGTATTAATTTCCTTTTTGTTTCCATCATTTCCAAACCTTATAATTGCTAACATATTCGATCCATGATATCCGAAGCATCCTTCTGTAGAACCACATTTCAGTTGCTTCAAGTTCTTCCTTCATTTTTGATGATATTGTCCAGCATTCACTGCCATATTGAAGAACTAACATCACATAGCAATACAATAATCTCTTTTTTGTTTCTAGTGAAATCTTTCTGTATTTTAATACTCTATTCAGCTTCTGGAACGCGTCTTTCGTCATACCAATTTGCCTTCGGATCTCCGTGTCGCACTTGTCGCCACTAGATGTACAAAAGCCATTCTTATTTTATACATCGGGTTTAAAAAATAAAAATCGTCTTGACGAATTCACTGCACGTAGAATATTAACTTTTTAGTGATTATATAGTATGTGATCCACATGCTGTTGTAATGAACAGCTTTAATCTAGAAATGCTTGTGATCTACATTTAAAATTTTGTTGAAAATGTACAATACCAATTAGAAGAGTTACGAGTGAAAATGTGCAGTTTTACACAAAGGTAGGTTTTAATCTGTGAAGAAGGCGCTTTGATTGAAATCAGATTCTGTCATATGCTCTGCAAGTAATTTGACCTCAACATGTTCCTTTGAATGTTTCTGAAATGTAGATACTACATTTTTACTCCTAATTATGGTGACCAGGTAGGTCATCTTCAAAGAAGGAAATTTCAATTGAAATTTGAACTCTGTGAAAGTGGGACAGGGAAGTACATCTTAGTACTAAATTTGCGCTTTCGAAACTTGAGACATTGCTGAAGATCACAAGTTAAGCCAGAAAAATGCAGAAACGAGCCACAGAGGACAATGCTGCTGTAGGGTCGGCTTGCTTCATAACAAGGGCAGTGCCTCAAACAGGATATATTTGCTGGTTTTAAGGTAGAAAGATCAAAGTTTGTTTGCACAACACTGTTAGATAACTTCTTCATTAAAGGTCCAATTCCAAATGTCTGAAATGACGTCATTTTCTCAACAGACAGTTAAAAATTGTCATTATTCACCCAAAAGAAAAAAGACTAATTTCGCCAAGGAAGTAAATCAAATTACATTGAAAGACCCCTGTGGAATTAGAGCGAGTCGAGGCAAATATAGACAAATAGGCGTGAATCATTTTTTGTCTTGTGATCTTTGTCTGGCTGCTTCACCACATCAGAAAACACACACACACACACACACACACATTGTGATAACGATTTCAACGAAAACAAATATCGCATAGGATGGACACGCGAACACCCAGTGGCAATTTTCTAGCACAAGCGTAAAAGTCTAATCAAGTTTCTGACTTTATTTATTGCGGAAATCACCTTTTTATCCGAGACCTTAGGACATTAACTTCCGAAGGAAACTTTGCTGAGAACATAAATAGAAAAAAAAGTGCAAGGGAAACAAAATTAGTAGACAAAAAATTAGTCTAGAGACTAAAAAGGAAAAATTGGCATCATATTTGGCGTAATGGATATAGTCGCGTATAATACATACTGTGAACCAAGTTCGGATTTCGGTCGAGTGTGGATCAACTTTGCACTCAACGAATGGCATGAATCATTCTCTTCAATGGAAGCTACGTTGTTTCTTGTGCCCATAGTTATTGATTATGGCGTTGTCATTCCAAGATTGTGGTTGTGTGTCTGAAGTTTATCAGCGGGAACCTCTTTATTGCATCAAGAGACAGAATCAGTACAAGATGGTTTTACTTAGTTTTTTTTTCTTTCATTTTTTTTATTTTTGTCGGAGACGAAGTAATCGACGCTACTTAGTGGAAACGAGAGTACAAGTGTGAGAGCCTCTGTGTTTGAGAGAAAGAGGGAAAGAGGATTTCAACAGGCTGACTCGTCTTTCATAAATATAAATAAAAAGTAAAGAAATAACTTTGTCTGACTAAGATTTGCATTCTCACTGAGCCAGTATCGCTTAATAGGTACAAATGAGAGGAGGAACACCAGCCACTATTTAGTTATTAATTCGGAAGGCAGAAGGCAGAATAATACAGTTTCCAAACATACGCACCGTAATGGGGGCGCTAGAGGGTGTCGTCAGTGATGTCATCGCGAGGATCACTTGGGGGTTTCGGGTCTTTCAACATCATACCCCCCTCACCGCGCCGACCCGACAAGAGATGATCATATATATATTCAATATATATATATATATATATATATATATATATATATAAGGAGTGGAGCATGGTGAAAAATGACAAACTAAAAAACAAATAGTTTTAATAATATCACTTAAAAATACCTGAAAGAGGGGATATCAAAAAAGATCAAAAGATCCGCTTAAAAAATAAATAGAAAATCCCGAGGCAAGCCTTTCGTTCGACAGCTCTTCATGGGTATGTGTTAGAAGAAGATTAACATTAGAGAAAATATAGGTAATGTTCAGAAAGAAGGGAAACAACCACCCCATCATCACTAACCTTCACTAAGACACACACAGACACACACACATATATATATATATATATATATATATATATATATAGCACTCGCACACCGATTGAGTACTATAAAAGAATGGAAGACTTTAAAAACAGTAGGTACGCACGCATTTACGCATCGTTCATTTAGTAATGAATTTGAAGTCTCTCGGCTACTGGCGTGTGTTTACATTGTATATAACATACCAAAGGCTGCGTACATAGCTCAGAGGTAGAATCGCTGACTAATGTCAATTCGGTTGAATTTCAATCGTAGAAACAATCGTTTCTAAAACTGATGAGCTGCTAAACAGGACTGTCTGCGGATGAGTGTATATATATATATATATAGTCATGGCCATATAGATATATATATAGTCGTTCGAAGCCAGTTCATATATATATATATATATATTCATATAATTAAATATATATTTGCATATTCAAACATATGCACCGTAATGGGGGCGCTAGAGGGTGTCGTCAGTGATGCCATCGCGAGGATCACTAGCGGGTATCGGGTCTTTCAACATCATACCCCCTCACCGCGCCGACCCGACCAGAGATGATCAGTTTCTGGTTCACCCTCGATAAGCGCTTTCAGACACTGGGAAATTACGTTTAGGCCCGGTACGAAACCTTGCAAATGCTTGAATTTAATTTGTAAACATTTGTTGACAAACACTAATTTTTACCTTCTTTTACCATCGGATTTAGCAAAACTTTGAAGTTGCTTAGGCTTTCAGCACACACCTAATTCATTTCTTTGTAAATTTTAATATTCTTGGGGAAGGTATTAATCCGTCTCTTTTCTTTAGTTATGGGTTAAATAACAAGACAGATTTGATTCTATAGCCTTGGCTCGCAACCAGTCTACCACAGAAAGTAATGGCAAACTACTGCGGGATAATGATTTGCCCAGTCAGTTATGTCTTTTTCGAGACATAATCGCCCAAGCGTGTATCACGTATGGCACGCAACTGACTGACTCGGTTTATTTTGTTTTCTCTAATTCGTAATTTGCATCCTGGGCTGTTTCTTTCGCTGACTCGCATAGATTTTACCTTCATAAAAGTAACGTTTTTAAGTGCATTTCAAAGACAAGATTTATATATTTTTACCTAGATTTGCTCAAATAAAAAAGTCTTTCTGGTTGTGGAATTAGCCTGGATGTTTTTATGGGTTTTCAGAGAAATGACGCTATCATTACTTCGAATCTTCATCTGAATAGGATTCTCATTGAAATCTCTCTGTTGAAACAGAAGATACACAAAGCAATCTGGGAGAAGTTGTCTCGGATGAGTGTCAAGTTTCTCGACTTGATTACTGCCGCAACAGTACTAATAATTGTCGCACGTTTTCCAGTCTTATATTAAACTTTAGACGAGACAATCCATCATTATCACGATTCCATACCCCAGGGATTCAATCCCCCAACTCATTTCGGGTCAGCGTTCAGACTTGTTCGACAAGGTCTCGAATTACATTTACTCTCATAAATACAGGCTGTGTCCTTATACTAATATTTCTTTCTTAGAAAATGAAAAATGAACTATTTCTGGGATTTTCATTATAATTATTATTTCATTCTGTCTCGACTACACATTATGCAACACACCAGTAACACATATGATTTATTGAAGAAACGATGGAAACAAAAAGGATCCTGAGACTTAACATCTGAAAAAGACGGTTCCTGCAACATGTAATGAGGGATCAGTGCTTGGAGAATCTAACACTCACAGGTCTGGTAAAGGGAAAGAGAGACAGGGAAAAGCAAGGTGCAACATAGGCAAAAGTACTGCGGAAAACTGCAAATAACTAACAAAATTTGTCTGTACATCTGAAATGAGGTATTGTAATTTTTCTATACTGCTATATTCACGCAATTTCGGCCGTTGTAAACTCCGACCTTCTTCAAGTGATTGGGATTTGGAAAAAAATATCAATTACACATGGGATACTGGGTAAAAGCGATGGTTAGCTCCAGTAACTTAAACTAAGGAGTTGTGAGTTCAAAACCTGGCTAGAACAGTTGTGGACAAAATCCTTAGAAAGTTGAGTTGATGGGTGGTAACCAAGACATCTGAAAGTGTCATGAGTCATAGAATGAAAACAATCTACCCCATTGATCGAAATAAAGGGTTCTGTTCAAAATTCCAATCACCTGAAGAAGGTCGAAGCATACAACGGCCGAGACGTAAATATGGCAATAAAGATGAGGACAACAGTCCGAACAGTGTAAATAAAACCTAAGAAGCTTGTGTATATGTATAGCAGAACAGAGGGATGCTGAAAAAACAAATCTTACGCAGGAAATCATGGAGATCCATAATCACCCACGTGCTTAAGGGACATAGCTTATAGAAGAATGTGATGAAAAATAGTAATAAAATGTTATTTTGCAGGGAAGAGTGAATTTTCGTGTTAAGTAACATTGCCGCGAATCTTGATCACATTTTTGTTCCTGGTATATCTTTAAGATAAATGGAGAAAACCTACAGATGATCCGCTCTTTTATAAATAACTTAGATACTGACTACCATATTAGTTGGTAGCCTTGACAGATAAAGGTTCTCGAAAAAGCTATAATATATGCAAAACTAAATAGTACTTGCTAGAAATATTTGGGATATAATTAGTAGCGCATTTATCTCGTGAAATATAGCGAGTTTTCTTATTATTAACATTGGGTGCTCCCAAAATAGCTGTCTCGATATATCTTAACGTTCGGAGACAGGGAGTTCAATGCGTCATGCGAGTTGGGCCTTTGAAATTTACACAACGCCGTCTCTGGAGTTAGTCCGTTGCTGTTCCATCGAGTCATATTTGCTAATGCGGAAAGCAGTTGAGTTAAAATGCAGACATCAGATTGAAATCTTTACGAAAAAGAATTGGTGATCAACAACATTTAACATATTGCCTCAGTTGAGTCTCGTTTTTTAAGGTTATAGACGAGAAAAATCTGCATGGACCAGTCAATTTACTTGTGTGCATCCCCTAATCTATTTTTGACTTTAAACCACTTTTTCTCAATATTTGTCCGATAAATTTCAACTACCTCTTTCTGATTCTGTGTGAAGAGTACTTTTTGTTTCAATTTTTCTTAAAACTTTGCCGGTAATCACATGTTTAGTTTATCCTTCTGTTGAACCACATTTCCGTTGTCTGAAGTGATTTAATCTCTAGAGAGCATTAACTACCATACTCTTCTCTTTGTTTTGAGTGAAAAATACCTGTTTCTTAAAACTCGGCTTAACTTTTAGAAGGCATCTTTAACTATTCCAAAGTACTTTCGGATGGCGGTGTCAATTTTCCTTTCTCTGTTAAAATTCGTCTAAGATATTTCAATTTTAGTACCAGTTTTATTTTGGGTTCTTTTATTTGAGGTTCAGACATTGGGCTGTTCATCTTGTTGACAACCATACATTCTGTCTTCTTGCAATTGATAGTTAGTCATTTCTTCTTGCTTTCTTTTTACTACCTCCAATTCAAAATTCGAATCTTGGGCTGTTCTCTTCTTGGCAACCATCTATTATGTCTTCTTACAATTGATGGTAAGTCTTTTTTTCTCAATTTCTTTTACTAGCTACAATATTGCGCATTTCGGTCTGTGGTTGTTTTGCTGACCCACCATACATTCTATCTTCATAAAATAGTCCATTTTTCGCTCTTCATTCTGAAGGAACTCCTATAATTTCCATTTTTTGTTTGTCATTAGTACTGTCTCATCTGTGTAGTTTGTGTTGTTGAAGATGGGTTTCCAACTTATAAATCCTGGTAGAACTAATGGGTCTGTCGGGATCATCTCACTATAACGATTACGTCCGGTGAAATGACGTATTCTCGTCTCTTCTTTTGATTTGTATTGAATTCATGTTTGTGCAAATGCAGGTGGTTAGCTACAGTATAAACATTGGATTGTGTCATAATATCTTTGCCAAATAAATCAAGATTATCGAACAATTAAAGTATATTTTTATGTTTTATCTTAACAAATTTTTGAGCATATTAATATTAAAAGCTAAAGTTTTTTAAAAGTAGATTCTATTCATATTAATATTTCTCTAAAATAAGGCTCGAGAACTGATCAAGGAAGTGGGTAGTATTAATGACGAATGGCATTTGTGATAGGAATTAACAAGGAGGTAGCAGAACCTGAAGATAATAATGATAAGGAAGATAAACAAAGATTAAGCGAAAGAAAGGACATCAAGATCGAGGTGTCCATAACGTTCCGACAAGTTGAGGGTCTTCCGCAGTGAAATGAAAATTTTGACAATTTCTACACCCTTACTTCTTTAGATAACGACCTGCATTTAAACTTTTGTTAAAGTCTTTAAGTTCAAAAACTTAACGATGCAATCGGAGAATTTCCACGGATCATCTAGAGCCGTGGAACTCGCAAGGGGTTTATTTATTTTTTAAGAATTACGATGAATGAGAAAAATACATAGGAAAATTATAAAAATTTCCCTGATATTGTTAGTGTTGTAACTCTGTTTAAGGGGTCACAAATAAACACAGAAACACGGGATTAGTGTAAACAATTGTATTAATAAAATAACGGGTAAAGGTACAATATGTGAGCTTGTTCGTCTGGCTGACGAGCAAGCGGTGTTGGATATCAAAGTCTCTGTTCGGTAAGTCGTTCTGCGGGTGTCTGACTCATGCCAGACTGGTGCTACCTCGGTGACTACTAGTCACATGATATTTATGCAGGTTGAATTAGTCCATTACTATGTTAATGGGTAGGTCCGCCACAACAGTTAGATTATTATTATTATTATTATTATTATTATTTCCTTTGATTTTTGTTGTGTACTCATTTCCTTCCCGGTTCCACCCACAGATCTAAAGTCAGGAATGGCATTATGCCATTTCGCCCTGAATATTAAAAAAATCCAAAACTTAGACCACACACATTTTACATAGATAAAGCGCTTTGTCAGGTGTGAGCTTTATTTGTGAGTTCATTTCTTTAAAAGTTGGGCGATGAGTTAATAGGAATTTTTTCAGATCAATCCGAGTGCTCCAACTACAAATGGAATTATTGATGTCCTCATATGCCACATAATTGAGATTTTCATTTTAAGGTCCTTCTATTTTGATAGTATTTCTTTTAAGATATTCAAAGATACATTACAATCTGCGGAGAATGCCATGAGATTAAAAAGGCACATTCTATTTTGGTGGCCTCTAATCGAGATGTTTGGGCGATTAACTTTCATTATTCTGTGTCTATTGTAAAATCCCATGAAATTGTTACGTGTTCTATTTCTCTAACCTGTTCCAAGTTTTGTTAATATCAAATTCTTGCAGTTTACCTTTCGAAAAAATTTGAGATTCTCCAACGTAGTTATTAGTAAAATCTGTCACGCCGGGTTTTATAATCATTGGAGGGTACAACCTGACACAAGATGACCAATTTACATATGTGCAAGATAGATTAAGACTTGGCTTTACACTGTGAACCGACATTCGTAGCAGAAGATTTAGCTATGGATTCACTGTAATCATTCAACTTGAGGTCGGCTGAGAGCGTTAGGCCGAGTGTTTTGCTTTCAGAGAGAGAGAGAGAGAGAGAAAAGCCTGATTTACGCTGGTAGGAGCTAATACCTATAGTGGTTAAAGAATAGCAGCTTCTTTTTGGAAACATTAAAATTTACGAGCCATTTCTTACCACGGTCGAGCACAGATTGGAGGCTCTTTTCAAAATCATCAGCGAGTTTTTCTTTGTCAGCCTCGGTATACTTCTTGTCGAGGCGGAAGTAAATAGGGTCTGAATCCATCGGAAAAACTGTAGGACCTAGAATAGAGCCTTGAGGGACAACTGCGTTTGTATGATAGTATCTAGAAGCATGCCCGTTCAATACTACCTTCATTACGCGTTTTGAAAGGAAGGACTGGATTCAATCAAACAAGCGTCTAGTTATACCATAGTCCTGTAGCTTGTGTAGAAGACCAGCATGCCAAACTCTGTTGAATGCTTTGGAGATATCGAGAGCAACAGCTCGAGCTTTGTCACTGCTAACAAGAGCCTGGTATATATGCTCTGTGGTGGTAGTTAGTATATAGAAAGTAGACCTGGTGAAGAGGAAACACCTTTTGTCGGAGAAGGATCTGTGAGATGTTGAACCATTTTAGCATTGATAATAGCCTGGAAGGCATTGCTGAAAATCTGTAAGAGGGTGGTGAGCTGATAATTAGAGGGGTTGAGGGTTCTCCAGAGTTCTTAAATACAGAAACCACAGAGGAGGACCTCTTGCAGGCAGGAAAACAAAAAACATTGAGGCAGTAGTGGTAGAGTTGTAGTCCAGAGGCACATTTCTTCAGAACAGAGATTGAAATTCCGTCACCCCAGCTTGCCTTACAGTGGTCGAGCTTTGAGTCTCTTTCAGAGACCAGCAAGGTGAACGTTATTTCATGCAAGCCTCATTTCTAGGTGGGAAGTCGGGTGCAGATACCCAAGACGAATCAAATGTTGCGTGAGTGAAGAATCTGCGAGCAAAGCACTCAGCTTTGTTTGCTGAAGATATGAGGACATCAGGGGAATGAATAGAATTTAAGTCGTAACTTCGTGGCTGGGATGAAAGCATTGATGCCAGCTTTAACCCAAGAGGAGACTAAAGGGTTCACAGTCTTTAACGGAAAGACTAAATACTTGGTTCCAAGGGACGTCACACAGGAAA
The DNA here is from genome assembly GCA_037127315.1 of Ascarosepion bandense. NCBI lineage: Eukaryota > Metazoa > Mollusca > Cephalopoda > Sepiida > Sepiidae > Ascarosepion > Ascarosepion bandense. The sequence goes on along the minus strand of JBBBDQ010001317.1, from coordinate 10,267,380 downwards.
TCACTGAACGTCTCCCAATTTTTTCTTTGGTAATAGTAAGATATTCTGGGGAAGGTGAAGTGGAAACCACATCATGATCAGAGTTGTCTAGTTAAAAGAAGTTGTTTTCAAAGCTGAATCGTTATTACTGAAACACTTAAAATTGTTTCATTCTAAATATTACCAATTCAATTTAGATTTGGCTTAATGAAATGCTTTTAAAGACAACAAATAATAAAGAACATTAGAAACAGCTAAGGACCAGATGAAAAGGAGTGTGAAGTCAAAATTAAATTTCATTCTTTAAAATTAGAAAATGCACTCATTAAATATAAATTTGGTTTTCCACTTCAGGCTGACGTTCGACTGTTGAGCCATGTAGTTCAGTAGAAATCCATATAAAACATACTCATTCACTGTCTTCTCTCGAACTTCTGTTTAATAACGACAAAGAATGTTCTCTGTCTGCAATCAGCTTGGCTGAGTCGAAACTCCAGGAGAGCAATACTTTACACCTTCATGGTTTCACATTTCCCATTGACCTGACCAGACATTAATACAAAAAATAATGTTGATAGTAATAATAATAGTACCCATTCGATAAAAAACAAGGAAAAACGAAACTTTAAAAAAAAGTACCTATAAATATAATAATTATAAAAATAAAAATATAAAACACAAAAAAAATAAAAATATCAAAAAAACCTTTGCTGTATAATATTAGCAGCACATTCCATACTTTTTCCAAGATAAACACTTTTTAAATTTAATTTAAATTAATATAATTTACACTAATTCAAATCCCAATCAGGATTTATCAAGACTATTTTACATCTATTTTTGTCTCTGCATTTCAATATTAATTCATTCTTTTTGTGGTTTTGCCCCTTCTGTTGGGGTTATCTAACTTTTCCTGTTTCTATATTTAAATTTTTAATTTTATTATTTTTAATTATTTTAACAATATTTTTTTTAAATTAGCATTAGTTTTAAAATAATACTAAGAGTAGTTATTTTTTCAAATTGTATTCAAATTATGATGTACAATTATTTTTTGTACCGTAAATATATCCCAGTATATTTGAAATTAAATTTCATAGTTAAATTTTTCCATGTTTTTCTAAGAGAACAGTTAGGTAGCTTGAGACGCTATTACGATAAATTGAGTTAACATTTATTTCTCGTGATACTGTATTTCCTTTTATTGTATCTCTTTGTTCTTTTCTTTCTCTCTTCTTGCTTTCCATTCAGTTTTTCTGTTTCCACTTTTTTCTTTTCTTTTTTACATTAATCAATCATCTGTCTTTTCTTTATCCTTGCTTTTCTCTTTCTTTGGGGTTCTTTTCGAATGAGCGAGAAATTTTCGTAAATAACCGTTACAAATATCTAATATGGACATGTGAGCGTTTATGTAAAATAAAATAAAAATTTGAGGGGATATTTTGAGGACCAACTGCTGTACCATTTGGTCTGACAAACCGCGATAACATCAGGACGCGGTGAAATATGTATTATCCATTGTATAATCTAAAATCTATTATAAATTGTATTATTCTGTTAAATTAAATAAATTAGTTTAAGAGTGAGTTCTCTTGACTTTCTTATCTATCGGAATTTACCTGGATTCTATACCAAGTGTGCTACGTTGTATATATATATATATATATATATATATATATATATATAATCAGTCATCCACATACAAGCCCGTTTCACTGAATCACAGTTCATCAGTGTGGCTCGACATATCCACTTGCTTTTGGCCGGGATCGAAACTCGACCGTTGTGGTGCAGTAATGTCGGTTTGAAAAGAGAAACCGGTGAGCCGAGTTCGAATTCCAGTTGTGAACTCTGCATTCACTTAAGCACTAGTACCATTGGGAAAGGTATTAATCCGTCACTTCCCTCCAGTTATGGGTTAAATAACAGGATGGGTACTGGAGACAACCCATCTAGTGTTGGTGTCACATTAAAAACACCCTTGGTAGCCCTGGCTAAACATCAAGTATTCAGCTATTTGACAAGATTATGAATTTCGCTACAAAACTGCGCTAGGGTTCTAAATGCACAGGCAATACTTGAGGGGTGTAGCGAGTTCTATCTCGTCCAAGGCCGCATAACGACGACGACGACGACTGCGGCTTTTGATTGTGGAGAAGTTTTTCACTTATCTGTGCATAGTTATTTCAGTCATTACCATTTCGAAGTTTATTGAGGGGCATTAGAGTGATTCTTTCATTCTTCCGTTGGCCGTTTAAGTGGGTTCATTCCACCCCCACTACCGTTGTATTCGACGAAACGCATCTTCATAGGTAAATACATAATAGGCACGTAGGTTTCGATAATGCAACGGTCTTTCAATATAAATATTCATGTATATAAATATACGCAGGGAAACCTAAAGAATGTAGACGTTGAGTATGTCTAAAAGTCGACACACTGTCCCAATTCTTCAAATCAATCCCTGAATGATAAACCGGGAAAAAATCATAAAATGTACAGTTATATCAATACACACACATTTCTTCACATAAATCTATAGCTCTACGTACATAATCATAGAACGTCTGTAGCTGAAAACTATGTCCATAATGTAGCCAAGAATATAATTACTTATAGAAATTGGTTTGTAATTTGAAAGTGAAACTATTAGTAATTTTTCCTATTTGACAAACGAAACCAATTATGCAAATGAGATCCTAACTTATAACGATCCAAAATCCTCTACTTATTTGCATCCTCTCCTCTCCCCATCGGCTGAACCAACTTTTTTTGCTTAAAGACCGGTTATCGATTATTATTTCTGAATATGGGTCAATAATTCGCTTCTGGAGCCAGAATTAACAATGAGGTTATATCAGCCGATCATACTGCGGTAAGTTATTGCATCCATTGCTCCCAGGCAGCATAGAAATGAATTTACCCAACGCACTTTTTGAATTGTGCTTTCGTTAATCGTTTTAGTATTCCTTCAGGATTTGGGCAGTCAGGACTCTCCACAACTTCCTACTTATTGGTATTTGTCTATATTTCTGGGATGAGGTAGTATTTACACGATTTACATTATTCGGACCTTTGTCCTCATCTTTGTTGGCATCTGTCCGACGTTTCGGCTGTTGTACGTTCTGGCTTTCTTCAGGTGCTAAGTGCTGGGCCATGTGTCCTTAAGAACACATAGGCAAGGGAATATAAACGTTGGTTAGTTCCTATGACTTGACCCAAAGAGTTATGAGTTCAATACCAGGCTACAGCAGTGGTGAATAAGTAACTTCCAGGGTTAGAGGGAGAAAACTCATTACTACTGTTATGTTTTTAACATGACAAAATAAAACGGTAATAGAAAAATGACACTCGCCGAGTATTGGAAATAACTAAGGAATTTATTATTGTGGAAACATGAGTACAGCGAACAGATGTGGATGTTGATTAACCATGTGTTTATAGAGAGCCTGGAAGAGTTCTGCCTGCCATGTTTGCTAGCCTCTAACGTAAGTCCTTTCTGCTTGTTTCCCAGCATGCATCTATTAGCTGGGGAACGGACTCCCTTGAATGGTCCAGGGGAAGTAACTTTTGACGCTTTTTTTATGGTGATCCTAATAACAACCAAAAAAGGCTCTACGCAAGGAATGAAGATCATATACACCAGTGATTGTAATAAAGTGTTTGGTTCGAAATTTTTAGCACCTGAAGAAGTTTGGAGTGTACAACAGTCGAACCGTCGTACAAATGGCAACAAAGACGAGGACAATAGTCCTAATAATGTAAATAGTGTTCTTACTTTTTATAGCTTTTAGTAAGTATCTTACTTTTATTTTAATATCTTTCCTAATCCTTGTCTTAGAATCTCATTAGGTAGGTAATGTACTGCTTTCCACTGTCCAGTTTAATGTCAATACTGGAGTCGATAATCGCGACGAGCTCCGTCCAGAACAGGGCAAGGTCTTGTAGATCATTTCTTATTCGTCATTTAATGCAGTCTTTTAACCACAAAGGCAAATTACCAATAGTTTACAGGAGCTAGAACCACGGATGCACTTTCACTAAATATCACATGGTAGCTCCGTCTGAGCGGGTTAGACATCGTAACTTCTTAACCATGGGTAACTTACAATTTATTTAACCTATTACACTACTATATCCGTGAAGTTTCAAGTGTTTCTTTCCGATTCGATGTATTTTTTTTTTATAAGCGTTTCACCCCGAGCAAGGCATGTCACTGCCACTACTTTGCAGGGGGCTACGTAGAGTGGAGAAAGGCTGATTAAATATAGGAAATAACAGAGGGTGGGTGATAGGCGGGTGAGGATACCGAGAATGAGGGTTGGGTAGATGAGAGTGTTGTGAGAATAGTTGGGAGTTAGTGTGATAGGAGGTGTCTATTGACCCTACATTTAAACACCTGGAGATTGTAACTGTCGGGAAAGCAGACTTGTGGAAGGGAGTTCCACAGGCGGGAAGCGCGAGAAAAGAAGCTGTTGGAGTAGAATTTACGGTTACATCTTATTTGTTTAACTGTAAAAGGGTGGGACCTAGTTGCTAATCTAGTATCTCGTGTAAATTCGTGCTTAGGCGGCACCAGCGATCTAAGCTCATCGGAGCAGAAGCCATGAAAGTACTTGTAGAAGAGGCACAGGGAAGCTACATCACGCCGGTGTGAGAGCGGCTGCAGCCGGTCTGCCAAGTCAGTATCAACCACGTTAGAGATCCTCCTTTGTATTTTGTCAAGAAGCCCAAGGAGAGCAGCAGGGGCACCCGACCAGATATGGCAGCAATATTCAATACACGGGCGGATGGTAGATTTGTATATGTGCAGAATAGTTTCAGGTGGGAAAAATTTCCGGGCCCTGCACAGGGAGCCCACTTTCATAGCAGCAGATTTGGCAATGGATTCAATATAGTCATTCCATTTGAGGTCCGCCGAGAGTGTAAGGCCAAGGAGGCGTAGTATTTTACTCTATGGGAGGCTAGCCTGTCCCATGCTAATGGGAGGTAGATGCGATTGTCTATGGTGGTTAGTTGATAACAGCTTTGTTTTGGAGGCATTGAAATTTACCAACCATTTCCTACCCCAGGTCACTACGGATTGGAGGTCCCTTTCAAGTGCGGCAGCGAGGTTCACTTTGTCGTCCAGACCTGGTTTCTGATCGATGCGGGAGTAGATTGTTGTGTCTAATGGTGTCGGGGAGATCATTAATGTAGATCAGAAAGAGCGTGGGACCTAGGATAGAACCTTGAGGGACGCCCGCGTTCGTCTGGTAGTTTTGGGAGGCATGCCCATTTAATACCACATTTAATGTGCGGTTAGAGAGGAAGGACTGGATGAGGTCAAACAGATGTCCAGTTATCCCATAGCTCCGCAGTTTGCACAAGAGGCCAGCATGCCAGACCCTGTCGAATGCTTTGGAGATATCCAAGGCAACGGTTCGGGCTTCACCATTCTTGTCGAGTGCCTGGTATATGTACTCGGTAATGGTCGTTAGCATATCAGCAGTAGACCTGGTGAAGCGAAACCCATACTGTTTGTCAGAGAGAAGCCCGTTGGTCATAAGGTGCTGAATCACCTCGGCGTTGATAATGGCTTCGAAAACTTTGCCAAAGATTGGAAGGAGACTAATAGGACGGTAATTGGCGGGGTCTGAGGGTTCGCCAGAATTCTTAAATATAGGTACTACGCAGGAGGACTTCCAACAGGCAGGAAAGCAGGAAGCAGATAGGCAGAGGTTATAGAGTTTAGAGAGGACAGAGGAGAGTTCTGGGGCACATTTCTTCAGTATTATGACTGGGATTCCGTCACCGCCGCTCGCTTTGTGTGGGTCAAGTTGCGCAATTATCTTGGCGACCAGCGAGGGTGAATTGCTCTTTTTGTTTCCATTTTCCTAAAACTTCATCATCCCATTTCTATTGAGTCAAGTCACTTCTTCATTTATGAGGAGATTGTCCAGCATTTCTCCTTTTATAGAAGGACGAGTATTACATTGTTATAATCAGAGGGTCATTGTTCAACTTCTACTAGCTTTGCAAATATGGTAGTTACACACACACACACACACACACACACACACACACACATATATATATATACATTGGTCACACTCATTGTTTTAACTTCGATCATTGTGGCATGTCAGTAACAATTTTGCCAACATGAAACTTTTGCTAAGAGTAAGAAATGGAGCACTGAAAACTTTCGTATATATATATATATATATATATATATATATATATATATATATATATATAATGAGTGCAAAAGGTTTGGGGAATTTAAAACTCAGAGTTCGTATTGAAGATAAGATAAACGAAACCGATTAGCACAAAGATAAAACTTGGTTCATCCGTGCAATAAGTACTGTTACCGTATCTGGTTTGATGCTTAAACCATATTTTTAAGCATGTCACCCACAAGCAAGGCGGGACTACCAGCAGTGCACAGAAGTTATAAAGAGACAGATGGAAAAAACGAGTACAGGTGGTTGTAGAATTCAGTGTGACAGAAAATGACAAATGACATTGCATTTAAACTTTTGAAAGTTGTAGTTATCAGGGAACTGAGTAAAGGGTATGGAGTTTTACAAGCGTGGCGTGCGAGAAAATAAACTGTTAGAGTAGAAGTGTTAGTTACATTTAGCTATTTCGACGGGAATTTAGATTTCAGTGCCAATTTAGTAGCACGCGTAAATTTATGGGATCGGGGAAAAAGCTCATCAGAGTAGTTGCCATAGAAACATTTGTAAAAAAGATAGAGGGAAACCACATCTCATCGGTGAGAAAGTGACTGAAGTCGGGATGCCAGGTCATTTCGGATGACATTACAGATACTTCTTTGGATTTTGCCGAAAACTTATTTCGAGGTTCTTGACGGTTTAACTTTTCTGCAAATATTTATATGGTGATTGTTCAGATTAGCTCCCTCTTTTGTGCCTCGATTACATGGATGTAACAATACTACTAAATTGGCAGTTAGGTCTCACCGTTTTACTCTCGAACCCTCTGCTCTTTTCTAATGGTTTCATATCACGCACCCTAATTTCTGTCTTCTTTGCTGCCTATAATCTACAAAAACTGAAATGCAACCAGTTGTCTTCCTGAACCCGATTCCTGTATTGTTCTTTTCTTCTCCTCAACAAAGTCTTCTCATTCTCTTTGACTCGCCATACCTTTACCCTACGTCTAAGTGGCATTATCGCCTTGCTTTAGCATAAAATGATTAAAAATACGATCTTAAAGGCGCAGGCACATTTGGAAGCAACAAAAAGGAAACTCACAAATAGAAGCGACATTGCAGGTCCATTTTACAGTAAAGCGACCAGTGCACACGTGAACACCCGCCATTTTCAACGTGAGCCTGGCCTCGTTTTCAGATCCAGGGATTAACTACATCACTAGGTGAAGCGTTTGTAAAATATCCCGCGGGAGTGTCAGGTGGATGGACGTTGGGATTTAGGTTTTTCGAAGACATTCCGGTGAATCTTTACACGGAAATTCGACGATTATCTCTTGACGTACATCGCTACGACGAAGAAAAAGTAAATTGTTCTTTCTTTGTTTGTCCTAAAATAAGAGAATCTACCATTATGGCAAGAATAATTTCAGTGATGTTTATTTTCGTCTTACATAGGCTTACCAGAGTTCTCCGTCTTCAAATAAGACAGTTTTCAATTTTTGTATTGTATGTTATTGTATAGGAAAGTGATTTCTGGACTGACACACATACAGCTTCAGAACTCTCTTTCTGTTCCTTTTCCTCTCTTTCTTTTCATCTCTCTATTCATTTCTTTTTCTCTCGTTCTTTTCTGTCTTTCTCTTTTGGTTTCAGGACTTTTCTTTATTCCTTTATCTCGCTCTTTATTTTCTGTCTGTCTCTATCTTTCTCTCTGTCTTTCTCTATTTCTCACTCACTATGTCTTTTCTCTTTCTCTCTTTATCACTCACTCATTCTCTTACTTTCTATCTTTCTCACTAACTCTGCCTTTTTCTTTCTTACTCACTGTTTTTCTCAATGTTCACTTTGTTCACTTTCTGTTTCTTTCACCTTATAATTCACTTTATTTTTCACTCACTCAAATACAAACACACATAAAAATACAAAAACACAATCTTTAAGTGATATATCCCAAAGCCGTAATCGTCCTTGTTAAACTGGCAGGTATGATAAACCTCATCTGAGATTTAATGGACAATTGGTATTAATGAGTTATATGTAGAAAACTATAATTATAATCGGCTAATAATAAGCCTCTGAGTTAATACCTTATTATTTATTTAAAATAAAGATTAATACCGAATTCTGCAGTGTGAAGTATTCCGTTAAACAATAGAATAGATGAGAGAAAGAAGACCCACACTGTCCAGTTGAATGAACAAATAACGGAATGGTTAAGATGGCTTGAAGGATATGAAATATTAAGTACCTCAATGTAGACCTATTCAACTCATCGAGAGAGACTGTTCTGAGGGCCCCAGATGTTATACCTGGATTCGGAGGCCACAATTTGAACAACACTAAGGTACGCAGATGATACAGTGCTGATAGCAGACAGGGAAAGGAAACTACAAGACCTCTTACAGATGGTAGCTGAAAAGTGTGACAAGAAAAGACTACAAATAAACTGCAAGAAAACCGAATGCATGGTCCTCAGCAAAAACAGCAGCCCAAAATGCCAGATACAGGCGGGAGATACTAAAATCAAGCAGGTACAAAAATTTAAATACCTGGGAAGTGTTCTAACAGAAGACGGAAAGTGCGACACAGGGAATTGAAGGCGAATTGGCATGGCGAAGAACGCATTCCAGAAGCTAAGTAATGTATTAAGAGACAGGAAAATTTCACTAGAAACAAAGAAGAGTACTGGATTACTATGTTATGTCAGTTCTTCAATATGGCAGTGAATGCTGTACAATAACATCGAAGATGAAGGAAAAACACGAAGCAAGTAAAATGTGGTCTACAGAAGGATTCTGCGGATATCATGGATCGAGCATGTGAGCAATTATGAGGTTTTGGAAAGGATGGAAACGAAAAGGAAATTAATATTGAGCATCAGGAAGAGACAGCTAAAGTTTCTGGGACATGCAATGAGGAAGGAGGGCTTGGAGAATCTGATAGTAACAGGCCAAATAGAAGGAAAGAGAGACAGGGGAAAACAGAGTGTCACGTACTTGAATGGTTTGAGCAGGTGGATGGCAGAATGAGTGTCGAGTGGTGTAACGGGAGAAAGTGGTACTAACAGCCACCAGGGATAGGGAGACGCGGAAGGCCATGATCGCCTACGTCCTGAAAGGACAAGGCACATAGAATAATAATGATACAGGTCAAATTGGATGATACAGAGTAAAAGAAGAAAATATTGCATCATGTTGACTTTAAATAATGATAAATACAAGAATAGCACTGCCCTGCCCAAATATATTTTGGCAATAAAAATACAACAAAAACGAAATTATTAACTGAGACGTCATAGCAAATACGAAATCTTATAATGGAATAGAAAATAGATCTAACTTAACTTTTAGGAAAAACTTGCCATTTTAAAACACCTAAAAACCCTAATTTATTAAACAAAAGAATTGAATAGCTGACCGCAGGAAAACATATATCTGGATAAATACTTGTAATCTGATTAGCATAGATTCACCTTTGCAAGATTTTATTTATATTAATGAATTCATTTTTTATATATAATTATTTCCAAAGTTTTCTCATTTAAATAATACATAATATATATATATATATATATATATATATATATATATATATATATGTGTGTGTGTGTGTGTGATTACGTTAGGTCATGTGCAAACTACAGACTACTACAAAATTGTACTTTTTGTTTCGGAATTAAAAGAAAAATGTCTCATTATGTAGTTAAAAATGATGGTAATAAACATTTATTACCATAATAGATATGATGGGTATACAAAGTTTATTACTATCATTGTTAACTAGCTAATGAGACATTGTTCTTTTAATGTCGAAACGAAATGTACATTTTTGTAGTAGTTGACACATGTTCTAACGAAATAATAAATATTCATTGCTCTATTTTTATATTGAGCACGATTTTAAATTAATGTTTTGAACGCAGCAATTATTTTCTTCGTTCTTATTCATTTATATATATATATATATAATTTAAATAGAATCATTATTAAGATAGATACAAAGGTATATCGCTTAAAAGAAAAACAAAAATTTAGGCGCCTTTCGGCCGACACGTCATCAGAACAGAAATCGTCGGCAAAATTAAAACGAAGAAGTTGCTGAAAATTTTTTTAACAACAACTGAAGTTAAGAAAAAATTGTATATTACTTATGTTGGTTGGTAGTCTCCCTGAAAAGCTCCAATTTAAACTTAAACTCCCTCTGTCTACATAGGACAGAACATTGTCTATTAACGGTATATGTCTACATAGTGTCTTGTTTTTGCCCTGCGTGTGACGGAGTAGAAATTGGGAGAATAATGCGTCCTGCACTCTGTAGAACTTATATATATGTTCTTTCATTTTTTATTTAATTTTCAAATGACTTCATCCACAGAAGAAAAAACTTAAGTTGTCTCTATCTAAATCTAAACTTATTTATAAATGGAACATTGTGTCTGTGTGTCCGTTACCTATAGACTCCAAAACGGCTGAACCGATTTTCTTGAAAATTTGCACAGTTGTACTATAAGCATCTGCGAGTGTTCTTAGCTAGGTTTTGTATCGGGATGCCCCCAATAAATATCGATAATAGAAAAAATCGGGTGATAGAAGGAGTGGTCCAATTTTAATCAAATTTGATACACTCAGAGACAAAGACATAAAAAATGATATTCAGAAGTTTCAAGGTTGCAGTTCTTACAATAGTGCAGAAAATCGACTATATATATATATATATATATATATATATATATATATATAAATATAAAGTAAGATGTTTGTCTGTGTGTCTGTTTATCTACCTGCACGTCTGTATTTTTTTCAGCTCTTTTAGTTTAGTTTTTGCTTCAGGTTTGACTTTAAGTAGGGATAATTGTAGGTCTTAGTCTCAGCCATGACACCATTTAATCAGGACTTATTTAGTCTTCAAAATTCAGTTTACAACAAAAAAACCTATTTTATATGGATACCAGGAAATCAAAATTTGACTTACATCCATTCATTTTTCTTTAAGTCTACGGTTTCACTTTAACTGGAAACAACTATTACTTTTAAGTCTTTCGTGCCAACGTCCAAAAAGTCTGAGCTCCAGGACCATGGATTAGTTTTAAAGCTTTCATTACACCCGAGCAACGCCGGGCTATACTGCTAGTATATATATATAACCGATCAGTTGTTGCATTGTGGTACACTTGCATATCTTATAGTCTACCAGCTAGTGTGTCTACTCAAATTTATATCTTGGACAATCTATTAACTTTTCTACCGACTCACGTATATAGTAAGTCAAAGTTTAAAGAAGTTATTTTAGATTATTAACTTCTCCATATTGTAAGAAATTTATTATTGCAGTCGCTATTTTATATAATCGAAGAGACTGTTTCGACAGAGGAAGTCATTGTGTCGGTCAAGTTCAGGTATCTCTTTTTATGTGCGCCCGCCCATACACATATATATTTAGGGTGCGATGGATTAATTGTCTCCTAAATTGCGTAGAAATGAAAATTACTCTGATATCTCTTTTTAAAACAAATATTTATTAAAATTTCACAAAAATATCTTGAAAAACTTTTTCTTCTGTGAGCCCTGTCCCTTCAGGACGTAGGCGATCATGGTTTTCCACATCTCCCTATCCCTGGCGGCTCTTAGCACGCCTTCTCCTGTTACACCATGCAACCCTCGTTCCATCATCCCCCTGATGAGGTCTTTCAAATATGTTATCCGTTGCTTTTCTCTGTCTCTTTTCCCTCTTTCTGACCTTTTAGTATGAGTTTCTCCAAGCCCTCTTTTCTCATTGCTTGTTCCAGGAACTTCAGCTCTTTCTTCCTGAAAAAAAAAAAATTCCTTTTCGTTTCCATCTTTTTCAAAATTTCATAAATACTCACATGCTCGATCTATGATATCCGCAGCATCCTTCTGTAGAAACACATTTGAGTTGCTTCAAGTTTTTCTTTCATCTTTGATGATATTGTCCAACATTCACTGCCATATTGAAGAAGTAGCAACACATCGCAATCCAGTATTCTCATCTTAAATTTATTCAATAAAATGGCCATTTACTTCAACCACGGTCTCTTGACGACTTCAGAATCTCTTGTATCTCTTCTCGACGATCTCCTTGTTTAAGGTAATGAATGCTGCACTAATCGTTGCTTTCTGTCCATCTTTGGTGTTATAAGGAGTTTTGTTGGTTTCTTGCTTAACCTACTCGTAATAATCGGGGGTCGCAGTTTAGGGGTGTACGTAGCCAGATTTAAGGGGTGAGGTGCTCGAAGAACTTGTTTGACAGCAGTGACCATTCTCCTACTTGTGTAGCATAAGGCATCATCCAGTTGTTAGACATAGGGTCTTCCACATTCGCCAACCTATTGACTCGGTGTAGCTCTACCTTCACTATTCGCTTAATGTAGGCCACCATGTTGAATACTAGGCTCTCTTCAACAAATTCAGGTGTGGTTTTCTGATCAGAAACATCAGAGTGAGTTTTTCGAGCTGCCGTGTCTTCGTAATCACCAACACTTTCCGAATCTCAGGTTGTCACCCCAAAACTCTGAAATGTTCGTATTGGCGATTCCGGTGCGAATGCTAAGCAATACAGCCATGCATTTCCAAATTTCTGGCGGAGTGAATTTCTTACAAATGGTGCCCAACTGATCCAGCTATTCTGCGTAGTTGACAAAATTAAAAAGAAATGCATAGGTGAAATTAAATGTATAAAATGGCAACAATTTTCCCATCGCACACTGTATTATTCTCTGTATATAGATAGATATATATTATATACATAAAATAAGAGGTTTGTCATTTGACTGATTAGATGTTACTTTCAGCATCCCGACTCCATCGTCTTGTAGACAGACCCACCGGAAATGCACCGTCCACTTTCCAAGGGATAATAGCAATTGTCTGTTTATACTTCTCGATTTTTCTGTTTCAATTTTTATTGATGCATACTTTTCATTGTGTGTGTCCGCGTAGAATGTTGTGATTAATTGTTCTTTTATTTGTTTGTTTTTTTCACTTTACATTCATTTTTATTATCCCTTAATCTTTACTACTTTTTCTTCTTGTCTTTCAACTGTTGCCATTTGACTTCCGATTTCCAAGACATGCTATCAGTTATTTTGGATCATTCTTGTTTTTTCTTAGTTTAACAAAAGTGTTTCCTTTATTTGTTACACAAGCAATATAGCCTGGCATTGCTCGGGTGTTATGAAAGCTTTAAAACTAATCCATGGTCCTGGAGCTTAGACGCTTTGGACGTTGGCACGAAAGAATAAAAAGCAATAGTTGTTTCCAGTTAAAGCGAAACTGTAGACTGAAAGAAAAACGAATGGATATAAGTCAAATTTTGATTTCCTGGTATCGATATCAAATAAGTTCTTGGCGTCTTAAACTGAATTTTGAAGGCTAAATAAGTCCTCTGAGTAAATGGTATCATGGCTGAGACTAAGAACTACAATTATACTTAGTTACAGCCAAACCCGAAGCAAAAACTAAAATAAAAGGGCTGAAAAAATACAGACATACAGGCAGATAAACAGACACACAGACAAACATCTTGCCTTTTATATATATATATATATGTATGTATATATATATGTATGTGTATATATATATATATATATGTATGTGTATATATATATATATATGTATGTATATATATATGTATGTATATATATATATGTATGTATATATATATGTATGTATATATATATATATGTATGTATATATATATGTATATATATATATATATATATATATATTATTCGATTTTCTGCATTATTGTAAGAACTGCAACCTTGAAACTTCTGAATATCGTTTCTTATGTCTTTGTCTATGAGTGTATCAAAATTCATTAAAGTCGGACCACTTCTTCTATAATCCGATTTTTTCGATTATCGATTTTCGATATTTATCGGGTGTACCTCAACACAAAACCTAGCAAAGAACACTCCCAGACGCTCATAGTACAACTGTGTAAATTTACAAGAAAATCGGTTCAGTCTTTTCGGAGTCTATAGGTAACGGACACACAAAGTTCCATTTATGAATAAGTTTAGATTTAGATTAGATATTAGATTAGATAAAAAATTAATGTTACTGTTTAAATTATGAAGTAGATATTTACTTATGTTTTCACTTGGTTATTATTACGTTATCTTATCTAATATGGTGGTATCTTAAGTCTTAATTAAAATATTAATTCGTGAAATCTAGGTTGATAATTAAATTTTCATTTTTTATTGTTCGAATTTTTAGGCAGAGGCTAATGTTTATACGTTCACACACACATGCACGTGCATATATATACATATACAGATAGTGACCACTCTGGAATACCAGGTGTTGTAAGCATATAGTGATGGATGTGCGTTTGGTGCAGTGGATATCGGCTCGGAAAGAGAAATCTGTGAGCCGAGTTCGAATTTCAGTTGAATACCCTGCATTCACTTAAGCACTGGTACCCTCGGGAAAGGTATTAATCTGTCCCTTCCCTCCATTTATGGGTTAAATAACAGGGTAGGACTTGAGGACCCGGCCCTTAAAAAAAAATCCCAATGAATCTTCATACTTGGAAAAGAAAAAAGTATTGCTAGACACAAAAACTTATATTTAAAAAAACAACAATAAATTGTTGAAAGAAAAGGGTATTACCTAAAATAAATAAATAAAATTTAATTGGCAATAAATGACCCGCCGAGATTGATATGCCATAAAACAAATCAAAACAACCAGCCAACCAACATATACAGATATAAACACGCTCTTTTATAGGTCTATGCAAACGCATGTATGTCTACGCTTGTTATTAATATATGGACGAGTGCTTAAACGATAAATCGATGTCTTTCTCCATATTTTTAAGTAAAACAACAAAACGAGTTTTTATTTCTCTCGATGTCATTTTATGTAACCTTTGTGGAGAGACTGTAATTATATTTTGGAAAAAGTAATTTCTGATTATAATTCCGTTTTTTCCATGAAGTTACATTAAATGACTCCGAGATTAATAAAAATTCGTTTCTTGACATATCCCCTTCTCACCTAAATGAACGTTTTGCAAGCTTGCTCAACTTCTCTAAGCATGCATGTTTTACTAGACTGATGGTTACAATATCGGGTTGTTATTAGACGAGAAAAGAGAAATGAAGGCAACAACATCGGATGAGTTAAAACTGAAAAGGGATCACCATCTATAAAGACTGTTCTTGACATATTCAGGAAAGACATTAGGGTAATCAAGAACCTGTACTGGCAGCAAACCGTCTGCATACGGACAGAAAATAAGTTCAATAGTTATACAAAGGTAGAAATGGGGTAAGACAAGGATGTGTCTTCTTACCAGATCTGTTCAACTTATACAGTGAGATAATTGTAAGAACCCTAGAAGTCATACCATAATTCGTCATTGGCGGCCACAATGTGAACAATATAGAATACGCAGATAATACGGCGCTGAGAGTAGACACAGAAAGGAATCAACAGGATCTAGTACAGAGAGTAACTAAAGAAAGCGGAAAGAAAGGACTACATGTAAACTACAAGAAAACTGAATGCATGATCATCACTAAAAATAGGAGATGAAAATGCCAACAACAGACCGGGGATGCCAAAATATAGCAGATACGGAAATTTTTAATTCCCAGGAAGTGTTCTAACAGGGGATGGAAAGTGTGACGCTGAGATTTGAAATTTTTTGCTGGAAACAAAGAAGAGAGAACTAGATTGTTATGTGATGTTTTTCTTCAATATGTGAGCGAATTCTCAAAAATCTTATCGAGAATGAAGGAAAGAAGCAATTGAAAGGTTCTTCTACAGAAGGACACTAAAGATACCATAAAGCGAATATGTCAGAGGATTGAAAAGGAAACTGATAGTTAACATCAGGAAAAGACAGCTGAAGTTTTTTGGATATGTAATGAGGAAGGAGGGCTTGGAGAATCTGATACAGGACAGAGGGAAAAAGAGACAAGGAAAAGTAACGCGTGGCATTTTTTATAGGCTTGAGCAAATGGATGGCAGAATAAGGTTTGGGAGAAGTTACAAGACAAAAGGTGTTAAGAGCTACGAAAAGATCAGGAGATGTAGAACGGCATGAACGCCCTACGTTCTGAAGGAACACGACACTTAAAAGAATATAAAGAAGAAAGAAATATGAAAAACATTTTCTGCTCGAAAGTTCATTACATATAAATACAAATGATATTATTTGAAGAATTTTGTTGGCAATCGAATAAAATAGGAAAATTTCAACACCCAATTCTACTGTCAGTCGGTTTCATTTTTTAATTAAGCATAGAACATTTTTCTTTTCCGCATTCAGTTTAAAATTCGAGGATTTAATTATCAATTTTGGACTAAACAATCTTTTCTCATTACAAGTATATATATATATATATATATATATATATATATATATATATATATAATCAGTTTGATCATGATTTTTTTAAAATTTAGACGTATCGATTGTAAATCCATTTCGTAAATCTCCGAAACTTTCTGTAATATGTATGTATGATGCCAGTGTTTGAATCTTACTGTGGTCGATATGTCATGAAGGTGACTTTATGATGTCATCGGTCTGGAGGAGGAGAGCGCAGCATGCGGCACCTTTAGAAAGTGACTGAAAACTATACCACGGATTGACCCAAGGCTTGTGAGTGAAATTGGGTAGACGTCTCTTTTTGAGGAGCCGTCGATGGTTGGGCTAGCTCTAAGCCACAAATCATGAGCGCACTCCCTTTGTTCAGGCTGTTGTTCATGCTAGATTATGTTCTCATTGCTAGGAACTGTAACTAAAGTCCGCTCAGCAATGTTGCAGTATAAACCAGTGGGGGTGTTGAAAAAACACAAGTGTGCCTGAGCAGGTGACTACAATGGGGATTCGCTAACCTCTTTGTAGAGGGGTATCCTCGAATACGAGTTGCCAGCCATTATATATATATATATATATATATATTATTTATTCATAAATTATAACATGGATATGTTAGAATATCACTTAAAATATCTTAAAAGACTTTAAGAACCATCACATCACTTGAAAAGACACGGAAGTGTTGAAACAAAATGGCTACTTTTGTAGTGATATTGTAACATATCCATGTGATAATTTATGAATAAATAATATTATTAGCTCTACTTTTGTATTGAGCACTTTCTTAAAAATAGTGTTTCTTTTGACAAGGAATATTATTCCAACAATACTTGTATACATATATATATATATATATATATAAATTCGTCAAGCAGATACAAGCCTGTTTTGCTGTATCACAGCTCATCAGTGTGACTAGACATCCAATGGATTCTAGCTGGGATTGAAACTCGCCCGATTTGGTGTCAGTCGGGGTCGCTAAATCATGAGCTCATTGGCTCATGGAATCAGAGAAGGGAAATTTTAGCGTGTTATATACAAGCGGATTATACACACGCCAGTCACCGAAAGAACTCAATTCATTGCTAAAGAGATATTTCGAGAGCGCAATGATTCCAGAGAAATTTTAATATTTTATTTGATTATTGATTTTGGAACTAAAATTGTATACGGTAAATAGAGAACTATTTTTTTAAAATTCATTTTGGTGGTAACATTTGAAGTTAAGTTTAAAGCAGCAACTCGAATACCCTCTCGGTATTGTGGGATGGTGCAAAAGTTACGGAACTGCTCTGGTTCGGCATTTTTACTGTATATTGAGTTCGATCATCACTCACTGTCACATATTTGTGGCCTTGTGCCAGCTTATAACATCATCTTGCTATTTGATGACTCTTATTTTTTTATCTAGCAGATGGTTTTCTCGATTCAGTTCTGGGATAAAAACAGACTACTACTTAATTCCTTCGATTGTGACATATCCCTCCCAATTTTCTGTCTCCCTTCCATTTCCCGTGATTTTATTGATTACTGATTTTGCCATTAAGTTTGCTGCTTGCTCTCAAATGACCTTAAGTGAAAAGATATGTTACAATCTTGTCAGAAGTAACTCGTACGAGGTCCGATAAACATCTAAATACGGTTGGCCAAACAGATGGATTTTCTCTTGTGTGAAAGAAGCACGGGATATAAACGTGTGCCAGTATTGTTATTAAAAGCAGAAGGTTTTCCAATCTAAGGATTCAGGTTTATCTGACAAGTGTGTAACTTGCATTCAAAAGGTGTCTACTGTTTCTCATCTGTTTCTCAACATACGAATAATAGATCATGTAAGCATTTCTTTTATTAATAATAATAAAAGAAATAAAAATTAAAGTCGTGCCAGAGATCAGTGTTTAAACCGAGACAAATCAGGAATTTTAGCGCAGATTTTATAAGGTTGAAACTTAAAGTTTATTCTTAAGAGATTTTTTTCTGACAAAGGCATAATTAATATACAACAGGTGTTTGTGTAACACCCCAGCGGAGGTCCGAACAATTTCTCCGGCAACCGTTCTCTACGCTGTGATGTTGCCGGGGTTGATTGAAAAAGTCGGAGCCTCAAGCTGGGGGTACAAGATAAACTATAAGAAACGACCTTCCACAACTTGGATGAGTTAAAACGATGCTTTATTTCGTTCAGAGTTAGTCTTTTCGGTTGGGGAAGGCGATGTGACACACAGCTCTAACTCTAATTAAGAAAGATCAAATGCCGAACCGACCGACTTAAGACGAACGGAGTTTCTACTTCAAGCACATGCCCGGCTGAACTAACACAACTCAACTCAAACTTACTCACTGATCGGCTCGGAAAAATGACTTATATTTATATTGAAATAACCGGATGTCCACTAGAGACCCCCGGGCTAAAACAAAACTAAAAGATAAGCATTGACGACTGTACGTCCGAAATATCAAGGTACTTAAATTTTCCTTCTTTTGATGTGTAAACATCTCGCAGACATCCGTCTGCACTTAGCCTTAGTATTTTCCAGGATTTGTTTTATCTTTTTATCTTAATAAAGCTTCCGCCGGATGTTTTTATAGCCCTGACACTTGACCCGTAACCAGGCGTTTTTTTATTGCCTGGAGAAAGGGAAAATTCTATTATCATTTCTTAATGTGTGGTCAAGATACAGTAAAGACAGTTTTTGACCTGGTCACTCAAAAATCTATTTCCTCAACTTTATCTTTTATCACATCAAATCACTTAGTCAATTATTTACCGGAAGACTGGTAGGATTTAACAGTAATCTGATACCCTTTTCTCTTCCACAAATCTCCTTTTAAAAGAAAAAAGCGTCTATTCATTTATTTTTCCTCTTCTTTTTTACTTTTGTCAAACGAAACACATGTTTTTAAACTATTTTTTTATTCTTAACCATTTTCTATTTAATCTATTATAATAAAATACATATTTTACAAGTCCACCTTAATATACGCCTAGTTATCGTGTCACATTAGTTTTTTCTTACACGTTTCTGAAAGTATGACTAATATAACTCAGAAACAATTTACGAAAAAAATGTACTAGGGATCAGTCTTCGAATTTAGTAAAAATAAAATTTAGAATGCTGATTGTGAAGGCTAAAGGTTTATGTTTGGTCCTGAATAGATCATCATCATCATTTAGCCATCACACCCAGATGATGCATAGGGCAGCAACATTTTGTTGCTGTAACAAACTGTTTTTACGGGGCCGGGTTGTTAGCCCTGCACCCAACCCCCAAATCTGGAGGACCGGTCTCAACCCCTATATCTGGAGGACCGGTGGACCATTCTTGGTCCTTACGTTTACAGCACCTGTTATTCCCAAATGGTCACCCATTTAAGTACTGACCAGGCTCGATGTTGCATTAACTTCGGTGAGCGGACCGGAACCGGTGTATTCAATACGATATAGCTGTAAACGGTTTTGAATAGATGCAATAGCGTAATTGACGTTCAGAAAGTGTCAAGTGTTTCTGACCCATTTTTATCTATAACATATCAAGCAATCAAACAATCATGAAAAATAGATTGGAGCCAGGGGTCAATGTTCGCACACAGTTAATTTGGAATTTTTAGAAAGCTGATTTTGAAGGCAGACGATTTTTTCTTTCTTAAACGATTGGTGAAACTCAATCTTCTTCGGCCTATTAACTTTCAATATAGAGTCTATCTTACGAAGACCAACATAGATAACAATTACGTGATCAGTGGCTGGAAAAAAAAACATTTATCTGCAAGAAGAGGCAGACTCGTAAGGGAAACTACTGACTGGAAGTAAATTTTACTTAGCAAAAGATTTAGGTCAGCTTGTTTTATTGTAATGATTATTATGCTCGATCTTCCTTAAAATTGAATATTAATTACGAACCACTGGATGCTCAATGCTTTGGGCCTTGCGCCAAAGCAAAATTTTGTCATAATCTACTTATCAAACCTGTATACAAATTTCATCAAACATTTACAGACATCCTTTTTTTTTATTTATGTTCCGTGTCGATTCAAGCCTTGGACTACCATAGAGCTCTCCTATTTTCTATAATTTGTAGCCTTTTTCCGATATTGTCATTTTATAAAAATTCTTCGTAACATATCTGCTATCTAGATTGTATTCGCAACATATTTTATTGTCCTGGGTATGACGACAAGCTATATCCAGCATCAAGGTATTTGATGTCGAGATTGGAGATTTTGGGTGCATCAAACCTTCTTTTAATTGCTGTTGTTCCAAGGTTCACCTTTACTCTGTGGAGTAGCACCCGTTAGAGTTCCAGCTATGAACAAACTGTAAACTCCAATCACAAACAAACTATGAAAGTATAATAAATTTTGATAATAAAAAATACCAGCAACGCATTTTTATATAAAAGCGTACCAACACTACATTTTATCTGTAGTTCAAGTCATAAAATTGTGTTCCAAATTCTTCGATTTTAGCATTAAATAACCCAGAGGTTGATTTACTTCTAAACAAAATCAATCATACTTCTATATAACCAGATTTCTATTGCTTAAAATCTCCGCTTCATCTGTCAGAAAATTAATCGGTATTTACTGTCTTAGAGTGATTAAGTGTTCAGATATAATACCATCCAGTAATATTATATAAAATCATTGTAGATGAGGTGTTTATAGAAATACATTGTTGCTGATTTAGGTTCACGATAATCATATATGGAACGAGAAATCGAGGAGCCGAGTTCGAATTCCAATTGAATTCCTTACATTCGCTTACACGCAAACACCCTTGAGAAAGGTATATAATCCGTCTCTTTCCTCCAGTTATGGGTTAAATAACAGAACAGATTGGATTCTGTAGCCTTGGCTGGCAACCAATCTCGTGCAAAAGTCATGGTAACCTACTACGAGATAATCTTCCGCCCAGTCAGTCATGTCTCGAAAGTGTATCACGTATGGCTGATAATCCTATAACAAAAAACTGGTCATATGATTTAAAGAGTCTTTGTCGACGTGCAAGGCTTTAGATGCTCGAAATATTGATTTTATAGACAAACCTACATCATTGTGCACATTAACTGAAACAAATGCTTTCTTTTCTTTTACCATACGGTCGGTTTTAGATCCACTGGGTATAATCAATTTCTATTTTTTCTCAGATTATGTCATTTGTAGTGGTATACAGTAATATGGATCTATTTTCAGGGTGTATGATGAAATTTGTTTGACCTTGAAAAATACTGATTCATCCGTGAATGCATTTTTATCGAATCCAGACATTTGTATCTCGACTGTCGATTAGTTGTCCTACGGCCATTTTCTGCGAAAGAAGTGACTCCAAGGAAATTAGAAAAATTGGAACGCTTCACGAACACATTGGCAAGCCTTACAGAGTGACTGCGAATATTGTCGGTGCCAGCCTTTTAACTGTGATATGTTTCATCAAAGTGAAGAAACAAACTTGTCGGATCAGTTAAAAACGTGATGAAAAATGCAGTCGGAAGAAAAAAAAATCAACATTAAGAGACGATGTATACGAATGAGAAAATGTGAAAGATCCGAAGAAGACTTTCGATTTGCTACAATTAATTTGCACAAGAAATTATGTATATATATATATATATATATATATATATATATATTCCATGAGCTATATGTATAATGTCTTCTGACAAATTTTGAACTAATTCATTCTTTCTTACCAAATTATAAACTTAAAGTAATCCTGAACGGCCACTCTTTCAGTTCCCTTCTTACTAAAGCAGGTATCACCTAGGGCTCCATTATTAGTCATATTTGTTTTTCATTTTCATTACATGACTTTCCTTATGTGAAAGATCTTAGGAAGATAGAATTCTTTTTTTTTTCAATTAATTTGCACAAGGATGTATTTATAAACTAAAATGAAATTTTGTGTGTCTGTGTCCGTTACCTATAGACTCCGAAACGGCTGAAACGATTTTCTTGAAAATTTACACAGTTGTACTATGAGCGTCTGCAAGTGTTCTTAACTAGGTTTTGTGTCGAGGTACCCCCGATGAATATCGAAATCGATAATCGAAAAAATCGGGTTATAGAAGGAGTGATCCAATTTTAATCAAATCTGATACACTCATAGACAAAGACATGAGAAACGATATTCAGAAGTTTCAAAGTTGCACTTCTTACAATAGTGCAAAAATTTGATATCGATAGCAGGAAATCAAAATATGACTTAGCTCTATTCATTTTTCTTTCAGTCTACGGTTTCGCTTTAACTGGAAACAACTATTGCTTTTTAGTCTTTCGTGCCAACGTCCAAAGAATCTGAGCTCCAGGACCATGGATTAGTTTTAAAGCTTTCATTACACCCAAGCAACACCGGGCTATACTGCTAGTTTGTTATAAAACAGTTACTTTCATTCAGAAAATATTTGTAGTTCTTTTTTTTTTTCATGTGCGATGCCCTTTCAAGACGTTCGCCACAACTTACTGTTTCTGGTAGCTATTAATAAGTTTTGTCTTTTATTTTTTCACAAACTCTGTCTGCTATTCATTTCTTCAAGCTCATTAAGTATGTTACGCTTCTTTCCACGGTCACTGTTTTCCTCAATCTGTTGGGTGAGTGTCTAGTTTCCAAGTCGTTCTTTTTCCTTACAGGCGTTATAAATTTCAGTTGCCCTTTCCTGATATTAAGTATAAATTTCGTTTTTGTATCCATTTGGTTTAAAACTTCGTCGTTGCTCACATGGTCGGTACTTGGTTTTCTGTTGCTTGAAGTCTCTTCATCTATGAGGACATAGTTCATCATTCGCTCTTTTAGTTAGTTTATCGTTATTCCCATTATAAATGTTCAGATGATCACCATTCTTTAGTTCCACCTGTTAAGATTTTACAACTAGCAAACGTCATGCAAATTCGACAGAATCAAAATTCTTCCGTGTTCTAATGTAGGAAGAATCCCCCCCCCTCAAAAAAAAGAAAAAAACTGCTACTTATTGGAACGGACACTCGTGCAGATGGTCCCTAAAATTTATAATCTTAACCTCTTCTTGTCAAGAATCAGTCCTAGTTTTCATTTCCTATCTCAACTTTTACTGGTTGTGGGCATGAGGTTAAACTGCATCCGGCAGCAAGGACTCTGATTGTGAGGTTGTGAGAAGCATGGAACCACCTCTTAATTGCTGTTGTTCTCAGGTCTACCCTGACCTGGAGTGGTAGCACCTTTTAGGGTGCCAACTATGGACAAATAGTTAACCCACAAACTGGGGTTAAAACACTATGAAAGTATAAAAATACACTTTTATAGAAATACTAGCAGTATAGCCCTGCGTTGCTCGGGTGTAATGAAAGCTTTAAAACTAATCAGTGGTCCTGGAGCTCAGACTCTTTGGACGTTGGCACGAAAGACTAAAAAGTAATAGTTGTTTCCAGTTAAAGCGAAACCGTAGACTGAGAGAAAAACGAATGGATGTAAGTCAAATTTTGATTTCCTGGTATCGATATCAAATAAGTTTTTGCGTCGTAAACTGAATTTTGAAGGCTAAATAAGTTCTCTGAGTAAATGGTATGATGGCTGAGACTAAGAACTACAATTATACCTACTTAGAGCCAAACCCGAAGCAAAAACTAAAATAAAAGGGCTGAAAAACTGATTTTGATCAGACCCGGTATCTTGCCTTTTATATGTATTTATTATCGATTTTCTGCACTATTGTAAGAACTGCAACCTTGAAATTTCTGAATATCGTTTCTTATGTCTTTGTCTATGAGTGTATCAAATTTGATTAAAATCGGAGCACTCCTTATATAACCCGATTTTTTCGATTATCGATTTCGATATTTATCGGGGGTACCTCGACACATAACCTCGCTAAGAACACTCGCAGACGCTTATAGTACAAATGTAGAAATTTTCAAGGAAATCGTTTCAGCCGTTTCGGAGTCTATAGGTAACGGATACACAGACACACACAGACAAAGTTCCATTTATAAATAAGTTTAGATTAGATATGCATAAAAATAGACTTTTATAGAAAAATATACATTTTTGAAGGAAAAATTATTACGACAACACATTTCTTAAAAAAAAATAATTCTCAGCAAAATATTTTTGAATACAAAACTAGAAGATTTTTCAGTTATTTAAATTAAAAAGAATAAAAACAAAAAAAATATATCAAAATCTGACTAAATCAAACTTCTCACTATAACCGAACATTAAAATACTATCTTAAATCACGAAATTTTTGGCATTAAATAACCCACAGAGGTTGATATGCCGTTGAACAAAACTCAAACTTCTTTTCTCTTACCACACGTTTTTAATCATTATAAATTTAACATTAAACACTGTGTTCTGAGTGCGTCAAATTTAATATAAAAATAAATTTGTTAATATTAAGAAGTGTACTAAAGTAACTAGTAAATAAAAAAAGACAGCGGCTTTCATTGAAAAAATGTATTTGACGTTATAGAAAAAATTGAAACTGCAGTTATTAAGCATTCTCTATGTAAACGGCACTGCCTTCTGGTTTCTTGTGAATTCTTTACGTCAGAAATGCCAGTGGATGTAGATGTCTTAAAGACTAAATATTTAGACTTCACTTGAATAGAGAAGGTGATATCTTATCAAGATAGGCAACATTTCTTTTTTTTTTCTTATTTATGCACTCTTGCTCATTTTCTTTCATTTCCTTGCCTAATCCTTCCTTTCATCCTTTCTTTTTTCTTTCTTTCCTGCCCTCTTCCTTTTTTTCCTTCCCTCCTTCCTTTCTTTTTTTCTTTCTTCCTTCCTTCCTTCCTATCGACTTCATTTTATTTATTTCCTGAATGTAGACTTTGTCTTTCTTCTTTCTATTCTTTGTCTATTTCCTTTCTTTCTTTACCCTATTGTTCTCTTTTTCTTTTTCTGTTCTATTTTCTTTTCTTTCTTTTTTTATTTATTTTTTCTTTTCCATTTTCCACTCTTCAAAGGTTGCTTCGTATCTTAGCCACGCATCTTCCCGCCGGCACCAATAATAAGTGTGTAAGCCCATATAATAGCCAGAACATAGAATGTTAATTGAAAAAATGGTTTCACCTGTGTTCCTAAAGTTGTTTATTAGACCTCTAGATTATTAGACCTCCGAAATATTGCTTGTGGTGATCGACTGGGTTATCCTCAGCTGTTAATAGATAAATGAATGTGTTACTTGCGTGAACAGTGGGCGTCCTGCGGCGAACCGCTTTATGGCTTATTAATGTAGTGGTGTCAACTGAAAGCGAAGAAAACAAGCAAAATTTTATCAGCGACTCCGATGGTACAGCACTTCGGAAGAAACTTTATGCGGCCTGTGTCGATATTTATAATGTTTGTCGTAGTGCAGTTGTCTTCTGTGTATATTACGCGAGCTGTAATGAATTCTGGCTGTATATTAGTCGCATTATCCCTAATATTTTCCCTCGTTTGTCAAGCTATTGTCTTATGCTGTCTCTATCAAGTTCTGTGTCTGTATGTGCTTTAAATCTGTTTTAGATATAACCACTGCAATCTTTGTTTTGACTATGTTGGCCATGCTTTCTGCATCATAGACTCATTCGAATTTTAGCATAACCACTCTTGATACTCGTGTTTCACGTCTATTATGATTAAGTCATGTAGGATCCTGTGAGGTGAATCTCAAATGCCGAGATAGAGTTAACTTAATAATATTTCTTCTTTTTCTGTTTCTATGTGCCGTGTCCATTCATGACGTAGGCGATCATGGCCTTCCACATCTTCCTAACCTAGCAGCTCTTTACACGCTTCCTACCGATACAAATCCTATAATCTCACCCACAAATTCGGCAGTTCTTTTCTTATCAAAACGATCAAATAACCTTTTATTTTTGTTCTTTCTTACTGAAAAAATTAAGAATGTCTAAACTAGTTTAGGATGGATAAAGCTAGTATTAAGCATTTGGAACAGAAATAAGTTTTGTTTCACACTAGACTGACGCACTATCTGCCTAGGTGAAATCATTGCAGTTCATACTTTTAATGTTTACGTAAAAACATAAAGGCACAGTAATATCTTGCGTGGTATTCCGGCCACTTCCCGACAGTTATTGCGATGTTTTCTATCCTGATTCTCTACGAACTAGCAGTATAGCCCGGCGTTGCTCGGGTGTAATGAAAGCTTTAAAACTAATCCATGGTCTTGGAGCTCAGCCTAAAGAATATTTGTGTGAATTTTGGTGAGAATCGGATAAAATTGTGAATTTATATAAAGGATGTACAGACAGATTAACAGACACACACAAAAAAATCTTGCCTTTTATATATATATATATATATATATATATATATATATATTATCGATTTTCCGCACTAATGTAAAAACTGCAACCTTGAACCTGCTGAATATCGTTTCTTATGTCTTTGTCTATGAGTGTATCAAATTTGATTAAAATCGGACCACTCCTTCTATAACCCGATTTTTTCGATTATCGATTGTCGATATTTATCGGGGGTACCTCGACACAAAACCCAGCTAAGAACACTCGCAGATGCTTATAGTACAACTGTGTAAATTTTCAAGAAAATCGGTTTAGCCGTTTCGGAGTCTATAGGTAACGGACACACACACACACACACATACACAGACAAAGTTCCATTTATAAATAAGTTTAGATTTCTTCTTGAATAATATAGAAACTGCAGAAAAGAATCTTTTATGTGATATCTCGTCAGCTCCCCTGGGAAAACGCATCGCTTTTTACTGTTTTCAATACCATTTCGGAATAATTTTGAATCTCTATTCCCTTGCAGGAAAACCTAGGACGAGATTCATTTCGAGATATATATTGATAGCATCTTTAATACGCTTAACCAGTTACCTGCTCATCGCTTTGAATTGAATGTATTAGATTACGCAAGTTTTATCTCAAGGATGCGATTCACTGATATAAAATTTGAAATATTGTTCGTTAAGTAATTGTTCCTGTCACTGATATTATGGTCTTTCATATCCTATTTTGAAGATTGGAAAAAATAAAAAATAAAAAATTTAAGTTCAGTGATAGTCACGATAGCAATGTAATCCTATCTGCCCGCATATTATGCAGTTATTACCCTTTCTTATATTGTGAGTAGATAAAATGTCTAACGGTCTCTTAACAATGCTTTAAATCTCTTCAACAAAAACAAAAAAAGTTTTCGTTCGTTTTGAAGACCGAAGATTTTATTCGCTTCTTTACTTATTGATGGTAACATAATTTTATTATTGTATATTATTGTTTTTAATAATAATAATAATTTGATCTTCGATAAGCAATCTAAAGAGAATTTACAAGTCTGTAGATTTTAGTTAAAATTTTACCACTATTTCGTTTAAGATTGAAACGAATAATAATGATATTTTTTCACTTGTTATTTGCTTTAGTTTACGTCTTGAAAAATTTAATTATGAAAGCCTGAAAAGATAAGGAGAACTATGATGTTATAACGTTGTTTTTCCCCTCCAGATTTTGGCGCAAAAGTTTGAACGACTTGGCGTGACATTCAGGCACCATGGTGTCTGGAGAATTTTGTCTGCAGGAATTTCTCTGAAGTCTTCAATCACAATTGCAGTGTGAAGAGTGTAATAATAGGCAAAAGTTGCTGTCTTAGTTCAAAGAAAAGTAGCTGCAATAAACTGAAAATTTAACTTCAAAGACACAGTTTGGTCCTGAAGAGGCGCTTTCTTTTCTTTTTTTATTTTATTCCACATGGCTTGAGTCAAAACAATGTCTTTGTTCGGGTTTGTACCATTTCTATTATTTTTTATTGCCTAGTATGATTTATTATTGAATTTACTTTTGTCTCGTACGGTTTCTAATAAAACAATGTAGACGAGAAAATTTATGGAAAAATACGAATTAAGAGGTATCAGTCAGTTAAGTGCCATACGTGATACACGCTTGGGCGATCATGTCTCGAAAGAGACATGACCGACTGGGCAGAAGATTATCCCGCAGTAGTTTCCCATTGCTTTCTGCGGTAGACTGGTTGCCGACCAAGGCTATAGAACCCAATCTGTCCTGCTATTTAACCCATAACTGGAAGGAAGAGACAGATTAATACCTTTCCCAAGGTTATTTGCGCGTAAGTGAATACAATGGATTCAACTGGAATTCGAACTCGGCTCCCCGGTTTCTCGTTCCGAGCCGATATCAACTGTACCACAATGCACATCCACATTAAGAGGTATACGTTCTTTTTAAATTTCTGGGAGGAGAAATCATCTTTATATTACTGTTAAAATAATATCGTCATTTTTGTTGCCATTTGTACGACGTTTCGGTCGGTGTCCGCTAGGAATTTCGAACCGAACCCTTTATTACAATCACTGGGGTATATGAACTTCATTCCTTGCGTCGTAGTTTCACTTTTGGAATTCACGAGTTATCTACTCTAACCCTGTAATTACTTGTTCACTACTGCTGTAGCCTGGTGTTGAACTCACAACTCTTTGGGTCAAGTCACACGAACTAACCAACATCTATATTTACTGGTCCATGTGTCCTTAAGAACAACTGAATTTTTGGGATTTACCTAATCTACAGTAACTTTTTTTTTGACCAGAGTTCAAATTGCAATTTTTTTATGTTAATGGTTTTCTCAGATTTTTTTTTTAACAGTGCTCATATTGCAGCTTTGGATACTGATGATATTCTCCTACACTCCGTATTACTGGCTCCCATATTGTGTTCATCTCAATGCTTGGTCGGTTTTGGAGATTTTTTAAGCTTAGCATATGTGCTGATTCTTTAAGTTCACGTAGTTTCCAGTTGTGTTCTCTATTTATAATTCCAATTTTATCCCATAGGGGGGAGGGGATCCCCTTTCTTCCTCCATATGTGGTCAGGTACGCCTGATTGTTCTATCTCCCTTCGTGTTAGGGCCTTGCGATGTTCTTGTATCCTTACCTAAATGGGGCGGCTTGTTTCTTCTGTATATTTCTAACCCCTGAAGAAGGCTGGAGCGTAAAGCGGCCAAAAAGTCGTACAAATTGCAACAAATATGAGGACAATAGACCGAAAAATTATAAATACTCTAAATACTACCTCATCTCAGAAATATAGACAAATAATATTGTCATATTTGTTAATACTACCATAAGGTTTTTCTTATTGTTCTCTCCTGCCTTCTTAAGGTGTCTGTTGGCAGGGGAAACTTTAATCGAATTTCGAATTGAAGCATTCATTAAATCTACTGGAATAGATTGTTTTCATTCACGTATGCATGGAGTTAATCTATTATTTATAACTATATCATTTATAAAATGACCCTGCAAAAGATTAAAAAAAATCCCTTCTGTTAGTCTATTCGGAGCCGCTTGCGAAGGGTATATTTTCCCTCAGAAAGTCTGTTAAACAGAGAATTGTAATTTAGTTTTGCTTTAGATTTTAGATAGAGAAAATAACGAGAATACCCGATGGTCCTGGGCATGACGGTGAATTGTATCCGGCAGTAAGACCTCTTATTGGGAGCCTGTGAGGAGCAGGAAACCACCTCTTATTTGCTGTTATTCTCAAGTCCACCCTGACTTGGAGTGGTAGTACCTGTTAGGGTCCCAGCTATGGGTAAATAGTTAAACCCGAAACTGGGGTCAAAACACTATATAAAGTATAAAAATACATTTTTATACAAATATGTACATAAAATAGACTTTTGTTGTGGTGCAGTGGATATCGGCTCGGAACGAGAAATCTGGTAGCCGAATTCGAATTCCATTGGAATTCGTTGCATTCATTTACGCCTAAATACCTTTGGTAAAGCTATTAATCCGTCTATTCCTTCCAAATATGGGTTAAATAATAGGACAGATTAGGTTCTATAGCCTTGGCTGGCAACCAGTCTACCACAGAAAGCAATGGCAACCTACTGAGGAACATCTTCTGCCCAGTCAGTCAGTCATGTCTCTTTCGAGACATGATCGCTCAAGCGTGTATCACGTATAGCGCTTAACTGAACTGATATATTTTTGAAGGAAACATATAACCAACAATACATTTTTGAAGAAAAAAACATTCTCAGCAAAACATTTTTGAATACAAAACTAGAAGACATTTTTATTTTTTCAAATAAAAAAAATAAAAACAAATTTTTCATTAAAATCTAACTAAATCAACCTTCTCACTATAACCGAATATAAAAAATAGCTAAAAGCCCCACCTTTTTGGCATTAAATAACCCATAGAGCTGTTGATATGCCATTAAACAAAACTCAAACTCAAGAATGCCCGACATGATCATGTCCCACTGTCGACAACCTCCATTGTCAAATTCTGGATGTCGATTCTATAAAAGTTTAATTCCCGTTTCTATTGTTTAACATTTGATTGCACTGTTCGTCAAAAACGAGGTCATTGTAAAGGTTGTCTTTTGGAAATCCATTTTCTTCGATTCGCAACAAATGTTCTGCAGAGCAGAGAAGAAATTTTGCAACAGAAAACTTCAAGTCCTTCTTCGAAAAGAAACCTGATTTCTGTCTAACAAAATATTTAATGATCGTTACCGGTCTTTTGTCTGCCTAAATGTGTTTTACGGCTTATCAACCTTTTGTAGCTTATTTAAAGCAGGAAATATTTTAGATTGTAATAATTCTTTGGAGATAATAATTATTGACTAATACAAGTCATACTAATTAACCCATAGTTTAGGAGAAAACAGACAGACTCATACTTTTCCCAAGGATATTTGCGCGTCAGACCAGATATCATAATTTGATTGAAATTGGAACTCGGTTCTTCGAATTAAACTTGGAACCGCTAACCATTGCACCCAAATCATACCCAAGTTTACAAAAGCTGGTACTCCCAAGCAGTCGCCCGGGTAGGTACTAATCCGATTCGACGTTGCTTAACTTCGTTCATCTTGCGAGAAGCGGTGACTCAACGTGATATGGCCGCAAGCTCAATGTGAGCGAAACTCATCTTTTACATTAATAATGAGTAGTACGGTCGAGATGCATTGGCTGCTTGAGACAGAAAAATTAATTATAAAATAGCTGACAAGTGTTGACATGTCTTTAAAGAAACCAACCTAGCCTAATCAATACCATTGCTTTATTTGTATAAGTCATATATATATATATATATATATATATATATATATATATATACACACACATACATACATAAAAAGATAAATACACAGTAGAGCCAACACCGACCGCGATTTCACACAACGGATCGTCAGGGCCAGGCCCAGTGTACTGTATTTTTTGCTCTATTTTGGTATAAAGCACTTTACTGTTAAGGTTTCGTCTTGTTTTTTTCTTCTTCTTTCAAACAAGCACTTGACGCATTGTTCTTGTGCTTGGTTTGTTTCTTTTTTTTCTTCCCCTTTATTTAACCTACGAGGTAGTCCTCGTTGGGTTATTGACGATTTAAGTTAATTTATTTAGGTTAGCATTGGTTTTTCGGACATTAGTCTATAATAATTAGTGCTGCTTTATTGTAATTAAGTATATTAATATATATATATATATACACACAAACACGCACACACATATTGTCCTATGTCTATGGCACGACTCAGTTTCATGTGTTATGCAGTCGTCAGGTGCATATTTCAAACTGACAGTTTAATAGATTTGAATTTAAGTTCACTCGATGTACATGGGAATTAAATCTTATAAAGTTATGTTTCTGCTTTTTTGATAACAAGATTAAAAGCTTAAATATTCTATGGTTGCAAGTGGATTAAAATTTAAAATAAAAATACAAAATTAAAAATGAGCAGTTTTATTATCACCTGAATAATATTACTATACATATGTACATATATATATATATTTATTTATTTATTAATTTACGTTACTATATATATATATATATATATATTTGTTTGAACATTATTTTTTTATTAATGTTCAAACAAATAATTTCAATATGTCGGCGGTTAAGACCATTTCGTTATTCTTCGGCATTTTCCGTAAATTTGTATATTTACATTTGTTGACATTACGATACATTTCAGAGCAGAGATGGCTATTTGCATAGAATCGAAAATTTTGTTATATAGGCTTCATTTGTCTTCGTTTAGACTGTGGTATCATTCGTGATCGAGTGGTCTACGACGCACGAGATCAAGTAGTGGCTTTCCTTATGTTAAAAGGGGTCCCAGGTTTGAATCCTGCCAAATGACGCACATTTTCATAACAACAATTTATCGTAAATAATCAGGTCGGTAGAAATAGATATATGAATATACTGTTTGATTATCTACTCACATAAGAGTATCGATTAACAAAACAAAAATATTAATGATGTGGTCTGGGAAAAGGTCACAAAGACTCGGACAGTGTCTACGGTTGGAAACAATATTGTATTACAAAAGAGGAACAGTGTACAGTGGAAATTGAGTATAATAGTACTTAGCGCCAGAACGGTGTACTAACAAATGAGTATCGTAGCTGCTGCTAGTTACTACTACCCGCGAGAGTAGATAACTCTAGGTATTTATGTAGTTCGGTAGAGTTCATATTAGTGTGTAGGCAATTCCCCACAACAGTTTAAAAAAATAATGGTCAAACAAATAATTTCAGTACGTCAATTGTTAAAGCCATTTCGTTAAACTTCGGGATTTTCCATAACATTATATATATATATATATATATATATATATATAGTCATCCGCAGACAGATCTGTTTCGCTGTATCACAGCTCATCAGTACGGTTAGACAGCCGATTGCTTTTTAATCCAGGATTGAAACCCGACTGAACTGACGTCAGTCTGCGATAGTACCTCTGAGCTACGAGCGCTCGGGAGAAGAAGGCAGACTTTTTAGCGTGTATGTTATAATTATACACGCCCAATAGCTGAGAGTGTTCTAATTCATTGTTGAATGAATGATGCGTAGATGCCAGGGTAGCTACTGTTTTTCAAAGTCTACCATTCTTCCAGAGTGCTCAATCAGAGTGTGAGAGACAAAGACAGTATGTCTACTTTTATATAATTAATAGGTTCACCAAGTAATGCAATGTTATTGAGCTGAGTTGCGTAGGTATAAAATAATATTTTCATATAATGAAATATATAAGCAAATATGAGTTCTTAGAACAAAATAACTCCGTTTTTGAGGAATATATTTCAATTCATATGTCCACCTGAATAATTTTGGTATATGTATTTCCTCGCGTTTAGAAAACTCATGACCACTAAACATTGACTGAAAAAAAAAAACAAAAAAAAACAAAACGGTATTTTGTCAATGCACCATTATTCTGATAGACGCAGAAAGCAATGGCAACCTACTGCGGGATAATCTTCTGCCCAGTCAGTCATGTCTCGAAAGAGACATGATCGCCCAAGCGTGTATCACGCATGGCATTTAACTGACTGACCATTATTCTATTTATACTGCGTGATATGCCATAATGTTTCTAATAATGCATTTTGCTTCCTGGTCCCCAGCGAAATCACCAGACGCCTTTTGTGAAGATCCAAATGCATAATTAATAATATTGTAACAGCGATTTAATTATTGAAAAAATGAAATAGTATGACTGATAATACCGGGAAAAACTATGGTAAGAAGAAGAGAGAGAACCATCGGAATCTCATATGGTAGTTTATATATTATTCGTAGCATTGACTTCATGGTTGTTGCTCTTAGCACAACGTTTCAGTGAACTAAATAGTTGGCTTTTCTCAGCATTTGTTTTAATACTTTCACCTCAAGCAAGGCGATAATGCCACTAAGATGCAGGAGGAGTGAAAGTGAATCAGAAGAAACCTAATTCAAAGACAGAAAACAAGGGACACTGGTTTTCAAAAGATGTATTCTGAGTATCACCTTTATCGAACCTGAAGTATAGCATCGGTCAGTGAATTACCATACGTGATACACGCTTTGGGCGATCATGTCTCGAAAGAGACATGACTGACTGGACAGAAGATTATCCCGCAGTAGGTTGCCATTGCTTTCTGCGGTAGTCTGTTTGCCAGTCAAAGCTATAGAACGCAATCTGTTCTATTATTTAACCCATAACTGGGGGGAAGAGACGATTAATACCTTTCTCAAGTGTATTTGCGTAACGAATTCAACTGGAATTTGAACCCAGCTCCCCGATTTCTCGTTTTGCATCCGATTATAGTAAACCTAAATCAGCAAAAATGTATTTCTATAAAGACTTCCGCTCCAATTATTTTATATCACATTATTGGATATCTAAATATTTAATCACTCTAAAGCAGTAAATACCGATTAATTTTCTGACAGAAGGAAAGAGACGGATTAATACCTTTCCCAAGGGTATTTGCGTCTAAGTGAATGCAAAGAATTCGATGCACCTCCGAAAAGCTGAAACATTTACTGACCGAAACGTTTTTTGGATAAAGTTAAAGAGGATAGAATGGATTATATACAGAACAAGAGAATCTTTTCATCTCAAACTTCTAGACAACAAATAGAAACAATGAAAAAGCAAGTTTCCTAAAACCAAGGAAGTAAGATTGAAGAAACTGTACAGGGAAAGAAAAGTGATAAGAATTAAAAAGAATTTAATAACGTGTAAACAAATAATGACAAAAGTTACATAAAGGCAAGGAAGATGAAACTCTGGAAATAAGCATTAAATAAAACTAAAACTTTGTAAAAATATATAACGAACACTACTACTACTAATAATAATGATAACAATAATAGAATAATAATAGTAAAAATGTGTGTATGTTTTTTAATGTTCAATGCGTTCGTCTTAAATGAACGCAAGCCAACTTGTCTCAAACATCAAAACATGTTCGGGGACTCTCACTCTGAACTTTTAGAAAATATTCCTAAGCCTTTCCCGCCAAAGTCCAAGATGGCGACGTCGAGTCTGTTGTTGCTCTCAATCACGATCGCAAACAAATGCTTCGATCGATTGCGATAAAAGTGATAGTAGCCATGAAGTCATTGATCAATTTATGTTGATACTCTTTTGGTTTGCTCCCTGCTTAGCTTCGGTTCTCTTTTATTCAACAGAGAACATACTACGAAAAAAAGTATTTGTCTGTGGCATGCGTGCAGGAGCGTAGTCCTCCGATATAAATGGCATATGACCACGAATGCTTATCGTGCCCTCGAGAAAATTTTGCTATTTCAACAATGGCATGTTAGACGTGAGCATGGAGATAGAAGGGAGAAGAAAGATGTGCGTGTGGAATTGAGTAGGATTTCAATGATTCACAAGCTTCGTCGACTACAATCACATCAATAACGAACATAATACATCGTCAAATAAATTAAAATTTATGCAGAAAACTGCAGCAAACGGGTTATTTTTAGATTCTAATGTGAAATGGTCATATTTTTCTCAGCTGAATGTTCTTCAGTTTTAATCGGAATTAAATCAACTTGATAGCTTTGTATATTGAACTAAACCTGGCGACTACCCTGTGGAAAACGAGGTGACAACCTCACCAGACTAAAGGTTTCTGTTGAGTTTTCCATTGCAAGTAAGTTTTTCTTAGACGGAACAGCCTACATAATAACAGGTTTTGAATTAGTGCTCTTCTAAACTGTTTAGCAGTCAAGGCTAGAGTGGGAGTATGCTTCGTTAATTAACTCATAACTGGAGGAGGAGATGTATTCATACAATTCTCATAGGTTATAATAGCTTTTCATAACCTCTCAAATCTTTTGTAGCCCTAAACATAACTAAGCTAAATATAAATGTTGTTTACCTGATTTTGAGCATAAGCGTTGTTTCTGTTATCATTTTCTTTCAAGATTTCCCTAATGCTTACTCTGTCCGTTCATACAAATGTATAATTACGCTATAAATGAAAAAGGAGACAATGAAAACAAAAGAATACAGAATTTAAAAATCAAAACAACTCGGCACCATTTTACTTCCCCAAGACTTATATATATATATATATATATATATATATATATATATATATATATATATATAGTGTTAACCAGTTTTGGGGCATAATACAATTAAACCAGTATACAGTTGCATGAAAAAATAATCAATATATATATATATATATATATATCTTTTGAATCTTTTTTTATCTGGAAGTCAGTTATTTACTCAACCTTAGTTTCAGCCTTTCGGTGTCTTCAGGCGTTTCAAAACAAGAGATTCTCCAACCGTTTTGTTATTTGCAAACGTACAACTGGAAGTGTAAATTGATTGAAATTTAAAAATTAGTTGAGGTGTTTTTAATGGTTTTAAACACATTCATC
The DNA here is from genome assembly GCA_037127315.1 of Ascarosepion bandense. Classification (NCBI taxonomy): domain Eukaryota; kingdom Metazoa; phylum Mollusca; class Cephalopoda; order Sepiida; family Sepiidae; genus Ascarosepion; species Ascarosepion bandense. The sequence continues at coordinate 10,230,719 of JBBBDQ010001317.1, read as the reverse complement.
CACGTTTGTATGATTTTAAAATACATTTTCTGGTGTGTTTACATCCGGACATCACTTCGGATCTTTCATTTAGCAATTATTTTTGTTCTGGAAACAATATTATGGCTAACTTTTCTTCTTGGAATAATCGGCAGAATCATGCTCTTATATATTAACAGAAACAGTTTACTACAACACAAGAGACGTTGTGTTTCGGTACTATCTAATTAACACCTCGTCAGGCAATGAAAAAAAAAAGGAAGTAGAGACTTGGAATGACTTGAGACCCAGACGTTTACTATGCCAGTGATGAAATAAATTGAATGATACATATGTAGCATTCAGCAAGTCTGAAAAGTTATCGCGTGTCATCCTGAAACGGTTACGGGATTTTCTTTAAGTTATTTCTCATTTAAAGTAGTCAACAAATGACAAAAACGAGAAAGTTCTTTTTTTTTTTTAAACATTTGTGAATGAATGATATAATCTTACTGAGTTAGGACTCATACCAGAATCAAAGAGATAGGGCACATACTATACCGGCACCAAGTTATCATAGCCGATGTGCTTCGTACTCTGAAGGACTTCTTTATATAAGAGCATAAATGTAACTGGTTTTTTAAAATTTTTAGGTATAGAGGTGCTCCATCAATTTTTTATCAGTATTTATCAGGTTAACGGAAAAAGTCAGGAAAGTTTATTGTATCAGATGACCTGATACAATTTATTGTCTAATTAAGCAAGGTAACAAAGCCACTAAGACATAGGGGGGTTATTGAATGTGAAAGAAAGAAAAACTTTTCAAGGAACGAGAACAATAAAATAATAAAAATTAAGAAGTGAAGAGAACGATTAACATTGTATTTAAATTTTTGAAGATTAAACTTGAATGAAAAGCAAGAAGTTTGAAAAAGAAACTTTTAGTATAGAACTCTGGGTTACATATAGACATTAAACTTTCAAATCACATCTTATCGTCAATTAGTATTTCTCTTAAATTCATAGTCGAGGTACCATAGAAGACAGTTCATTAGAGCAATTACGATGGAAGTATTAATAGAAAAGGCAGAAGGAAGTTACATTACGGTGGTGCGAAAGTGACTTAAGCCGAGATGTCAGGACCAATTAGAATTTTAATTTTAATTTTAATTTTATCAAGGCAGTCAAGAAAAGTCGGGGAGCAGAGTTCGAAATCTAGCTGAATTTCTTGCATTCGCAAATATCCTTGGGAAAGGTATTAATCCGTCTCTTCCCTCAAGTTATAGGTTAAATAACAGAACAGATTGGGTTCTATAGCCTTGACTGGCAACCAGTCTACCTCAGAAAGTAATGGAAATCTACTGCGGGATAATTTTCTGCCCAGTCAGTCATGTCTCGAAAGAGACATGATCGCCCAAGCGTGTATCACGTATTGCACTGAAGTGACTGATTTTATAGGAAGAGAACCAGACCATGCCTGGCAGCAATATTCTAAGTATGAACCAATGGTAGAGTTGTAAATATATAAGATAGATTTGGGCGAGACCTAGAAATTGTTTCAGTATGTTTTCACTTCATTTTAGCGGAACACTTCAGATCGAGAAGACGCAATGAGTCACTGTCCTTGAGGTTAGCATTATCCATGCTGATGGGAGACAGAAAGTTTTTTTTTCATATGATTAATAGAATAGATTGTTACATATATATATATATATATATATATATATATATATCAAGCGAGAAAGAAAGAAAAATGGATGGAGAAAGAAAGAGTGACATGATTAGAAGCTTCTTGTTCGTTGTTATTTAATATGCATATTTTGCTTTCGCTTCAAGTTTTTTATTGTTGTTCTAACATTTGTACGAGATGACCCTGCTACAAATGATGGGTTCAGCAAAATCGACCAAACACACCCTTACATGAAACGACGGCTGAATATTCTTAACGCCCAACAAAAATAATGATCTCTGATAAAATGTTTCCTGATGTATTTCGTTAGGGAAGGTACCACTCTCGTTAAACGGCGAGCGCGTCATACACGAACAACGCCCTGAACAATAAATTCACTTTGGGGTAAAGATAGGGTTTTAAATTTTGGCTCATGAGCTAAAGATGTTAGTTGACGTGTGTCTCACTTGTTCATCTTGGAGAAGAGTACATTACCTTTACATATTCATTTAAACCAAAAAGAAATTCAGTGGTTTCAGAATTTTATCCGTTACATGTTTAAGAAAAACATTCAAACACAGTAAAGACTCGTATATGAGTCGAATATCTAATGTCAATGAATTGTGTACCAATAATAACAAATACTTTCGTGTGATTGAAATCCGGACTTACATTAAAAAAAAAAACTTTACTGTTAGTCATAAAATAATTCAGACAGTAAAACTTGATTCATAATATTCTTTCATAATTAAACTTAAAAAACTCAGATATAAAATATAAATAATTCCTTATTAAAAAACAGCAACTCTTTATTCTTTCAGAGCGGTTATATTTCTCGATTCTTTTTCTTCGATGTGCCATGTCCCTTCTGGATGTAGGCGATCATGGCTTTCTACGTCTCCCTATCCCTGGTGGCTCTAAGCACACTTTCTCTTGTTACCGCACCCAAACCCAGCTCTGCTATCGACCTGCTCAGGCTCTTCAAAAATATGTTATCCGCTGCTGGTTTTCCTCTATCTGACCTGTGAGTATCATATTCTCCAAGCCTTCCTTCTTTATTACATATCCCAAGAACTTCAGCTGTCTCTTCCTGATGCTCAGAATGAGTTTCCTTTTTGTTTCCGTTTTTTTCTAAGACCTCATCATTGCTCACATGATCGTTCTATGATATTTGCAGTATCCTTCTGAAGAATCACATTTCAGTGGCTTCAAGTTTTTCATTCATCTTTGGTGATATTATCCAGCATTAACTGCCATATTGAAAGCTAAAAATCACATAGCAATCCAGTACTCTCTTCTTTATTTCTAGTGAAATTTTCCTGTCTCTTAATACTTTCCTTAGCTTCTGGAATGCGTCTTTGGCTATTCCAATTTGCCTTTGGATCTCAGTGTCACACATTCCGTTAATCTGTCTTGATTATATGACAGATAATTGATTTAAAAACAATTATAAAGATTGATTTGAAAAATTGATTGTTTTGATTTTACGACTTATCAACTCTTCGTGGGTTATATAAAGTCGAAACATATTTTGGATTATAAGAATAATTTTTTGCGTGAATGAATATTGCATTAACAATTTTTTACTTTTATAATAATAATAATAATAATAATAATATTTCCAGTAAGAAAGCATAGCTGGGACTAATGAATAAGGATTCATACGTTACCTGAGGATATTTGCGCATTAGGGTATGCAAACGAACTCGACAGTAGATCTAAATAAATTAAGTTGGACGTGAAGAGATTGGCATAGCTAGCAAGATAAATATGAAACAGCAATGATATGAATTATGTTCAAGCTGAGGCATATGTATATGACATATCAAGGTTATAACAAACTCATACATTATATATATATATATATATATATATATATATATATAAAATAAAAGAAAACTTGAGTATCTCATTGAGAAACTAAAAAAAACAGGGCGTAAATTTGATTGCAGCAAAAGTAAGCAAATATAAAATTTAGAATAAAGGAAACAAATAAACATAAATAACGTGTAATACACACAACATATATATATATATATATATATATATATATATATATATATATATATATAATTAGATTGATTTAATTCCTTACAAAGGTGAGATTGATATGAACTGAATGAATGATTGCCATTCTGCCAGAACTGTCGTTAAAACAGGGCGTCTTATCTTCAAAATATTTACAGAACACTTGTTGGAAACTACAAGAAACATTTTGTATTGATTTTCACGTATTTCATAAAGTTAATTCCTTATTGTCTGTATTCTAACGAGTGTACTCCTGTCGTCAAAGATATTTGGGAGGATTATATATATATAACGGTCTTTATTATAATAGAGGATATATATATATATAAAATTATGTTTTCGAGTAATAAAGTAAATTTTATATATTTTTCACTACTCCATGACATAACTATTGCCAAAATATAATAGGAGGAAAACATAAATTAATAGTTTTAATTAGAGTCACTGTTTATATTCATACTTGAAAGCAAAATATTCATGACAATGTTACCTTTGAAAAGCATTTCCTGCGTTTGTGCTTCTTTTTTGCATTACATTTTGTAATAGTTGTGAATTAAATCTCGGCGTAAAAGAAACAGATGTTCGTAGACTACGCTAATGAAAAGAGATTAGTTTAAAAACGTAATAAAGAAAAGCAAGAAGTTAACCCGTTTTAAAAAAATGATACTGTCCATTTCATCATCAACTTAAGTTGTTCAGATTAATCAGAAACAAACCCATTTCTGTCTCTCTCCACTAGGTAAGCTAAGGTCAGAAAGTTTGCTGCTAACCGCGTTATCAAAGCCGTACTCAATTTACAGAGGTTAATTTAAAATTAATCTTGTGCATACTTAAGGAATCCACACAAGCGAGGAAATTCTGTCATGAACAGAAGGAAAAAGATAAAAAGTAAGAACGAAACAACGGAATAAAATGACAGCGAAAGAAAAAAAAAAGGTCGGTGTAGTGGGCAAGACTTTCAGCGTCATGGTCATGCGTAGAGTGACTGATTGACCAGGGGAAAATTCTGTGCGGGATATAAATGGGAAATAACTGGACTGGAGCCCAAAAGTAGATTTAGCATGTAATTGCTGGAATAAGCGCTCAAAGTGTTTATTAATTTACTCTCTTTTCTATAATGAAGTGTAGCTGAGCAGATGTTCTGGGCGTCTCCGATACGCAGACATTCAACACGAAGCACGAGTAACATGGCCGGATTGATGTATAATGCCATCTTTACAGAACAAACCGGTGGCTGATGCTATTGTGAAGGCGTCTACATTGATATCCAAATGCTTGTCGCAGTAATCGACTCAGCTGTTGTATTTGAGTGAGGGACGATCTCGCGAAACCGGCTGTCATAAACTTGAGAATTAAATCTGACCAGCCCCAACCTGTCTGTTTGTTAGGTCGAATGACAAGCAAGTTAATAGTAAAAGAGGTGGGGAGGAAAGCCTCGACGCGCCAGGTATTACCAACATCCCCGTATTCGGACATCGGATGGCTGTCAAGACAATGGATAATGTCCGGTGGTTAACAGACAAAATCTACGTAGCTATCACTGCCATGATGGAAGAGAAGCGTCGAGTTTTCCGTTCAAACTCGAATAATGATGTTCACGTCTTAGAATAATGCCTAAGAATCGTGACGTTTTTAATGCATGACTACTATTTCGCTTTTCACACTAGACTTGACACCATTTTTGAGGCAAAACTCAACAGAGATGGTAAATATCCAGTCGGGTAAACTTTACTGCATTTTTCAATTTTGATCATTAATCAGAGCCCAGTATTTCTACATCATACTTAATATCGTGAATCGGTTAAAGTTCCAGCAAGAATAATAATAAAATTAATCAAAATAAGAAATAACGAACATATATTAAATATGGCAAAATAAAACACTTGGAACTTTGTTAGTAGAATGATAATACGAGTGAGTGTGTGATACTATAATTCGACCCTCGAACTGAGACTCGTAATGGCCGTTACGGTAGCAGTGTTCGTAGACGACTCTCGGCAATGTTCAGGGCGCTCTCCTCAGGCTCCACTCTCAGGCTTATCTCCCAGGATACTTGTATTTATTTTCTGTATAAAACATAAAACATTGTGGCACAAAGCCGAAAAGGAGAGGAGTAAAGGTTGGTTCTTGTTTAACTATCCTATACCTAGCTAAACACTATCACGACCCATTCCCTCATTACAATTTGCACAATCATCACAAGAACCCATCCATCAACTCCCAATCCTTCATACACCACTATGCCACAAGCTTACAAGGGACACCTAAAGAAGTGGGAAAATAACCCATGACAATAAAAACGTATTTATAGACAATATAAAAAATATGTACACTATAATATAAAATAAAATATTTAATGAAAAACGAAATGATGGGAGGGGGATGAACCCAAAAACAAACTGAAAATACAACAAATTTTAAACTAAAATAATAATGTTAGTAAGACCCGCCCATCCCAGAAAAATAGTGGCCGCTGTATTCCGCCAAACGGCGAAATCAAGAAGCACACTCGCTAAGGGAGTGAGGAGGGGGTAAAAAATTAATGGAATGGGACAATAAAAGGCTGAACCAGCCGAGATAAAAGGAGACCAAACAAACTGGGAAGGTTGGGAATCCCGACTTAGATCACAACAAAGGAGAAAACCGGGTACAGGCTAGGAACACATTCTTTCACCTTAACTAGGTACACAAAAGAGAGCTACCTTAACCAGGGGAGGGTTCCATAGGAATCCACCCCGATGTAACCAGCAGATCTAGAAGAGAAAATCAAGACTAGCTCCGTTCACGCGAACCAGGCTTGTCACATTTACCCACCTTTTGCTGAAGTCTGTCGAAGTCAAACTTTTCGAATCAGTTCTAATCCTTATTTTGAGCAGCAACTCAAAATAACGGATCAGATCCTGATGTGAAAGACGCTGACCTCGTAAGACTTCCTCCGTTCGCGTCGTCCAAATCACCATTCGAGCTGTGGCTAGCAGCGACAGAAACACCATACGCTTAATCCCAGAAAACGGCGCGACACATTGTCGCAGGCGAATGCACGATCAATGAGCACAAGCTCTCGCGGCGCGATACGAGCAGTCAACTCGCCGACCCGGTCCCATAGAGGGCGAACCCGCGAACAATGGTAGAAGGCGTGCGAAGCCGTTTCTTCCAAGCCAAGATCGCAGCGTTCACAATCTGGCATATCCGCCAGGCCCCATATGAAGGCCTTGTCATTGAGAGGCAAGCGATTCCGAGCTAATTGCCAGGTGAGCGCAAACTCAGAGTTGCTGAGATAATCACTACTTGGCGCCCAAGACCAGAACGAGCGAAACTCATCCTCCGACAAGCGTAGCCCATCACGTAATGAATCCTTCGCGACGCCCTCCACTAATCCACGATAGAAGACTCTCCTAGGCCGTGAAAGGTCATTGGACCGTGGAGTGGCTCACAGGGCCACCAGACATTCGAGGAGAAAACTCGATCACCCTCGAGGCTTACGGCACCGCCCCGAGATGGGGAGAGTGATAGTAAGGCTACGGAACATATTCCTCACTATTCCCTTCAGCAATCAGTCTTCTAAGATCGCTCGCCTGAGAAAAACCAACCTTGACGCAACCTTATGGACCATCAGGTATGGCATTCCCAGACCCCCATGACACGGACATTAGTAACAGACACGTTTGTCGACGTAGTGTTTTCGTCCTCTCCACAGAATGGAGAGTAGCAAACGCTCGATCGCCTCCCTACGTCGTTTACAAAGTGGAAGTACTGACAACCGGTAAAGGATAATGGGAAAGATGTATGTAGCACACGCCTCAGCCAAACCCTTTAAGGACAAATTCCTTTGACGCCAAGTATTGGCCGACGTGTCTACCTTTGCCAGTACTTCAGACCAATTTTTCTCCAACTGTAGGTCGGGCCCGAACCACACTTCATGAATGCGGACCGGGCCGTCCGTCCAGTCGATGGGCCCCGGGAGGATAACACCCTTCCAGGCTACTTAATCTCACTTCTTGTGATGTGAGGTGTATGTAATGGTTGGAAGAGTTCATTCCGATTGATGGATGATGCCGCCATCTGACTTAATATTTCGGCTGTCTCACCATTAGAAAGAAAGATTGTACTGCAGGCAAATGCAAGAGTAATATATTAATTTGTCACTGGAGATTTGTGGTTTCTGCCTAAGTAAAGTAAGTTTAGATAAATATCAATGAGAATGTTAGCATTTCATCCTTGAGTGCAGGGCTCGAATATCACTGCAGGGGATTTTTTAAGACGGTGGGTTTTTGAAATTATCGTTCTGAAGAGACTACGGCAACATTCCTGAGAGGCTTCAGTATGGTAATATTAGCAGTTTCCTTAGCATTCGACATTCAATGACCAAGAAGCCAGTGATACTTTGGATTGGAATTTATAAAATGCTTTTAAAACAATTTTTGCGGGAAATAAGTCCAGTAGCTCTTTTCGTTCTTTTCAGTATTGATTTTGGTTTCCTTCATAACATTTTGTTCCAGGTAGTGTGGAATGCCAACATCTTGATTATGTCAATATTTTACGTGTGATATCCATTTAATGACCGTTGCTGAAGGTCCTCAAGTTATTTGGTTTCTGTTATTTGATACATAAGTTGGTTTGTGATTATGTAGCGCCAGTACACAAGGTTTGAAAAAGACTGTTTCTCGCTAAGACTTTCAATTGACAAGACAAAATAGTGAACTCTTAAATCTTTAAATACGCAAAAGTAACATTTTAAGATAAATTTAGAGCTTATTAATGTAAATAAAACAACAACTGAAGCTTCAAAAATGCTGAAATTATTTAATTTTTTAAAATGGGGAATACTTTTTGTTATAGTGAAACATCCTGTCATACACCATAATGAATGTTCTAGTCTATAAAGGATGGTGACAAGCGGTACGAGAGGAAGCAAACGTCTTAGGCACTCGCCTGACGACGCTATGACACTGTCAGCCCTCTGCCTTCGGGTAGAGGGCGCTCTCTGCTTCCGAGTAGAGAGCACAAACCCAGTCGTGGTTCCGCCGAAGGGTAGAACCACGACTCGGTAAAAATAGACAGACATTTTTTGGCCCGGCTATATGGCCGGGAATACCCACTATAAAATGACCATGTGTCACATCCGGCCTTGCGTGGGAAGGCTAGTAAATACAGAAAACGTCTTAGGCGAAGTCATTCTCTACTTGATAGTTAATTCTACTCCTACTCGTTGATTGCTATTTTGTACCTTATTGTTAATTGTACCTTACAATAAATCCGTTATATCGTATTCCTGTGTCGAGTACCATTCTTCCACTAATCTTATACTGATATTGCTTTCCGGGATATATCACATTTTTGCCTAAAAATAAAAAATCCCCCCAAAATCGACACCAAATGTAATTGTTTTTACCTGTTCGTATTTTTCGTATAAGTTTCCTTTATCTTTAAAGCTTTTAACATTCAGTCTATGGTATTCTTAGCAGTCGTTTATAGAGATCGATATCTGTCACTTCAAGTCGCTTATTTATCTGTAGGAAAATTGTCCTGCGTCCATTACAATCTCGGGGCAGAGAGATGACACTATTTTCTTTGTTTCTAAATTACAAGTATCATTTTAAGGTGCATACATCCCCTCCCACGTGACAGGGTATGTATGCACCTCTTCTCATTTCCCTATAGGTTAATTAGTAGGTCTTGTATTATTAAGATATTATTATCTTTAAAAAAATCCTTAAAATCCGAAAATATTTCCTGACTTTAAATAACTTACAAAAGGTTGACAAGCCGTAAAAAAGAAATCAGTCAATTAATCAATTAAGTGTGATGTAATCACCGGAAAGATAATGCATCTTTTGGTGATGAATAACAACAGCATCTGTTTTTTTGCATTCCTCTAGACTATTTCTAGACTTGTCCTTTCAGGATGTAGGCGATCATGGCCTTCCACGTTTCCCTATCTATGCTGGCTCTGAGCTCGTTTTCTCCCGTTACACCACGCAACCACCGTTCTGTCATCCACCTGCTCAGTCCCTCTATGTTAACCGCTGCTTTCCCCTGTTTCGTTTTCCCCTCTACCTGGCCTGTTAGTATCAGGTTCTCCAACCCTCCTTCCTCATTGCATGTCCCAGGAACTTTAGCTGTCTATTCCTGAGACTTTCTTCTGAAATGATCTGAGCATTTTTAGACAGTGATATGTTTTATTTTCAACAGAAAAAAAGATTTTACTATCAAACTAATTTGATTGTAAAAACTGGTCTTAATATTTGAAGTAAAGAAATTAGCTATAATTATGAGATTCATCACTTGTCATGATCAAGTCTAGGAGTCTGCTCTTTCTGATAATCACATTTCTGATCATTTAGGTTTTGTGACGTATCGTATTTTATTACTGGACTTTTACTATTGAAATAGTTAAATGTAATCGTCTCTTCTACTCGAACAGTTTCTTTTCTCGCAATTCCCACATGTGGAACTTTCTTCCATTTAATAACTTCCCTGATACTTAAAACCTCCAAAATTTCAAATGCAATGTAAACTGCCATCTTCTATCTCCTTGAATTACGTCTATTCATTTACTGTAATCCCTGCGCATTAGTTGCAATCCCCCTTGCTTGGGGTGAAATGATTAAAAAGAAAAATAATCTGTTAATGAAGCTCTATAATTTTTTTTTAATCATCTCACCTCAAGCAAGGCATTCCACTGCCACTATTGCGCATGGGGCTACATAGGGGAATGTAAAGAGAAGGAGTGGTTAGACATATGGAATGTCAGGAGGAAGGTGACAGATGAGTAAGGATAGCGAGGATGAGGCTTGGGAAGAGTGTTTGATAGAATGGGAGCAGGTTAGTGTGTTAGGAGGTGTCTATTGACCTTACATTTAAACTCCTGGAGATTGTAGCCGTCGGGGAAGCAATCGTGTGGAAGAGAATTCCACAGTCGGGAAGTGCGAGGAAAGAAACTGTTGGAGTAGAAGTTACGGCTGCATTTTATCGGTTTCACTGTAAAAGGGTGGGATCTAGTTGCTAATCTAGTATCTCGAGCAAATTATTCAGTATATTGTCACGAAAAGTAAATAGTTGATTTTGGTTTTCTTGATATTAGTTGCCAACTTGTATTCAAAGAGTTATTTTTACTTTGCATTATTGGAAATGTTTAAGACATTCATGTAATTAGCAATTAAACAGTCTCCATCTTTTTGTTTCCGTGTCATTCAATCTTACGCTTATGTCACGTAGGATATTTGAAAGTTCGAAACGGATGACAACACTAATTTCCTACAATCATTCATCTACTGCTTTCGACGTTATCTCCTTAAGAATGTACTGCAACGGTGTGCATCTATATTCTCGACACTTGTGAATCATGCATACATAACAGCAAGTTAAAAGTATGAATAAAATTAAAATATAGTTTAAGAAACACAAGAAAATGTCCCAAAGAAAAAAGAGTCCTGAATTATTAAAAATATCCATAATCTTTCATTGAGTCTATCATAAGTCATTTTTTTTTTTTGCTGTTATAATATTAAGCCTTTGTTTAGCATACTCACCGTGATGTCTGTTAGATTATACCAGACTAACACTAACGGATTTCCGGACTCACTGGAGTTATTTATTTAAGTGTCTAGACTAGTTTATTCGTATCGCTGCAGATGTGTTATTTACTCTGCAACAATTGATTGCTAAACAGTCATCTCACAGATGAAAAATAAACTTAAGACGACAGAGATGCATTTATACAGAAGGATACTGGTAATACTTTGGACAGAACATGTGAGTAACGATAGTGTTTTTTTTTTTTGGTAAAAGAAAAGAAAAAATGACGACGAGACACAGGATTTTCAATAGTTAAATTTTCTAGGTTATATAAAGAGAAAAGGGGACTTGGAGAATGTGTCAAGTGGAAACGTTGAATAAACTACCTAACAAGCTTCTGTTAATGCTTAACAGAACAATAGTAGAGAGGGATGGTGAAAAGTCTTACCTTAATTAGAGAGCGAATAGGAAGTTGTTTTTTTTTTAATCATATCACCCCAAGCAAGGCGATAACGCCACTGATGCGCAGGGGGCTACGTAAAGGTAAAAATAAATGGAAAAGAGAAATCTGGAAACCACATCCTAAACAGGGAACAAGGGATGAGCCTCTTCACCTGTTCAATAGACGTGGGTGAAGTGTGAACCGGGCGGTAGTTTAGTCTATCTACTCCAATTGAAAAAATAAAAAAGAAGAGTGAAAAGATTGAAAAAGAGAAAACCGGAAACCGCATCCTAAACAGGAAACAAGGAGTGAGCCTCTTCACCTGTTCAATAGATGTGAGTGGAGTGTGAACCGGGCGATAGTAAAGTTGTGAAAACCATGATCGTTTTTGTTCTGAAGGAAAACAACATATAAAAGGAGCCGCCACCTCGAAGTTATTCATCAGGAGTATATACTTCTTTCAAAAAGAAGTACGTACTTCTAGATATCCGTTGTGATACAGTAATTATCGGCTCAGAACGAGAAATCGAAGATCCGAGTTTCAATTCCAGTTGAATGCGTTGCATTCATTTAGACGCAAATACTCTAGTGAAAGGTGTTAATCCGTCTCTTCTTCTTCCAGCTACGGGTTGAATAGCGAGACATATTGGATTCAGTAGCCTTGGTGGGCAATCAGTCAATTTCAAAAAGTAATGGCCATCTACTGCGGGAAGATATTCTACTCAGTCAGTCATGTCTCGAAAGATTGGTACTTAACTAACTCGTGTAGTTGTTAATGTTTAATCTATCCTTTATCTAATGCATTTCCTTATATCCTAAATGAATTTATGACAGCAATTTTCGTTATCTCTTTTCTTGTCATTTACTGCTCACCTTTCCTTGACAAAATCCAACGAAGAATCTGCAATGTGATCGATCTTGACTAGGCAGCTCGGATACAGTCACTTTCTTACCGGCGCAATGTGGCTTCTCCATGTCTCTTCTACAAAATACTTTCACGGCTTCTGCTCCGATGAACTTAGCTCACTGGTGCCCCCTATATATAAATTCACTCGAGCCACAAGATTAAAAACTAGGTCCCAAAGCTGACTGTGAAACCAATAAATTGTAAAGGCAAACGATATTCCATCAGCTTCTTTTCTCGCACTTCCCGCCTGTGGAATTCCCTTCCATTTACTTGCTTTCCCGACAGCTATAATCTCCAAGAATTTAAATGTAAAGTCAATAATCATCTTCTATCTCACTGACTTGTATCCTCTCTCTCATGCTCCTTTCTCCATCCACTCCACTCTCATCAGTATTCTCATCTTTCTCTTACCCACTTCCTGACATCCCCTATAATTTTTCACTCTTTCTCATAATTTTCCTCCTATGTAACCCCCTGCAAAACAGTGGCAGTAAAATGTCTTGCTTGGGATGATATGATTATAAAAAAAATCTATACTATTATAATGTGCATATAAAGTGGGGGTCAATTCTACATTACAATCGTATATAAACTGTTCCCTCACTTTATGATCACAGTCATCCTTCTCTCATGCTCCTTTTTCCGTCCACTCCACTTTCATCAGTATTCTCATCCAACTCTTACCCACTACCTGACACCTTCTATATAACCTCTCATCCTTTCTCATAGCTTTCCTCCTAAGTAACCCCCTGCAAAACAGTGGCAGTAAAATGCCTTACATGGGACGATATTATTACAAAAAAAATCTATACTATTATAATGTGGATATAAAGTGGGGTTCAATTCTACATTACAATCCTATATAAACTGTTCCCTCACTTTATGATCACAGTCATCCTTCTCTCATGCTCCTTTTCCGTCCACTCCACTTTCATCAGTATTCTCATCCAACTCTTACCTACTCTCTGACACCCCCTATTACCTGTCACTCTTTCTCAGAACTTTCCTCCTATGTAACCCCCTGCAAAACAGTGGCAGTCAAATGCTTTGCATGGGACGATATTATTATAAGAAAGGGGGAGGGGAAGAAAACATGGCTTCTGAAGAAAGCTTTCTTTTAAGATACAAAAACGTTTAAAAAATTATTTTCTTTCTCTCTGAAGTTTTAAAGTTTTGTGCAATGAAAATCTCAGAAATTATGTTCTTGGCCATGTGTTAGAATGAAAAAAAAAGACGGTTCACAACATCAGCAAATCTCTCTCCAGCATGTAACCCTGCTGCATCGATTGAGATATTGGTGATTTAAGCGTGTCTCTATCACCCGGTCACTCATTGACCAATGTAAGACCACCAAGCAATAAATCTCCCTTCATTAGCGCATATGTATGTAAGATGTGAGCACAATAGTGAGCTTCTGTTTTATTGCACAAGCTTTTGTAAAAAAAAAAAAAAAATCTTTACTCTAAATATCAGTGACTATATGACATTGATTTCTGTCCCTGCACAAACAATGCAACATTTTTCATTCTTTTAAGAGATACAGTGAGGCAAACTATAAGGAGAGGGAGAAAAGATATCACAAATCAAAATCCCCATTGCCTCATATTTTTAGATGCACGTAATTTCACAAGCAACGGACGCATTCATCTTTTCCTATTATCTTTATTTCTGTTCTCTCTGTGTTTATTCGTTCAATTCGACACAAGACAGTTTCTTTGCGCTATCTAACAAACTCCTACAGCTGGAATTCGATGTCATTAACCAGAAAAGAGATTTTAAGCTTTGCAATTTAAAGATTAGGAATAGGTATTAACATTTAGAAATTAAAGGTTGACGACTTTCTTCTTTTCTTCCTTTTTGGCGCCAAATCTAATTCGAAGTGTAATTGGCGTGTATTGTTTTGAATACCCACTCAGACCATTTTCACTATATTGCGGAAGAGATGCTCAACATTTTTTTCTTTTAATGACGCTCATATTGCTAACTTATAAACGGTACTTTTTTGCAGAATAAATTTGGATGTTTCTGAGAAATATGGTGACATAGTTTTTGATGAAGCTTTATAATTATTACACTTGATAGTATTTTATGCAAACAGAAAAATAGGTGCGAAGAATTAACTCTCCTTAAACTCAGACTCGTTCAATATATACAAAAATACTATTCAGACAAGCAGGTTGAAAACAATTCAGAGGTAGACTATATCGAAGAAAACAACATTTTCCATCGGTTTCGTCTCATACAAGGCAGTAAAGCCACTGCGACAGAAGGAATTGCTAGGTGTGTCATAATAAGATAGCAAATACATTAATAATAAGCCAGAACAGAAAGAATAATCAGAAGAACAGTAGATAGTGATTGATATTACATTTAAATTGGTAAAAATTAAAGTAAGATGAAACGTATAGAAGCGGAAGTGAGTTTCGCAAATGAGACGTGCGACAAAAATATGTTAAAATATTCGGTTAAATCTCGCCAATTCAGCTGCAAATTGAAGAAATCTCGACACCAGTCACGGACTGCACTTAAATTCGAAATGTCTAGTTATCATAACGAGGAGTTCCTTTCGAAAATAACCGCGAAAACATTTATAGAAAAGGTAGAAGGAAAATAAGTGAAACTATAGCAGGGTATCTTATCTTTATTCTTTTCTAGTTGTAGTAGGATTCCGTCATAGTGAAGGGTAATCGTATACCGTAGCAGGTTAACGGAATTTGGCCTTGTGGGAAGATAGCCCACTATAATTCAGAAAATGATTATAAAATCAAGAAAGGCAATTTGAGTATAAAATAACATTTATATATACACATTTCAATTTATGTTTTTACAATTAAAATAATACTTGAAATAAAAGTCTAACAGAGGTTAGAATGTTCATGGAAAATAATATAATGCTGAAAAGATAAAAGGCTGAGGAGTATGGAAGCGTCTTGTAGGTAAGGGGATGTTCATTTTGAAGTTGCCGCTTCTAAGGTCAGTAAGTCAGTAAGTACTTTTGAGGAATGTCTTTGAAGGGGTCAGTAAGTACTTATGAGACCGGGGAAGGAAAGAGGTCAGCATAGAAGCCGCTCGACTTAAGTCAAGGGAGAAACTAATCAGCTCGTCCGTCTCCTCCAGTCTGTCTAATGATACTTTGTCTCCGCTTTTTATATCTGCCTTTTGGATCAAACAGCTTGTTTTGGATTTTCATACTTGAATTTGATTATGTGCTTCCCATTGGCTGGTAAATAAAATTCGCGTAGGCTCGCGAAATGGAAATTTGATATTTGGTTACTTGTTATTTTTCAACCGGAACATCTGCGCAAACTCGGATGCGCGACGATGAGTTTTGTTCATTCGCTTTCTGGTCGGCATAAATCCAACATCCGGTCTCGCTTTTTCTCTGTCGGTATCAGCACAAAACCGATACACCAGATCACGACTAACAATATTATTGATTCTTCTTTCGATTTTATAAAAAAGCTGGGTTATCATCTGTAGTAATTTTAATATTGGAAAAGGGTTATACAAAGGTAGGTACCTCCACCCATTTTCGATACCTAAATTTAAATTTAAATTTTAAAAATAAATAAGTTATCTTCAAGCTTTAAAATTAGCTTTAATTGAAAGCCAAGATATTAAATTTTAATTCCAGAAAAAAAATACACTGGTGTATTTTAAACCGAAATTATATTGATTTTAATCTTTTTTTTTTAAATAGGAAAAATTAAATTTAAATTTCCCACTATTTTTGATTGATCAACACACTCTGTCAACATTAGGTAAATAGTAGCCAAATTTCTGTTTTACAAATCTTGAAAAAATACCTTGCTGACACGTCATTTAAGTCAATTTTTAAAATTGAAATTTATCTTTATCTAATTTCAATCAAGTAATAATTCCTTACTGCCAGAAATTTACAATAAAAACCCTTTTAACTACGGTAGCCCTACCTGTCATCACCACGATTACAGAATGGGGGGGTTTAAAAATGTTATGAGATCCGGAAGTTGTCAGACGGAAAGTATGGCGAAAATACAGGCCAAAAAAATACAAAATTTTCATTTCTTTCTTTTTTTTTGGTTTTTAACTAAATAGTAAAATTAAAAATTCAATCTAATAATTTCAGCAATTATATAATATTTAATAGAATTTTAATTTAGATTTATAGCCAAATATGTGAATATGCTTTCTGAATAAATAAAAATTTAAATTTCTTTTAAAATAATTTTAATTTAATAAGAAAGAATGAAATAAAAATAACCAAACTAAGTTATTCTATGTTATTTACTAACATTTTTATGTATTTTTCATATTTTTAATTTATCACTAAGTTTAAGGCATGGTAAAAATATCTAATTTAATTTTTATACTGCTGCAGATGTTATAATTATATAAACATGTTATGGCTCCTATGGAACAACGTACTTACTCAAAAATGGAACGTAAATGAACATATTTACACACAAAAAATGTTTTTATTTAATTAATTTAAAATATTTAGCTTAAACGATTTTGATTAAACTTTTCAATTTTAGATAGGCAATATGATAACCAGCTCTTAACTCAAAAGTCTACTCGCAATCAATTCTTTGGAGATTTTAAAAATATTTTTAAAAGCTTATATATTATTAAATTATTTAATAATAAAAAAAATTGAAAAAATGAAAATAATGCTTTTAAAATGTTATTATTACTTGAAAAAAATTTATTTTTTCAGAGTATAAAGTCCTCAAGAGTTATTATTTATTCCAGTAATTAAAAGATTATCAAATTTAATTGTATCAGAATTTTATTGCATTTTTTGTTTTACTCTTTGGAGAAGGTTTTCGGATAGTGATTGCAAACTTAAGATAAAAAAAAATAGGTAATTTATATTTGCCAATGAGTGCTGCGTTGAACTAATAAAAAACATTTTTGATATCCGCGTAAAATTTATTAACATTTCATGGATTTACGTGAAGGTGGGGTAACAGAGGTAAAAAAAAAATATTTTTATCAAGATTTTTAAAAAATAATAATTTCAGAAGTAGTTTCATTTATTTGTGAATGAATACTGAAATTCTCATTAAAATCCGACAATTATTTGATTTTTGCAAGAATTTCCAAATTAATGTGTTTGTAACCTAAAAAAAGTGGCAAATGCAATCATATAATGATAGAATTATATTTGTCCATTGTAAAACAGTACTAAACGTTTTTTAGCCGCTAACTCAATCAAAACAAAACATTCTGACGAAATTTCAAAAATGTCAGAAAGGATGAAAATTTTTAAAAATAATTAAAAATTACTTTGATCTTTCATCCTAAAAATAATATAAACATTTTCAGGGAAAAAGTTTGTTTTATGTTTTGGGCCTTTTTTAATCATACTATGCTTTTTTACAAAGGTAATGGATTATGTCATTTATGTAACTCTTCGACATTCGCAAAACGTTTCTCAGAGTTCTGGCTGTTCAAAGCAGTGCTGATTCCTTAAATATCTCAGTTCAAGCCACAGTCTGAAATTTGTCGAGCCTTTTTTAAAAAAAATTATTGGGTTGAGAAGCGCCCAAGATGGTGTAAACAACTTGTACTTAAAGTGTGACACCTATAAATCTTGGTGGGGTTTTCTTTCACAACTACCCTTACATTTGATACTGTTATGTCGATTCAACACAGTTTGTCTTCCTTCAAGATCATTCGTGGGCAAACTGTCACTTCTGTTGAATGCGGCTTGTTTGATTTTTGTAAACAGCATGCTTAATTTCATCAAGAAATACTCGCTTAAAATTTTATTTCCTTTGGTTCTCACGTTCACTCACACTGTCTAAAATATAACCACATGCATAAACAATGGTTAAGTACAATGTTTATTAACTTTATAAAACTTTCGTTGAAAGTCTTGTTTTTAAAGTTATAAAACATTGCCGAATTTCTCATAGGTATAGACATCTTTTGATTTTGAATGAGGAAACATTTTTTCTCTAAAGGAAGAATGTCTTTATTTTAAATGAATGAATTAGAAAGACATAAATTGCACTGACATGTGTTAATCACGCAGTTGTGAGTGATAATATTATTACATGGAAAAATGCGCGATATGAGAAATAATATTCTTAAGATTATATTAAATCTGGAAGAGAACAGGACAAGTTATTAAACCTGGAAAAGTAAAGGACAAAATATTCTAGTGAAGTAAAAAATAATAAATTTCTCACTTATTTTTTACTTCACTGGCGGCATATTTGTTCCTTTATTTTTCTAGGTTTAATAACAGGTCCTGTTCTTTTCCAGGCTTAATATAATCTTAAAAATATGACTTTTCATGCGCGCATTTTTCATATAATCCTTGATTTTTTCAGGCATTGCTACTAAATGTTGAAAACCGCATTCAAAAAAATTAAAAAGAAAAACATTACATGCAATTGATTTAAAAAAAATTGATTATTTATAATTAATTCTGATGAAGTGATCAGCAATATTTAATTGACAAAAATGATAAAAGATATCAGAATTTAAATGTTGAAAACTGCATACGAAAATATCAAGCAGAAAAATGTTATAAAGAATAAAATTTATTATTAGAAGCTTTAGTCACTCACTTAACTACTTATGCATTCCGTGTCTTTTTCTGACTTCATATATTTTGATGCAACTTTTTTCTAATGAACCAAATTTCAAAATTTTTTTTTTCAAAATGTAGCTAAGTAGGATTTTTTTTTATCTAACTCTGTAAATCCTTTGAAGTTTAGTTGAGAATTGAATTAGTGGTGAAGCTTGAAAACTGCCTAGATTCACTTGATGTCGGACTTAAGCTGCCGTGGTTGAATGATATCAATTTTTTTTAAATTAAAAAATGAAATTTTTTTCAACCATTTCTGAGGTCTATGCTTACGCATATGATCGTCTGTATTGAAAACTACTAAGAAAAAATACCTTGAATTTTATTAGTCGTGCAACCCACTTTGTGATGAGTCATAAATCATGCGGCACACTGCTCGAAAAAAGGTTGCCAATGTCTGTTCCAGACAGGAATGGTGTATAGTCTTCTTGCATTATATTATTATTAGTAGTTGTATTAGTATTGTTTTCTTTTGATTTCTGTTGTATACAAATTTTCTTTTGAATCCCAATCAGAGATTTAAGTTTTTATAGTATTTTCCACTGATCATTTTTGTAAAAAGAAAACTTAAGATCACAAACTTTTTACAGAGGGAAATCTATTCGTAATGTGTGAGCTGTTCTAAGAGTAAAATTTTTGTCTATCTTTAAAACCTAGGCTATCAGGAATTCTTTCAATGATTCTATAAGTCTCTTTTCCAATTAATGCAAGTGTTTAAATTAGAATTGGAATTATTGATACCCTATTGTGCTACATGTTTTAGATTTCCATTTAATAATTCTTGTATTTTGATGGTTTTATTCTTTCCAAATCTTCAAAGATACATTAAAATTGACAGATAATGCCACGTTAATATGAAAGCATATCCTGTTCTTGTATTCTTTGATCAGGATATTTGGGCGATTAACTTCGATTATTCTGTCTATATGGATTGTAACGTCTCATAAAATTATTACATGTCCTATCTGTGTAATTGTACTGATTGATGTTCACACAAGTTTTACAGAATTTCTTTTCCGTAAATGTGGAATATATTCCAGTGCAGATATTGATCCCCTTTATTATATCGAGTTTTATATTCGTTTTGGTGATGCTAACATTGTCCAACCAGATACGAGACTGTCAACTGTTTAATATTATTGTTAATAATAAAAAAAAAGTAAAATTAAATGAGTAGAAAAACTGTGTTCAGTACTCCGAACAATTAAAGAAATTATATTACACTTGCTATTAGGATTTCTCTTTTTTTTACGAGAAGTAGTTTTTGTTGTAACTATTTGTTAGAACATCTTTAAACATTTCTAGAAATATTTGAAATCTTCTGATGAAAAAGCAAACAGGAAAATGTCCTTCAGCAAAATTTGTGGCTGGCAATAATAACTCATCGCAACATTTCAAACAATTATAAAAGCTCAGAAACCTACCATCTGTAACATAGTAATAAAATAGAAATTTATAGAAGCTTAGTCTGTATAGCTAAAAACTAAATGATATAATTATATTTTTTATCCATTTGACTGTAACGTTCATTTCACCGTGCTTTTGTGTAAAAAATGTGAATACGTTAACGCGGTATGGTGGTTCTCTTAATTCAGAACGTCTTGTGGGTAAGATAATGAAGTATAGCGATTCCCTCCATTCAGAACGTCCTGTGGGTAACATAACAAGGTATAGTGATTCACTTCATTCAGTACGTCTTGTAGGTAAGATAACGAGGTGGGTCACTTCATCCAGAACGTCTTGTGGGTAAGATAATGAGGTATGGTTGTTCACTTAATCCAGAACCTCTTTTGGGTAAAGTAATGAGGTATGGTGGTTCACTTCATTCTGAAGATTTTGTATGTAAGACAACGAGGCATGGTGGTTTCCTTTCTTCAGAACGTATTGTGGTGGGACTTGTAAATATTTTGTAAACGGTTAAAGGAATTTTGTGAAAAATCCTCTACAAAATTTCTATTCAGAGACAGGATATTTCCGTTAAAATGGTATGCTCAAAAACCACCTATCAATTTGAGAAGAGGGCGACATTTTGTTTTGGGGACATCAACATACATGCTAAGAGGCCAGATATTGAAATAAAATACTTCAAATAACACAACGACAATCTTATTTAATTGATCCTTCTGTTTGTTAAAACTGTTAAAGCAAAGGACTTTGATAAACTCTCCAGAAACAAAGATCTGAAGTTGGAAATTTCAAGGGAATTTAAACAGTTATTCTTCATTCAGTTATTATTCCACTAGTTTCAGAAGCTTGAAGTATGACTAAGAATAATGTTGATAGACGCATTAAGAAAATCCGAGGAAGGACATATTTTTTTATGAAATATTATACACTGTGTTAATAACTTTTGTTCATGGGCTTAGAAAAAAAAGCATTTTCAAACCAAGACACTCAATAACTTCCAAGGAAAAACCTTCATTTATCCCAGATCTCAGGTGAAAAATTTGGTAAACTATTGTGGGAAACAGAAAGTCAGATATTACTACTGCTGATAATAATATTACTACTACTAATAATAAAGCTTATATAACATAATAAAAACAAAAGGCACAAAAAAATGAACAAAGGAAAAGAGTGAAAAGAGCTCTCGTCTTTACGAGCAAAAATATCATTCCACTCGGCTTATATTTCAAATTTCGTTTCCAGCGAATTAGTCGCAATTTTACAGGAAAATCGATATATATATATATATATATATATATATATATATATATATTCCTTGTCACGTGACACCTCTTTCCAGAAACAGCAAAGCTAAGATAATATATTTTTCTCGTATGTTGTCTATCTGTTTTTATACATTCCTCTCTCATCTCTCTTGTCTTAATTTTTTTTTTCATTTCGTCTTTCATTTTCTCTTTCTTTCTGTTAATTATTTTCATTTGTTTTATTTTTTAATTTAGCTTTTGTTTTTCTTTTTCCTTATTTTTCTGTCTTTATGCGTATGTCTGATTGCATCATTTTTCTCTTTGTTATGTCTTCTGTTTGTATTTCCCGTTTCTTTCTGTCTTCCTCCAATTTTCGTTCTTTTTTCTTTCCTTCTTGCTTTTTTTTTTTTGAAGAGATAACCGCGTTTTCTACCAGGCTGTACTGAAAATAATATTTTCATATTTGAGCGTAAACTGCCTTAATGACTGATATAGGAGACTAAGAGAGAAAAAGTGCATTTCAGAGGAAACGAGAAAACACAAACGCACACATACACACACATATTGAGGGTAAAAAGAGGGGAGCAGTGGCAAGAATATCTGTAATATCCGCGCGTGTTGTCTCGCTACATTACTGTGATACATATCTACACGTGTTGTTTTTCTTAATCTTAAGTTCTATCTTTAATAAATACGAAGTTTCGTTCACTTCGCCCATCAAGTATTAATATGATTGTCATACCGGAGTGATGACGGAGGCCCAATTTAGTAAGATACAAGTTGAAATGGAGTCGTGGTAATGAAGGTAGGAAAATCGTTTTGCGTCATCTTCTTAAAGTGATGAAGATCAGATTTCGAAATCGGTTTCAACACTTAACACTACAGTAGAAATTCTTTAAAACAGTATTATCCGTTTAATATTTGATAAGCATAGTTTGGCGGAAAAGCACATTTCTAGGCGAATAGAAGAAAAAAGAAACTCAGAGTACAGTGGTAACAGACTGTTAAAATGGCTCCTAAGAATTACGTCTTGGTCATGTGTTGATAATTTTATTTTAATAATAAGTACATTGAAACACTAAAAAAAAGTAATAATAAATATATTGAAACACGGATGTGCGTTGTGGTGCAGTGGATATCGACTCGGAACGACAAATCGGGGAACTGAGTTCGAATTCCAATTGAATTCCTTGCAATCACTTACGCCCAAATACCGTTGGGAAAGGTATTAATCCGTAATTTCCCTCCAGTTATTGATTAAATAATAGGACAGACTGGATTCTATCGCCTTGACTGGCAACCAGTCTACCGCAGAAAGAAATGGCAACCTAGTGCGGTATAATGTTCTGTCCAGTCAGTCATGTCTCTTTCGAGATATGAGCTCCCAAGCGTGTATCACGTATAGCAATTATATGACTGACATTGAAACACTTTTAAGCAAAGATTCTTAGGAAAAGTACTGATATTCAGTACAATATACTCAACTATATATAACGATATTTATCTGTTTTCCAATGAGTTGGAACGTGGCACAAGGCCTTTTTAAAGTGAGACACCTAGCTATATAACAGTGAATGCTGGGGAATTTCTTCAAAGTTGAAAAAAAGACTTGAGACAAAAAACGTAGCTCATTAAAGGATACTTAGAATAACATGAAGTAAGCCTATAAGCAATGACAAAATTTTAAAGAAAAGAGGAACGAAAATAATATATTCAGAACCACAGGAAAAAAGACTTGGGGAAGATGACGCTTATAGGGCGGTTTGAAGAGAAGATAAGCAGAGAGAAAACGCGAATGATCAACCTAATGAGCTTGAAGGCAAAAGAGAGACTAGCAATGATGGTGAAAGAAAAAACCTGACTAACACTATTTACATTATTTGCCCTATTGTCCTCATCTTTCTTGCCATTTGTACGACGTTTCGGTCGTAGTACGCTCCGGGATTCTTCAGGTGCTAGGAATGTTGAAGCGAAGCCTTTATTGCAATCACTGGGGTATATGATTTACATTCCTAAGTCCACTCCTCGGCACAATTAAACTGTCAAGCATAAATTCAGGTAATCTTTGAAACAAATTAAAAAAAAACATAGATTACTAAAGAAAATTACTCTCTCTCTCTCACACACACACATATATATGTATATATATATATATATATATATATATATATATATATTTACTGTAATATTAAATGTCCATAGAGTCTTTGCTGAAAATTGATTTCTAATCCTTTTTAGTACTATTCATGTGGTGCAGTGGATATCGGCCCGGAACGAGAAATCGGGAAGCTGAGTTCAAATTCCAGTTGAATTCATTGCATTCACTTTCGCGCAAATACCCTTGGGAAAGGTATTAATCCGTTTCTTCCTTCTAGTTATGGGTTAACTAACAGGACAGATTTGGTTCTATAGTCTTGGTCGGCAACTAGTCTACCGCAGAAAGTAATGGCGGGATAATCTTCTGCCCAGTCAGTCATGTCTAATTCGAGACATGATCGCCCAAGCGTGTATCATGTATGGCAATTAACTGACTGACTCTTCCGTAAAATGACGAAAATATTAGATTTATTTCCTCTGAATATTTACTCGAACTTTAGATAAGAGTTCAAATTATATCTTTAAAAATGTGATTATTGTTGAAACTTCAACCGTGAAGTTTTTTTTTTTTTAAATCATATCACACCGAGCAAACCGGTAACGCCACTGAAGCGCAGGGAGCTACGTAAGAGTGAAAAGAATGGAAAAGAGAAAGCCGGAAACCACATCCTAAGCAGGCAACAAGGGATGAGCCTCTTCACCTGTTCAATAGACGTGGGTGGAGTGTGAACCGGGCGATAGCTTGGTCTATCTACTCCAATTGAGGGAAAAAATAAATAAATGAAAGAGTGAAAATAATGGAGAAGAGAAAGCTGGAAACTACATCCAAAGCAGGCAACAAGGGATGAGCCTCTTCACCTGTTCAATAGACGTGGGTGGAGTGTGAACCGGGCGATAGTTTAGTCTATCTACTCCAATTCAAAAAAAAAGAAAAAAGAAAAAAGTGAAAAGATTGGAAAAGAGAAAGCCGAAAACCACATCCTAAACAAGGAACAAGGGATGAGCCTCTTCACCTGTTCAATAGACGTGAGTGGAGTGTGTGACTGAATAATTGAATTTCGTAGAAGAAACATTGTTTTTAATTTTCCGCAAAGCAAAATAATTGTAGTATCTACACGCGGCATTATTTCTTTTACTTAGAATAATACATATATAGATTGTGAAGAAACTGCTGAGTAATAGATATATTTTGTGTGTTAGTATGTCTGAGATAGATACAGGAAGAGAGAATTTAGAATCGAAATAATGGGGAATGATTAAAATATATCTTTCTTAGAATGAAAATGTTAGGTACTTCTTCGACGATGAGTAATGTCGTAAGAAGATCAAGCGGGTAAAATATAAAGAGATAATAGCGCTAAATCTTGACAACGTCGCAAAGTATTTGTCACGCTTCAGGCATCTTGGTTTCACATTTCTCACTGACATGAAGCAGAATGATTATATGACATCAATTACTAAGTTTGCTGTTAGGAAAGTAGGTTCACAGTGTCGTGTTAGCCAAAGATTTATGTACTTTTATAAGTCTACGATTTGTCCGTGCAGTTAAAATGACTGCGAGATTTAGTTTGGTGCTTGTATGTATCTAGAAATTCTTTAAGAAATCCAAAGACGTCATAGTTTTTGGCCTGGCATCTTGGCTTGCTTTCACTTCGCCACAATTAAAATGTAGCTTTCATGTGCCGTTTTCTATAAACGTGAAACCCTCGCAGTATTTGCTATTGTTGAAGTTATCGCTAACATATTTCTCGAGATATAGTGATTCTACAGAATGATGCTGCGAATATCATGGATCGAGCATGTGAGCAATGAGGAGGTCTTAGAAATAATGGAACCGAAAAGGAAATTAATACTGAGCATCAGGAAGAGACAGCTGAAGTTCCTGGGGCATGCAGTGAGGAAGGAGGGCTTGGAGAACCTGATATTAACAGGCCAGATAGAGGGAAAAAGAGACAGGGGAAAGCAACAGATAACATATTTGAAGGACCTAATCAGGTGGATGATGGAACGAGGATTGCATGGTGTAACAGGAGAAGGTGTGCTAAGAGCTACCAGGAATAGGGAGACGTGGAAAGCTATGATCGCCTACGTCTTGAAGGGACAGGGTACATAGACGAAGAAGATAGTAATTCTACGTTTCGCTCAATTTGGCAAACTGATTGATGACATTTGAATAAACTAATTTGTTTGAAAAAATACTTTGACAAAACCCATAACTTATTGTACTGAGATACGCACGCTAGTGAAACCAACTGTACTTTGTACTCCATTACCAGTTTGTACTTCTACTTAAAATTATGTTTTGATCGGTCAGTTTATGGCCATTTTAGAGGGTAGGACGGATGGACTATTTGAAATCAAAGAATTTTGTATATAGATATTTTCATATAAGTTGTTGGACTTTGGTACCTTGACTTCAAGAATTTAGTACTTGTTTGGCGGATAAGTCTCATAATTGTAATGTTGAAATTCCAAGCTATAACAATGTTTTATACAAATAGTTTATTTCTTGTGCCACTTGCTTGTGGAAATCCGTTTTGGCTTCGTATTTCCTGTCAAGCATAATCTTTTGTCTGCTTGTATCCTGCCACTTTATTATCCTGTCTTTTTTCAATGACATTTTCTCGTTTTCTTTTCACTCTCAGTAACCTATGAGTATTAGAGAATTTCTCACCTTGCTTGGGGAAACTGGTATAAAAACAGAACAAATAAACAAAATAAAAAAAAATCTCCAAAAGCATATAGTAAGAGCGTAAAATGCCTTATAGAAACTGAGAAGAATATTAAAATAGGAAAATGTGGTTTGAAACAAAGCAAAGACTGGTTAACAGCTATGTAATATCTAATTTCCTATGTGGCAGTGAATGCTGCACTAAGAGACCTGATAAATCCGAGATATGATTCTACCGGGGAGCGCTAAAAATATTAACAGAACATATAACAACGTGGATGATTTGCGCGAAACAGGAAACTGCATAAGTAATATATTATCTTGAACAGCGGGAGTAGTTGACAGCTACATCAGGCCGTAGGTAAAGTCAACAAATAGTAACAACCGGCTTCAAAGGCGATGGCCCGCCGATGATGTAGTTGACAGATATATCGGGCCGTAGATGATGCCATAAAAGTGCAAAAATCAAAACAAACCATAAGAAACAATTGACAATCAGCTTGAAAAGCGATGTACCCTCGGGTGTAGTTGACAGATACATCCGGCCGTAGATAATGTGAACAAAGCGACTACCTTTAAAAGCACAAATGCGTGGGAGTTTTAAAACTATAATATAAAGTCTAGTATTTTGGCTGAGGAGACAGATACTGATACTCCCGATGCCTCTTTCGTACGCTTGATCTCTGTCCGGTTGCTTTCCTGCTCCACACAAGCGTCACTAACGAAGAAGAAAAATATTAGATTAAATTTTTATTTATACGATAAGCTCGTTGTGTGTTCAGATCCAGTGGCAGTATATAACACATGGTAACTGCAATCATCAATAAGAGAGAGATAAAAGACATCTATGCGACACAGAATTAGACAGAAGGCATGGAAATCTAACACTCAGAGGGCATATTGAGCGCAAAAGAAGCAGTGGAAAGAAAGTGATTTGCCTACGTTCCAATTTTTGTTGGGTTCGTTATATTTACGTAGACGCAAATACTGTTATCATTTCCTCCCACCGCTATGAAATAAATAAAATTTTTAGCGGAAAATTTGTTATTACTCGGAAAAAAAAATATTAAAATCCAAAATATGTTTTCGGCTTTCTATTACCTACGAAAGGTTGATAAACCTTAAAAAAAGAACAATCAATTAACTGTTCGTAGTTGGAGCAAGCTGGATGCTCCAGTATTGCAGTTTGTCTAAAAAGGACATATTGAGCGCAAGAGAAGCAGTGGAAAGAGAGCGATTTGCCTACGTTTGAGTGACGGATAGCAAAGAAATGCCAAAGAGAGATCGTAAAGCGTCAAAAGTTTCTTAGCGTACGACTGAATTTGCGGTGATCCCTTATCATTCTCGTCCTGAAAAAACATGGCGCATTAAAGATCATTGAATGGACAAGTTTGATTTTTCACATTACGGGAAGATTTGAAACACTGGTTCCCGAAGGATCGCCGAAGTTAAGAAACGTCGACCCAGGCCAATATCTAAAGAGATGACTGTTTGGGACTACCAAATTCCATAAGCCTGAATGTGTGGATGGTCTAATGGATAATGACTTGAGATTGTTAATCATAGCGTTGAGTTCCAATTGTTGTTGGGTTCGTTATATTTACTTAGGAGCAAATACTCTTCGTCTTATTTCCAAATTATGGATTATTTAGTAAAACTTATATAACTAAAACATCCATTATTATCACAAAAAAAAACGGATTTTTACAACCCAAACAATATTTTTTTGGTTTTAAATAATCTCAAAAGGTTTGATAAGCCGTAGAAAACGAATCAAATCGAACTAATGAACCGCATCGAATTAGATGGAGAAATAAGGATTATATTTATCGATCTATCCGACTAAAATTCACTAATACAGCTTTTGGATACTGTAAAAAGCACACAATCTTGATATTAGCTTAAAAGTGGTAACCTTCTGGTCTGAGGTAAAAGAAATGTTGTTCTCCAGAGAAAAGCTGAAAATAGCATGAACGGATCATAATAAACAACAAGGAAATTTCAAGGACAATGAAAATAAAACGTAGATTCATATTTAGAATCAGAAAAAAGACAGCTGAAATATATGTGACACATAAGGAAGAAGGAAGACTTGGAAATTTGATACACACAGGGCATCTCAATGTGAGATAGTGAGAAAGTTACCCAACTACATGACGAGCTAAGGTGAATATATAGCAGAATGAGGTAGGAAGTTGTAGTGTGCTATGATCGCTAACGTCTTTAAGGGACATGACACGCAGAAAACGTCTGTTATGAAAAACATTTAGACTTTCATATAAATATCTTGTTTCAAACAAGATCTGTGTTTTCGTCCTTTCGTTGGGATCGGTTGTCCTATTTTCGGAAAAATTTAGTTGTTTAGAAGTTTGAATGCCGGTGTGATGCGGTATAAATAGAACTGCCCCACTGTATAAGTAAAAAAAAAGGCTGGTGAGACGACATATCTCACACCCCTTTTTAGTTTTACATTTTTTTTTGTCATCATTTCACCCCAAGCAAGGCATTCAACTGCCACTATTGCGGAGAGGGTTACATAGGGGAAAGTGATGAGAAAGAGTGGTTAATTATAGGAAATGTCGGAAGGAGGGTGGTAGGCTGATGAGGATACCGAGGATGGGGGTTGGGTAAATGGGAAAAGTGTTTGAGGGAATGGATGCGAGTTAGTGTGTTATGAGGTGTCTATTGACCTTACATTTAAACTCCTGGAGATTGTAGTTGTCGGGGAAGCAAGAATATGGAAGGGAATTCCACAGGCGGGAAGTGCGAGAAAAGAAGCTATTAGAGTAGAAATTGCAGTTACATTTTATCTGTTTCACTGTAAAAGGGTGGGATCTAGTTGCTAATCTAGTATCTCTTGCAAATTCATATCTAGGGAGTAGAAACCGTAAAGGTATTTATAGAAGGGGTACAGGGAAGCCACATCACGCCGGTGAGAGTGACTGTAGCCGGGCTGCCAAGTCGGCATCGATCACATTACAGATTCTCTGTTGTATTTTGTCAAGAACCCCGAGGAGAATAGCAGGGGCACCTGACCAGATGTGGCAGCAATATTCAATACACAGGCCGATGGTAGATTTATAGATGTGCAGGATGGACTCAGGCGATAAAAACTTCCGGGCCCTGCACAGAGAACAGACTTTCATAGCAGCGGATTTAGCAATGGATTCGATATAGTCATTCCACTTGAGGTCTGCTGAGAGTGTGAGGCCAAGGAGGCGTACTGTTTTATTGTCAGGGAGGCAGGCTTGTTCCATGCTAATGGGAGGTAGGTGAGAGTGTCTATGACGCTTAATTGATAGCAGTTTCGTTTTGGAAGCATTAAAATTTACGAGCCATTTCTAATTCCAGTCCACCACGGATTGGATGTTTTTCTCAAGCTCGGCAGCGAGGTTCGCTTTATCGCCCACACTGGACTTTTGATTGAGGCGAGAGTTAACTGTGGTGTCATCGGCGTACATGCCCACATTGAATACATTTTGTATCTGTATGCAGGATTTTTCTTTCCAGTTGTGGTTCTGGGTTATATTGTTAACCTTTACAAATATGTCAAGGTTACCTAGCAGTTTCTACAGTTCTTTGTGACGTAGTTCATCAATATTTTAATTGAAAACATTATTCAATCAATATATAGAATTCTTTTTTTCTTTTCTTTTTTTCATTTATTGAAATAATTTTTTGGGTCTTTTTCAGAAAGTCAAAATATATGCTGAGTCGATGTTTTATAAATGTTGGTCTTTCCAAATTAATACTTTAATTCGTGTTATTAAAGTTTGTTTACATAATCAGTTTCGTTTATATAAAGAACAAATCAAAGGAAGAGATAATTAAAAAAAATCGATTTAATTAAAAAGTTCAAATGAATCCTCACCTTACGAAGAACAAATAACTAGCGAAATAAATACCAATACCAAATAAAAATAAATCTGAAGCACACGTTGAAATATGCGTCTTTCGTTAATCTTTTTATTTCAATCGAAACAGTGTCAAATAATCTAATTAATCCTTATTAAATAATCTTATTAATTTTCAGCTTTGGCTTTATAATTCCAAATCTTGGTCTTCCTTAAAAAAAGCAAAATTTACATTTTCTTGTAACGTTCTGCTTCCTTCGTTTACAAAGATTCATTGAAAAAAAAAACTGATTTATATTTCTTTAAATTTTTCATAAACATTGACAAAAAATGGTCATCTTCACAGGAACAAAACAAATCGATAAATCCTTGTCCTTATTTTTGTTTAAATTTTTTAACTGGACATTTTTGTAAGCGGTATGCAGAATCATTATGACAGCTTACATTTCTCAGACAGAAGAAAATAATCGATTTTTATTTATTTGAATCCAACTAAGATTTTCTTAACTTGATATCAGCAATACCCTTTTAAAAGCCTACATTAAGCGTTCGCTTCGCTGACATTCTCATTTTAGTTTCAACAACGACCAAACGCTTGTCATTTGGATTATTCGATTAAATAATCGAAATGTACATCTCAAAAAGTGAGAGTAGTTTTCAGTCAGATTTTGATTACTAATTAAATATATATATATATATATATATATATATATATATATATATATATATATATATATAAGGTATGCCAAATGTATTGGTTAAAGTGCTCGATATCACGGAAAGGTCGCAGATAGCATTGTATGTTTTATGATCTTGCGACTATACTTTATCCTTTGGGTTTCTTAGAGGAGCAGACTATGGAGATGCACGGGGTGGGATTGGACTTACCGCATATTTGTACAACTAAAGAATATTTTTGTATTTAAGCACAGTTTTTAGAATTAATCTAATTTTGTATATTTAATCTTAATTTTGGATTTAGGAAATCGAAATCGATTTTTCCTATTAAATTTTAAATTTTAAACTAGATGCAAGTTTGTGATGTGCAATAGGTAAGATTTAATGTCAGTCAGTTAAGTGCCATACGTGAAACACGCTTGGGCGATCATGTCTCGAAAGAGACATGACTGACTGGGCAGAACATTATCCCGCAGTAGGTTGCCATTGCTTTCTGCGGTAGACTGGTTGCCAGCCAAGGCTATAGAACCCAATCTGTCCTGTTATTTAACAGGAAGGAAGAGACGGACTAATACCTTCCCCGAGGGTATTTGCGCGTAAGTGAATGCAATGAATTCAACTGGAATTCGAACTCGGTTCCCCGGTTTCTCGTTCCGAGCCGATATCCGCTGCACCACAACGCACATCCGCAAGATTTAATGTAAGAGGTAAAATTTAATGTTAGGATTTAAGGTAATAGGTAAGTAGGTAATAGGTGCGTAATAAGTAGAATTTAATGTAGGAGGTAAGATTCAATGTTGTATTTAAGGTAATAGATAAGATTTAATGTGTGTATTTAAGCACAGTTTTTATAATTAATCTAATTTTGTATATTTAACCTTAATTTTGAATTTAGGAAATCGATTTTTTTCAATAAATTTTTTTAAAAAATTTTTTAGATCACGGTTTGAAGTGTGTGTAAGAGTGTTGTGAGTATTATGAAGTTGTATCATGTCTAAAGGGTCCTAGCTCTGGCTTTCGTAAGTTTTTTTTTAGCGTGATTGTAAGGTTAGTTCTTTAATGTGCTTGCGGTTTACTGTGGTTTCATGCCTCTGGTTTAAAAGCTTGTTGCTATTCACATATTTAATGATTTCAATTTTTTTTTGAAGACAAAGGAAACATGGTTCCTTTATTGATTTAGCTGTTCTTGATTGTTTGAGGATTTTCCATTTAAATTTCGTTATTTTATTTTCGTCTTTTCATTTCCAAAAGTATTTGGAAAGAGACGTCAATGTCGAAACAAATGTACGAATTTTAGTGGATATAGAAAAAACATTTGTTTATGTTTTAAAATATAATTTAGAATAAATGTTCACAGCTCTATATATTATATATCGAGCACTGTTTTAAATGAATATTTTGGACGTTGTAAAAAACTTTTTTCTTCGTTCCCTATTCACTTGGATATATATATATATTTAGTAATCGAGTTATTACGCAACCAAGTTTTTTACCAGCTGATGTCTTCAAGCGATTTAAAATAACTGATTTTACTGTTTTTTTTTAAAGAACGCTCACGTAACTGGTATCTTTTATCAATGCGCAATTTTCAAAATTATGAGTGATAACGTTTTCATCCATGGTTGTATGGTCCTAATAGCCAATTTTTGGTATAGTTACACTTGGTTATAATTTCATAATAACAGAAACAGGGGGCTGCATTTATGAGTGTTAGCAAGGGTGATGTGGTCGCAGAAATTGTCTGATTTCCATGACTGCTTCTCTTGCTTTTGTGGCATAGTGTAGAGTCCTTTGTTATACACAAGGTCTTCCAGCAGTCACCCTCTTGACACAGTGGAACATGACCGCCCTGGCTATGACTTGGAGGGATCTGTTTCAATCATGGCCTGGATCTCTCCAAAAGATTCAAGAGATGAGTGAATTTGCCATACTACCGTACCTTCGTAATCACCATGAAACTCATCTAGCTCTTTTCGAATCCTCTGCATTGTTCTCAGTTTGACACCCAAACTCTCTGAAATGTTCGTATTGGAACTCCCGGTGCGAATGCCAAACAGAAAAGCATGCTGTTCTAAATTTCTGCAGGAGTGAATCACATCATGCTGTTTTTTTGCTCAAAGACGGTACCCAACCGAATCTACTAGATAGTGGATTCTTCAAAAACAAACTACGTGCGTAGCCAAAATTAAAAATATAAAATGAGGAGAATTTACCATATCACACCTTTTTATCTAAGTCTGTTTATCTATATAACTATGTCCATTTACATATCTAAATCTATCTAAACTTATTTATAAATGGAACTTTGTGTGTGTGTATGTGGGTGTGTATCCGTTACCTATAGACTCTGAAACGGCTGAACCGATTTTCTTGAAAATTTAAACACTTGTACTATAAGCATCTGCGAGTGCTAGGTTTTGAGTCGAGGTACCCCCGATAAATATCGGAAATCGATAATCAAAAAATCGGTTTATAGAAGGAGTGGTCCGATTTTAATAAAATTTGATACACTCATAGACAAAGACATAAGAAACGATATTCAGAAGTTTCAAGGTTGCAGTTTTTACAATAGTGCAGAAAATCGATTATATATATATATATATATATAAGGCAAAATGTCTGTATGTGTGTGTGTCTGTTTATCTGCCTGTATGTCTGTATTTTTTCAGCCCTTTCATTTTAGTTTTTGCTTCGGGTTTGACTCTAAGTAGGTATATTTGTAGTTCTTGGTCTCAGCCATGATACCATTTACTCAGAGGGCTTATTTAGCCATCAAATTTCAGTTTACGACGAAAAAAACTTATTCGATATCAATATCAGGAAATCAAAATTTGACTTACATCCATTCATTTTTCTTTCAGTCTACGGTTTCGCTTTAACTGGAAACAACTATTGCTTTTTAGTCTTTTGTGCCAACGTCCAAAGAGTGTGAGCTCCAGGACCATGGATTAGTTTTAAAGGTTTCATTACACCCGAGCAACGCCGGCTATACTTCTAGTGTATGTATAATTATCTGTCAGTCTAGCTATCTCTGTATATCAATCTCTGTCTATGTATCTCGTGATATCTATCTATCTATCTATCTATCTATCTATCTATCTATCTATCTATCTATCAGCCACTTAAAAAATCTGGACAAAATGAAATAAAGACAAATGCGTTTTCTATCAGAATTTGTATGAGAAAATCTACATTAATCAATATCTGCGCATTAAAATCGCTTCAAATTTTAGATGTCTAATATTTTGCATGAATATTTGTTATCCCTGCAACAACACTGATATTCCGAGCTCATTACCTTTAATTTAAACAGCATCCTTAAATTAGCATACAGTATGACAATCACGAACGATTTTGACAGCAACGATATTACGAAGATAGCAACTGGCGAGACATCAACTATACAAGCGTCAAAAAAAGTACTGACTTCGACCGACATGGTTCAGATTTATTTTCTTGCTTCATTTTAACGAGTATTGATCGGTCGACGTACTTATTCTTCATGCTCAATAACGAGCATATTGGAGTCGGATTTGAGAGAATTGACTCTTGATTCGTAGCAAAACCTGATTCCTTCACTCATGCTTGATATCCAAGTCTTGATAAGAACATAACAGAAAAGAGAGAATAAAAAAAAAAGAGAATAGAAACACTACATAAAGTCAAATTCAAATAATTTCTTAAATGCTCAGTTTGTTCTCCGTGTCTATGAATACGAAAACAAGTTTTGGCGGGAAATAGGAGAAGCGTTAAAAATATATTTATTAACTTGCTTTGTTTTCTTATTCTGTTTTTTTTTTTTCTTGGTGATCGAAATCTGCTGATAATTGTCATAATCAAAGTATTTCATAGAATGATTCCCAATGTCCATATATCAGATCGTCTTGCGATATATTTCCCGCCCCCTTTTTCCCCAGTTTTGCGTTGGCTTATTTATATCCGTTATTTCTTTATTCGCTTAACTTGAAATAGTTCAAGCATTATTACTCGCAAGAGGCCGGCCTTGAAATATTAATTCGAGGCAATTTTAAATCTTTTCATCGCACAAAATACACAACTTCATAATATAGATTTCTTGAGTGACATGAAACTGCTAGCTAAATAGTTCACACACACAGTATCATATTCTTTTATATCGGTTTACATTTTTGCATTAAATCTGATATTTAGCAATCAATGTTAATAAAATATTCAGGATATATTCATATTTATATGAAGAACTAGCAGTATACCCCGGCTTTGCTCGGGTGTAATGAAAGCTTTAAAACTAATCCATGGTCCTGGAGCTCAGACTCTTTGGACGTTGACACGAAAGACTAAAAAGCAATAGTTGTTTCCAGTTAAAGCGAAACCGTAGACTGAAAGAAAAATGAATGGATGTAAGTCAAATTTTGATTTCCTGGTATTGATATCGAATAAGTTTTTTTCGTCGTAAAGTGAAATTTGATGGCTAAATAAGTCCTCTGAGTAAATGGTATCATGGCTGAGACTAAGAACTACAATTATACCTACTTAGAGTCAAACCCGAAGTAAAAACTAAAATAAAAGGGCTGCAAAAATACAGACATAAATGCAGATAAACAGACACACACACAAAAATATTGCCTTATATATATATATATATATATATATATATATATAATCGATTTTCTGCACTATTGTAAGAACTGCAACCTTGAAACTTCTGAATATCGTTTCTTATGTCTTTGTCTATGAGTGTATCTAATTTGATTAAAATCGGACAACTCCTTCTATAACTCGATTTTTTTATTATCGATTTCAGATATATATCAAGGGTACCTCGACACAAAACGTAGCTAAGGACACTTGCAGATGCTTATAGTACAAGAAAATTGGTTCAGCCGTTTCAGAGTCTATAGGTAACGGATACACATCCACCCACACACACATAGACACAGACAAAGTTTCATTTATAAATAAGTCTAGATTTAGCTATGCCATGTGAATATCAGCTTGTGTTATCTGCTTTACTAGAAATATTTAATACTGTTGTGCAATGTTTGTAATGTAACTAACGGATTGTTTATCCTATTGTAAATAAATACAATAGAATTGTTGTGCTGTGTATCTTAGATCGGAACGAGAAATCGGAGAGCCGACTTCTAATTTCAGTTGAATTCCTTGCATTCACTTAGGCGCAAAAACACTTGGAAAAGGTCCGTCGCTTCTTCCAGGTATGGGTTAAATAGCAAGGTAGATTTGGTTTTATAGCCTTAGCTGGCAATCAGTCTACCGCAGAAAGTAATGGCAACCTACCGCTGGAAATCTTTCTGCCCAGTCAGTCATTGACTAAGCATGTATCATGTATCTTAGCGATTGACTGTGAATGTCATCACCAGTCTCTACTGGCATTAGTGCGTAGCATAGTTAGCCTGTTACCTAAAGATGACCTTAAAATGAATATATAGCTATCATAATTACGATGAATAATTAATTTTAGAGATCAAGTAACAGCAAGGAAGATGTCTACTCTTATGGGCCGAACAAACTTGGATGTGGACGCTGAATTTATGATTTGAAATTTAAAGAAAAATCTTCCAAATTTGCCGAAATGATTAAGATGATCCCGTTTATCAGTTTTGCGTTTTCGAGTATAAATAATTTTCAAACATCGACTTGAATTAAGATTAGTGTTTATTCGATATTTAGAAAAATTTCTACTGATTATGAATACCCTCCACACCCCGGTATTACCTGTGCATGAATATTTGAATGACGTCAAATTTTATTATGCAACTGCCTGTATCCACAATGATTATTAACCCTAAGTTGTTTGTAAGTATTTTAGGATATATTTATACAAGGAAATATAGCTTGTAATATTAAATTTCTAATAAGTATTATTAAACATTACTAGCAACTTGTTGAGGGAGAAATCACGTTTCAGTGTGCAAACAAATTGCATCACAATACTATAACAATGTCACTCATAGGACAGCGATTTCTATAAATAAACAAAGACAAGGGAAAGCAACGCGTAACATACTTGAGAGGCCTGAGCAAATTAATTGCAGGGCGGGGTTTCGGAAGGGTAACAGAAGAAAACGTGCTAAGAGCAAACTAGGAATAAGGAGATGTGGAACGCCATGATCACCTACTTTTATGAAGAGACAGCACAAAGAAAAAAAAGATGCTTATTAACATAAGTGAAAAAAATATTACTTGTTTTTAATCGTTTCACCTCAAGCAAGGCGGTAACGCCACTGATACACAGGGGGCTACATAAGAGAAAAAGATTATATAGGAGGAGAGTAAAGAGAATAACGAACCAGTTACCGTGGGTGTCAGAGAAGGGAGCAAGAGAAGGATGGGAATACAGGTGTGATGACAGTTGCAAAGATAGAGAGAAAGGAAAAGATATACAGGGTGATGTAGAAAGAACTGGAGTCAGGTGGTTAAGAGATGGGTAGTGACATTGCATTTCAATTCCGAGAGGTTGTAGCCGTCAGGAAAGCAAGAATATGGAAGAGAGTTCCACACGCGGGAAGTGCGAGAAAAGAATTTGATGGAGTAAAATTGTCGTTTGCATTTGGTTGATCTAACTGTGAATGGGCGAGACCCAGTTGCCAGTCCGGTTCTTTGAAACGTTAATATGAACCCTTTGATTCGATAATACGAATGCTGACTGTAATAGATTAAAAAAGAAAGAAAAGAAGTGCTAAACAGATATGTGTATAAATCCCTTTTTTATGACAGTGAATGCTGGACAACTTTTCACTGATGGAGAAGAGAGGCAATAGCCATGTTGTTTTTTTACGTTATTCAAAAATTCAACATTGCATTCGGTGAAAGAGCTGTGATTCCATGCGGTAAATATTGATAATTAAAATTTAAATTAACATTTACGCCAATTTTTGAGCATGTAGTTATAAATATCGTCTGAAAAAAAAAATGAACAAAATAACCTTCCATTTTCTACGGATTTTTGCTTACAAACGGGCTTTAAATTTTACTATTTCAAGAATAAATTGGGATTAAGTTAATATCTTTTGTATTATATACATTGAATGGAAAATATATTAAATCAGCATTTTGATTATGAATCACCACAAACAAAATATGCATTTTTTTATTGTATTTTATAACTGAAACCGCGTAAAAATTAGTGAAAGATCACAAAAGTTAATCCAAAGAATAAGATATTTTAGATCATAATTAATGAAAATAAAAAATAGATATAAAACCACAATATAACTGGACACAAAATATATGACAAAATCTTTTCAATTTTCATTGTTTATTAAAAAACATAATAAAATTACAGCATAATTATATAATAATAATATAAGCTAAATTGTTCATTTTATTTTTCCATTTAAAGTAAATGGAAGTCATATTTGAGGACGCAATGATTTAGAAATAATATGCTTGTGGCATGCATCCTGTCCATATAAAATGTTTAAAGTTTCAGTAAATTATAAATTTTATAAGGCTATGATATAAGGCCTTCCCTGATCACCGGGATGAAATTCCAGCGTTACAATTTTGAATCTAAACGTAATTTTTAAACTCGTTTTGTCATAAATAAATGAATAACAATGAAATAAACACTAAAATGTTTCTTTTTGTATTCTTATTTATCATGTGAAGCCAAAACTTTCAAGTATTTTTTATATTTTTGAGATGAGATAGTATTTAGAGTATTTACATTATTCGGACTATTGTCCTTATCTTTGTTGCTATTTGTACGACGTTTCGACCGTTGTCCGCTTCGACCTTCTTCAGGTGCTAGGAATTTGTAATATGGTGTTCGGTTCGAAATTCTTAGCACCTGAAGAAGGCCGGAACGTACAATGGCCGAAACGTCGTACAAATGGCAACAAAGATGAGGACAATAGTCCGAATAATGTAAATACTGCAAAACCTTCAAATTGAGTGAAATATCACGGTTCCAAAATCACCCTGACCTGTTTAGGCATTAGACATGTAGTCCTACAGAAATATACTGAGAATACAATAGACGGAAGTTGTGAGCAAATCAGTAGTTATAAATATGAACAGTAAACAAACTTATACTGAAAACGAGAAATATTTGCAGTTTCTATGACACATAACGAGGAGGGTAGGCTTGGAAAATTCGGCACTCATAAGATATATTGTACACAAAATGAACAAAGGAAGCACTGAGAATCTTACCGCACGGGTTTGTATAAATAGAAGGCCGAACAGGGTGGGATTTAAGGGGTAACATCTTCAGATTTACAAGAGGATAGGAAGTTGAGGCGAGGCGTGTTCGACCAAATTGTTAAGAAAGAACAATTCATAATGAAGTTAGTGCTTCATACTGAATAGTTTCTATTAATTTCCAGACAACTTATATGCCTGAATAATTATTTTATTTTCATATAATCACTTTTAATTATGAAGAAGACGTTTCTTATGAGATTAATATGTGGGGATGCTGAGAGTTATTTAATTAAAGTGAAAACATTTCTTTTTTGTCATATGGGTCATAGCTTTTCAGAACATGAAGGAACATTGTCTTGCATGAACACAAGCTTCAGCTTAGAGCTTTTCTGTTGTGACTGAAACCATCGCTCAACACATTCTTGTCTTTGATCGTAGAATAAATATATTTATTTTGACAACATAATCAGCTTTAAAGTGACCCATAATTCTACTACCTGCAATACGACCCCAAAACGTTATTAACAACAAATATGAAGACATTAGTTTCAAGGTAAATGAGGATAAGGTTTTGTTTCTGAAATTCAAACGAAAAAAGAAATCTCGCAACGTAGGGTAAACAAAATAAGATGAACATTTGGTTTTGAATAAAGCATGTTTTTCAAGACAAGTGTTGCTGAAGATGAATAAATTCCAGATGATGCCTACACGAGGATGTAGATATTTTCTAAACATAGTCTGATAAAAGGCCTCTTGTGTGCAGCACCGAAGGAGAATCGAACAAGGTACAACATTAATAGAAGAAGCTCGTTAAACTGTGCTTTAAAAAATGATTCTTAAAATCAATAAGGATTGATAGAACGTAAAAACAAATCAATGAACTAAAATTCACACTGTGATAATTCACTAATTGACTCAGTTTAAATATGAAGTATTGAATAGAAATTGCATGTTATTTTAGTACACCAGCTATAAGTCCACGGCAACTTCATTTCTCAGTTTAAATTATCTTGCAGGCACTGGTGTTGAAAGGTCACAGTATCATTTTCATGACAAAGATAATATGTTTAAAATCATGGAGAGAGGGAAAAAGACTAACCCCCGTGAACGAGTAAATTAGAGCAATTATAATTAGAAAAATTATTTTAATGACTAGAATAGAAATGATTTACAGAATAGGGTTTATTTTTATAGCATAGAAACAATAACCGAGCGTTGAGAATATTCGACTCTCATCGATTTCAATTTTTATCAGGGAGCTGTCTTGATGATAAGGCCTGAAAAGGTGATCATATTGGGAAGTGGCCGAAAACCATACCACGGATTACCCATTGTGATTGACGAAACTTTGCGAAAGCTGTGCTATCATGAAATCTCAATCATCACGACCGAGGGTTTGAGCATAAAACTTTGTTAAAAGTGTTGAATATGCCAGATTATAGACTATCTACAAGAAATAACAACTCAAATCTACTGATCATAGTTGCAGGATGAACTACAGGTTGTCTTTTTTTTTTAATCATTTCACCCCGAGCAAGGCGGAAACGCCACTGATGTGCAGGGGGTTACATAAATGTAAAAAGATTAATTAGAAAAGAGTGAGGAGTACAAACTAGTTAGAAAGGAACAATAGAAAGCTGAGAAAGCAGGTGCGATGACAGAGACATAGGTGGAGAGAAAGGGAAGGTTATACAGGGGAGGGGAGAGAGCTAGAGGCCAGTGGTTAGTAGATGAGTATTAACTTTGCATTTAAATTTCTGGAGGTTGTAGCCGTCAGGAAAGCAAGAATACGGGAGTGAGTTCCACAGGCGGGAAGTGCGAGAGAGGAAGCTGCAGGAGTAGAATTGTCGTCTGCGTTTGGCTACGGATATTGACCAGACACGGCTGTGCCTGAGTCTAAAACAGGAACTAATAATATCAGACCATTATACACTCATATAAATGTAACATTCTACGAGACATAAGGTCAGGAAATAGAATACTATTAATCATAAAATAAGTAAAGTTCTGTTGAAAGAAATAGGTTAAAATTATTAAGAGGACCTCAGTATCTGATGTCTTTGCAAGCAAGCATTCCTCGCGATTAGATTCTGAGATGTCTAAGAATATCTTGTAACTTGAAAAATATCCTGCAACTTGAAAAATCTATTCAACGACAGGCTTTAGAGATTCCATTTTCCATTCCAAAACTAAACGGACAGAACCACAAAAGAAATACCTAAAGAAGATTAATATCGAAGAATAACAAGAAAATACTGGATGAATTTTCTTAAATTCCTACGAAGTTTTTAAGTTCGATTCGATAAATAATCGTTTCAGATACTAGATTAAGCGTGAGTTTTACTGATTCTTCCACTCCAGACTAAAATCTAACAGTCTCCACCCATACATTTCAAGTAGATTTTGATGATTTTTATAATAAATTCACTCCAGGCGAGGCAGTAATGTCACTCAGAAAAAAGAACCTGCTGTGAGTGAAGGAGAATAGACTTTAGAAGGAAAACGGAAATCCAGTTCTAAGCAGGAAACACAACATAAACCCCTACTGTTTAAAAGACCAACGAGGAGTTTAAACCGAATGAGGAATAAATTGTAAATGATATTTCAAAGTTGAGGCGTAGACGTTAGAATTATAAAATTCAAGTCGACTTTAGAATGAAACGGAAATCCATTTCTAAGCAGGAAACACAAGATAAGCCCCCTCTGTTAAAAAGACAAGCGAGTAGTTTAAACCTAATGAGGAATAAATAGTAAATGATGTTTCAGAGTTGAGGCGGAGACGTTAGAATTATAGAGTTGAAGTAGACTTTACAAGGAAACGGAATCCAATTCGAAAAAAATAAAAAACGTAGGGAGAAGAATGGACCAGTTAAAATCACACAGCACCTCATCAACCGTAAAAAAACAAAAAATAGAATAAAGAAGGTGCTTTTAATTCAGCGTTTAGTTCTCTCTGTCTATTTTCAAATGAAGACATCGTTGCGATTTTTTCGATTATCGATTTTCGATATTTATCGGGTGTGCCTCGACACAAAACCTAGCTAAGAACACTTGCAGATCCTTATAGTACAACTGTGTAAATTTTCAAGCAAATCGGCTCAGCCGTTTTCGGAGTCTATAGGTAACGGACACACACACAGACAAAGTTCCATTTATAAATAAGTTTAGATATATAATATTCGGATATGAAACATTGTAATTAACATTTAGTAAGAAGTATATTTTGGACTACTTAGGTTGCTTTTTATAGCAAAGATGATGTTATTTGCATTCTACAGTCGGAAAAAAGTAATTTCCGAAGAGTTAATAAATATTTGGGCGCTTGTTTGACATAAATTACCGAAAAGAATTTGTTGCAAAGACGAACAAAAAGTAAACTTAAAGTTTTGTCGTATGGATATATTCTTCTCGTTCTTCTTCATCTTCATATGCTGTGACCTTTCAGGACGTAGGTGATCATGGACTTCCACTTGACTCAGTCTCTTGTTGCTCTCAATATTTTTCTCTTAGCATCCCTAAGCCCCTCTCCGCCATTTATTTGCTCAGACCTAACAAGTACGTCTCGCACTGCTTTCCTCTGTCTCGTCTTCCCTTTATCTGACAAATGAGTATTAAGTTCTCTATGCCTTCTTTCCTCATCACGTGTACCAGGAACC
The DNA here is from genome assembly GCA_037127315.1 of Ascarosepion bandense. Classification (NCBI taxonomy): domain Eukaryota; kingdom Metazoa; phylum Mollusca; class Cephalopoda; order Sepiida; family Sepiidae; genus Ascarosepion; species Ascarosepion bandense. The sequence continues at coordinate 10,187,859 of JBBBDQ010001317.1, read as the reverse complement.
TCATTTGTCACTTACTGCTATTTCTTCTCGTTATCCCTTCATCGTTACACACGTGCTCCGTCTATGGAATTCTCAGCATCCTCTGTAAAACTACATTTTTGCTGTCTCGAGCCTCTCTTTCATACTTGATGAAATCGTCCAGCATTCACTTCCATACAGGAGGAATGATATCACAAAGCAATCCAGCACTCTTGTTTTCTTTTCTAATGAGATTTTCCTGTCTTTCAGTACTATGGTTAACTTTTGATATGCGTCTTTGGCTATCCATATCGCACTTTCCATCCTCTGTCAAAATACTTCCCAAGTATTGGAATATTTTTACCACTTTTATTTTAGTTTCTCTGACTTGTAGTTTGTATATTGGGCTCCTCGTTTTGCTGATGACCATACATTCAGTTTTTTTTAAAGTTTATGCTCATTTCTTTCTTCTCATTTTCTTTTGCTACCTTATGTAGAAGGTCCTGCATTTTCCTTTCCGTGTCTGCTATCAGCACTGTGTTATCCGTGTATCTGATGTTGTTGAGATTGTGGACGCCAATGACGAATCCTGGCAAGGCTTTTATTTCTCTCATAATTGATTCGCTGTACAGGTTAAAAAGTTCCGGTGAGAAAACACATCCTTGTCTTACACTTCTTTCTATTTTTGCATACCTGCTGAGTTCACTTGTTACTTTCCTTATTTTCTCCATTTAACAGTCATTTAGGCAGAGTTTATGTAGTAGTAGTAGTAATAGTAGTGGTAGTTGCAGACTCATTCCAAACTTGTAAGAAAAATAATATGAACAGAAATATAGAAGACAATTGCTCCTCATTTTCATTCATGTGCCATGTATCTTCGTGACATCAGCGATCCTAGCACTTCACATCTTTCAATTTTCTTTTGTTCTAAATAAATTTTAACTCTCTACTACCCTATTTTGTCGTTGTATTACCACTAATTACCACAAAATCGTTAAGTAATTTACCCGTTCATTCCCCCTCTTTCTCTGGTGTTTAGTATATCTTGTGAGTGTTATGTTCTGAAAGCTAGCTTTCCTCATTGTGTTTAAACGTTATTTTTCTGTTTCTTAATATCTTCCATGCTATGTTTTGAAAAATTTTACATTTTTGACAATTATCAACACACACACACACACACACACATATCTATCTATCTATATATATATATATATATATATATATATATATATAGTGTGTAAGAAAGTGATAGAACACGTAGATTTTAAACCCACTGTTGAAGCATTTACTTTTATAAAGAGTGCTCGATACAAAGTAGAACTTTATATTGTAATAGTTGTTACCATATGCTTTTATAAACCATTGTAACAACTATTACTATATATATATATATATATATATATATATATTTCTTTTTTTTATAACCTCATTGGTTCGTGCTGTAACTTAAAATGTTATTCATGTGTTGTGGTATCATATGTTGTATTGTAACGGGTCTTAGTATATTACTTCAGTTACTCATGAATTTGTAGTAATAGTTAGTACTACTTTTCGCGAATAGCTCTGTATTAAGACAATCTTCCTGATAATACGTAGTATCCTCTCTTGGTAGTCCTCCTGAGTAATCTACTCAAATACTAATATTAATATCACAATGTGAACAGTGCTACTCGTAATGCAGTTGATCCATTCATGTAGTTTTATTTGTCATCTGGCGATCAGCGTTTAAACCATGTGTCTGTGTCGACACTTTTTCGACACGACACCTCTTCTTTTGAGTTGATTCTTTCTTCTGTATGACGCTTTCACTGATTCCGTGGTCTGAAAATCTCTTTGAATATATGTATTCACATTTTTTAAAAGGCCCTATAGATCGGTGCTGCAGAATCATACATCTAAACTTATTTATAAATGGAACTTTGTCTCTGTGTGTGTGTGTCCGTTACCTATAGACTTCGAAACGGCTGAGTCGATTTTCTTGAAATTTTACACAGTTGTACTATAAGCGTCTACGAGTGTTCTTGGCTAGGTTTTGTGTCGAGGTACCCCCCGATAAATATCGAAAATCAGGTTTTAGAAGGAATGGTCCAATTTTAATCAAATTTGATACACTATTAGACAAAGACATATGAAACGATATTCAGAAGTTTCAAGGTTGCAGTTCTTACAATAGTGGAGGAAATCGATAATATATATATATATATATATATATGTAAACATGTTACAGAAACCAACGAATTTCAACGAAACTTGGCCACAGGCAACCGACAATTTGCAATGAATTATTTTGAACATTATTTTTACCGATACTCGTATTTAAGTAGATATTCTGTTTTTAATTAAACAGTATTTTTTTATATTTTATATCTACCGGCCTGATTATTTACGATAAATTTTTATTACGAAATCCAGCTGGGTAGCACACATTTTCGTAATAAAAATTTATCGTAAATCATCAGGCCGGTAGATATAAATATAAAAATACTGTTTAATTAAAAACAGAATATCTACTTAAATACGAGTATCGGTAAAAATAATGTTCAAAATAATTCATATATATATATATATATATATATAAAAGCAAGATGTTTGTGTGCGTGTGTGTCTGTTTGTATGTCCTTTATACAAATCCACAATTTTTATCCGATTCTCACCAAACGTCACACAAATATTCTTTAGGCTGAGTTTGAGCTCCAGGACTATGGATTAGTTTTAAAGCTTTCATTACACCCGAGCAACACCGGGCTATACTGCTAGTAATGAATAAAATGACGAGAATTGCATCACTTGAAAGCTTACAACAACTAAAATAGTAGCAAAATAATGACATTTTAAGATGCTGATTTAAAGAAAAGGTTAAGAAAAATGTCCATCATTACAAGACAGAGCGAGAATAATTAGTGAATATGATGCGTCTATTTTCCGAAAACAAAACTGTTTTAAAAGAAAAATTACACAAATTTCAACCGACGGTAACAATAACTATTGAATTAATGGATATTGATTGCTTCCAAAATGGTAACGGCTATTCTCATCAACTGACCTCTTTTCATAAAAGTCAAGGCTTAATATACAGTATAAAAGACATTTCTTTTAATAAATAAGGCCGCAAACTTTTACACGCACCTAATACATAGTTTCAGAAGTGTACCTGATTTTTAGGAAAAACAACGGCTATCAGTTACTGCCAACGTTCCACTCCTCACCTGTCCTTCAACAATAAGAAAAAAAAAATCAGTTCTGTGGTTCTTAGAGAAGGAATATCAGGTTTTCCATAAGTCTTTGCTTTTATCCAATATCTAATCCGTAATCTTCAAAAGCAAAAGCCATAACTTTCTTGTGGTTAGATGCGGGTGAAGGGACCGGATTTGGCAGATTTCGAATTGCCTTTCTATCGATATTCCGTTACTAGTTCTTTCGTTTCCGTCTCTCGGCTGCATGAAGACAACTGCGAGCGGATGAAGTTGGATCAGCTATATTTCAGGGTCTTCCCGTATAAAACCTTGTTTTTAGGAGAAGATCTTATTGGCTAACCGCTACAGGAGGAAGGTTGGCGCAGTTTTTAAATCGCTATACAGCGGTTAAAATCAAAAGACGTGCAGGCCTGAATGACTGGTAACGCCTGTCTATTGATTTCTTATTTGTTGAACTTGTCCATACTGGAAGCTTCATCCTGTATATTGCTTGATCAGGAGATTTCCATTCCGTGCCAAATAGCTGAAATTGTGGGAAAGATGTCTTTGATGTAAAAGGAAATTTACTACCTACGTACAGAGGAGATAGAATTTTGTAAAAATCTTTGTTAAATAAATGTAATGTAATCCTTGTAAATGCTAATAAGTAAACGAATTTATTTATTCACTTCTGGGTTGCGTTTATTGATGTCGGTGTGGAGGTGTGTGACTTGAGAGGTTTTCTTCGGACGTGGATCTTGAAAGAACGTAAGAAACTGGAGTTTTCTCTCGGGTGAAGCATAGAATCAACCGGTTTTCTCACCTGTGTAATTTCTAAGTTGAGGTTTTTGTCTACATGTTTGAATCGCGATTCTCTACCTTGAGCCTATGAAGTCGACTCTCTGATGTATTTGTTTTTTATGATGCTCTTGTGTGACACCGAATGCAAAGTGTATGTTGGTGTCGTTTAGAGTGGAGCTACTACATATTGGAGTTTTCACAAATATATTTCTGTTAGAACCAATGTTCACTGTTCAATTCGTTTTACACTTCTAGTATTTTTTAACCTCAATTACATACTACATGAAGAATTATTTTGTAACGTTTAGTTGTAATCAAAAGAAGTAGGGGTTTCAAATATAGAGCGCAAGTAATACTTGATTGGCAAGTAAGTCTCAATGTTTTACTGATGATATAGGTAGATGCACCAGTAAATTAGAATACAACTAGTTTATTGTGAAACTCACTTCCAGTTTCTGGAATAAACTTTCTTCATGCAATGCTGCGCTAATCGTCATTTTCTGTCTTTCTGAATCCTGTTACTTTATTGTACGCTCACCTCACTAAAGTTTCTTCGTTTTCTTTTACTCTTAGTAACCTCTTGCATCTTAGTGACATTATTGCCTTTACTGGGATCAATTAAAAAAAAGATTTTGATGAAAAGCGAAATAGACATTGGCATGTAGAACCACCTCTTAATGGCTTCTGTCCCCAGGTGCATCCTGACCGGGGCTGATAGCACCTGTTAGGGTCCCAGCTATGGCAAATTGTAAAAACCAAAACGAAAATCAACAGTAAATTTTTAAAATAAAATAACCAACGTTACATTTTTTACAGCAAAATGTTAATACAACGCAACAGAAAATATAAAAATATATTTTTATAGCAAAATTACCAACAATATATTATATAGTTATTTTCTAAGCGCATCTCATAGTTGGTACAAGTCTGAATATTGGGGGCACACAGTGAGGATCGAACTCACTTTTCAGTTGTAATTGATCTAGTGAGACAAGCTTGCTAACCATTACACCGCGTTGAAGTGCTCTAAACAATACATTTTATGATTTACATAGTATATATTTAAAACATACTTTTATGTGCGTTGTGGTGCAGTGGATATCGGCTCGGAACGAGAGATCGGAGAGCCGAGTTCAAATTCCAATTGAATTCATTGCATTCACTTTCGCGCAAATACCCTTGGGAAATGTATTAATCCGTCTCTTTCTTCCAGTTATGTGTTAAATAACAGAACAGATTGGGTTCTATAGCCTTGGCAGGGAACCGGTCTAATCAATGGCAACCTACTGCGGGATAATCTTGTGCTCAGTCAGTCATGTCTCTTTGGAGACATGATAACCCAAGCGTGTTTCACGTATGGCACTTAACTGACTGACCCTGTGTTTATAAAATGATCTACAAGGTATATATAGTTGGAAGCGTAAAATCGCATGCAGGATATTTAGATTTCAGCATTAAATAACCAAAAAATATTGATATGCTGCGACACAAAATCAATCAAAATGTAAATATATTGTTTTTTGATTTTGGCATTGTTCTCATTTTCACGTTACACTGGCAAATTACAGCTGTTCGTTTATTGTTTATTATTTACTCTGATAACTTGTGACTGTTACAGCAGATATGCACTCATTTCTTGTAAATAAAGAATGGGTTGAATGCCACGGATGGTCACCATATTTTTAAGGCACACACAAGATCTCTCTCTCTTTTCTTATCGGTCCTGTGTATGGCGATAAACTACACCAAAACGCAAAGTCTCTAATCGGAAGATTGGAAGTTTTGAGAAGAGTGGGACCATCTCTTATTTGCTGTTGTTTTAAGCTCTACCTTGGACAAGGGAACTATCGCCCGGTTCAGACTCCACCCACATCTATTGAACAGGTGTGGAGGCTCATCCCTTGTTCCCTGTTTAGTATGTGGTTTCCGGCCTTCTCTTTTCCAATCTTTTCACTCTTACGTAGCCCCCTGCACACCAGTGGCCTTACCGCCTTGCCCGGGGTGATAGGATTAAAAAAAAGGGTAGTAGCACCTGTTAGGATCCCAGTTGTATATAATAAATAGTGAAACCTCAAACACTATAAAAGTATAAAAACACATTTTATATAAAAAATTATCAGCAATACATATTTATAGTAAAATTAAGTACAGTATATATTTACAGTAAAATTCCCAACAATACAATTTTCAAGCAAAATGACTAACAAAAACTTTACAGCAGAATTAGCAACAACTCATTTTACATGTAGTTGAAAACATACAATTGCGTTCAAAATATTTATATTACGGCATTAAATAACCCATATAGGCTGGTATGCCGCTAAACAAAATCAACCGACCAACTAAATTTTTCCTATGCAAAGTGAGAAAATAAAACAATTATAGTATTTTGTCCGAATGGGATCAGCAGTCAGTTCTGCACAGAACAACAACAACAACAAAAAACGAAGTGTATGAATAACATGTGGGCTAACATTACGAGACGAAAGTCATATGAACAACTGCGTCAGAGCCTACTTGGGCAGTCTCTGATAAACGCAGACGAGAATGTAAGTAAGACGGAACACATACTGACCGAGAATGGAGGACATAGTCTGATGTTGAATAAAATGTTCGATATGAAATATTCAAGTCTTGTGTTATTCATTTGATTCACGTGTATTTATCTGCACATTGTTACGCGATATATCTTCATCTGACCAAACAACAACCACGTACAAGATTACTATTGCAAATGCGATTTTTTTAGTTGGAATATCGATTAGCAACTAATTCTATTGAAAATGACCAAGTGAACCCATTGATCGAATTTGATCTTAACTGACCAGTAATTATAAGGTCAACATATTTTCGTACTTCTGAGTAACTTCGATATCGCAAACAAGCTTCATTTGGCAAGAGAGTGTATGATGACACTCATCATCGGCCTCAAGTAGCCTATTTCACAATTAGATATGTTGTGTGATTTAATACCTAAAATTAGATCAATGAGCCTTGAATCTTGAGCATGATTGTAACACTGACTCACAAACTGACACGTCTAATATTAAAAAACCTAGTGTAAACTTGTTTAAAAAAAATGACGGCAATATGAAAGATTATATATATATATATATATATACTAGCAGTATAGCCCGGCGTTGCTCGGGTGTAATGAAACCTTTAAAACTAATCCATGGTCCTGTAGCTCACACTCTTTCGACGTTGGCACGAAAGACTAAAAAGCAATAGTTGTTTCCAGTTAAAGCGAGACTGTAGACTGAAAGAAAAATGAATGGATGTAAGTCAAATTTTGATTTTCTGGTTTCGATATTAAATAAGTTTTTTTCGTCGTAAACTGAATTTTGAAGGCTAAATAAGTTCTCTGAGTAAATGGTATCATGGCTGAGACTACGAACTACAATTATACCTACTTAGAGCCAAACCCGAAGCAAAACCTAAAATAAAAGGGCTGAAAAAATACAGACATACAGGCAAATAAACGGACACACACATAAGCATCTTGCCTTATATATATATAGATATATAATCATTTTTCTGCACCATTGTAAGAACTGCAACCTTGAAACTTCTGAATATCGTTTCTTATGACTTTATCAAATTTGATTAAAATTGGACCACTCCTTCTCTAACCCGATTTGTTCGATTATCGATTTTCGATATTTATCAGTGGTACCTCGGCACAAAACATATTTAAGAACACTCGCAGAGTCTTATAGTACAACTGTGTAAATTTTCAAGAAAATCGGTTCAGCCGTTTCGGAATCTATATGTAACGGACACACAGGCAGACACACACAGACAAAGTTTCATTTATAAATAAGTTTATATATATATATATATATATATATATATATATATATATATATATATCTCCAGTCTCGTTCAGGGCTTTACTTTATTCTGTTTTTATTTTATGTAAGATGCTCAACAGTAGGTATATCAGTATATATGTTATCGTTATTTTTGACTGGACGGACCCACTCGTAAAATATAAAAGAAAGGACAAAATAGAAAAACATTCAAGTTATGCATTTGACTTATTTTCTCACCTACTTGGCGTGGTTTCCCTCTCTCTTTTCTAAAAAATGTATTCATATCAACTGACAAATTTTTCCCTGTTTTCCTGCCTTTTTTGTTGCGAGGCATGTTCGCCTTTACAGTAATAAAAATGCATCAAGTGTCTAAAATGTACCTTAAATTATTCCAATTTTTCAGGGATGGAAAATTGAAGCGAATTGAGTAATTTTAAAGTTTCTTCTTCAAGAAATAGACTGAAAAGTGCTCTAAAAAGAATTGTAAGCATATACCTGTCGATAAAATTGACATGTTCGAATATGGACGACTAAACAATAGAATCATTTAGGGTTAAACTGATGAAATGCTTTTTTTTCTATTTTTAAAATGTATCAAGGAACATTGACGAAACCTTGTTTGTATACCTCATCTTTTGAGGGACCTAATGGCTGGGCTGAAATCTAGTAATCGTCAACAAACACAACTGAAGAGGCAATAGAGAGATAGAGTTAGATTGTATTGCAGGCTGGATAATTAAAGATTTTTTCAAAGCTGAATATATAGTCAAGATTAATAAATTGTCCTCAGTTTGTATATAAGATTTTTTGGAGTGGATTAGATCAGATCAGATTAGACAGGCTTCAAGCTAAAGCCTATGTTCTTATACTGAAATACTGGCTTTAGCCACTTGGCGCCAAAAGAAAACGTTTCACATAAATTAATTGTCACTAGCCTCTCTAGATATTAACAAAGAAGGAAACGTATGGTTCATAATTAGATAAATTATATGAGAATAAAAAAATCATTAATCAAACAAAGCAATAGGCTTCAAAGTCAAATTTGAAACATTATTATCTTAGTGAGCTGAACCGCTTCAGGTCGGGGGCAATCATTTTTCTTCATAACTTCATATATCTTTATATCTTGCTTCTACATTTAGTCTCGTACTCCTGGCATATATTTAGTGATGCTTGATAAAATCAAAAAGGAGAATCTCTATTGTTATTGTTCCTGACCAGGTATCGCGTCTTCAGTAAATTCCCGACCGCCGTAATATAATGTGTTTTCCTAGAAACAATTTCATGGTGCCACAATTCTGTATTTTTATACAAAATAAATATTGAAAAATACGAGTCAGCGACCTGGCAAGTTTACTCTACGCTTTACTTTACACAAATTCCCACCAGTACGTCGGAACTAAGGGACCGACATTTGTACTTACATATGACGCACAATCTTCTATGTTGTACTCCGCAACAACTTGGCGACGAGAATTTGAACAAACACAGCCGAGGACACTATGGTTTCTTCTTTCGCATTCGTAGCGTGTGAAAATTTCTTCCAGCTTCGTTCTTTACAGTCAAGATTGATCTTCAAAAGCCTAAATACAATGTTAATCCTTATCTTTGGTCTTAAGTCTCATTCTTTTTTGTCCTCTCTTATTGATAGCAGATTTTCTCATTTTTTCTAACACACAGTAACATGTTGCTTTATTGCTTGGCTTACGGTGAAATGACTAAAACAATAAAATAATTTCGGAGATTCATAGTAAGTTTAATGTGCTTTAATAAGAACTGATAATTTGCTTAAATTACCGGTTCTTGACCTTAATTTAACAGAATATACCGTTGTGGTGCAGTGGATATCGGCTAGGAGCGAAAAATCGGGGAGCCGAGTTCGAATACCAGTTGAATTCCTTGCATTTACTTACGCGCAAATACCCCTGTGAAAGGCATTAATCCGTCTCTTCCTTCCAGTTGTGAATTAAATAACAGGACAGATTGGGTTCTATAGCGTTGGCAGGCAACCAGTCTACCGCAGAAAGTAATGGCAACCTACTGCGGGATAATCTTATGCCTAGTCAGCCCTGTCTCTTTTGAGACGTGTTCGCCCAAGCGTGTATCACGGATGGCACTTAACTGACTGACTGACCGTCTTCAGTAAAAAGTTATTTATACTTTCAGAATAAAAGAATTTGAAATATATGCAAAATTTCTTGGTGTAAGATAAGATATAATTTAAAAAAAACTTTTTTTTACTATGATATAAAATTTTATTTTTGTCTGAATTTATGGAATAGGGAGTTATTATTTACAATATTTATATATGGACTATTGTCTCCATCTTTGAATTTAGTAACATAGTGATTGTGAGTTCAATCTCTAGGTCGAGGAGTGTGTACTTGCACTCAGTGAAAACGGTCAAGCAATAACTGAGCAGTAGTAATAAATAAATACAGAAATAGATACTACGAAGCATGGGCAGTGGAACCAGAATAATGTTTCCCCGTAGATTTAATAAAGAGTTCAGTTCAGAATTCTTGTAAGTTAATTTATGGAAGACCGAAGGGAACACAATCGAAATGTTCTGATTACAACAACAAAGATGAGGACAATGATCCGAATATAAACAATTTAAATAGAAAAGTTGATTTGTTATTTAGGTTTAGTCTATTTTTATGCACAGAAACTCATGGGAACTGGGAAGTAATTCTGCGACAATGATGAATGATAAATGATGATTATTCGCGAGATAGGCATAAACATAACAATCATCGTTTCAATAAATATTTAGCATGATCCAAATAAGAAAATCAGACGTCTAGATTGAAAAAGAAATTAGAAACATTTCAGCTCAGTCATCCCAAATGTCTGTCTGTCATTACAACCCGAACATTTTTTTATTTTATTTATGTTACGTTATTTATTTATTTTATTCAATCAATAATATTTATGAATTCCATATTTATATTGTTTCTTATATTCGTTAATTTTTTTTACAGTTTTCGAAATACACGTCATTTCAAGTTGCGTTATAGAAAAAAATCAAAGAATAAAAAAAGATCGCAAAATATAGTTCACCGCAGGTAACCGGATAAACTATTCCCGTGTCTTGTGCCGCCAAAAGCAATCGACTGTCCGTCGCGTAGCAAAAGGTAAGGCTTTGGGGAAATCAGCAGTAGGCATATTGATAATGGTGCCATCCAAGACAAATAGAAGCATCGATGTTGACTTCATCTTATTTTCCTCTACGCTAGTCGCCTTTCAATCAAACCTACCATCGCCAATTCTGCTTACGCCATTACCTTACATCTAATCATAACCTTTGCAAAACTCTTAGGACGTTGGCACAAAGACGAATTCTTCTGCAATTCAATATCACCTGACACTAGAAATGTCGGACAAGTTCTATGTAAATTAAAAAATACGATATATATAAGTTATATATATATATATAGAGAGAGAGAGAGAGAGAGTGAACTTGTGTGTGTAGTAAAATATATACAATTATACAAAACTAGAGATAATATAAAATTTCGGATACACATATATGTATAAATAACGCACACACACACATATTATATATATATATATATATATATATATATGTGTGTTTAATTGTGATAATGTTTAGCGCCAAGGTTGTTGTTTTTTTCAGTGGTAATACTGATAAAATGTCTTTTGCCAAGCTGGTCATTTTTTTTATCGTAAAGTGCTCGATATCGGAGTGGAGATAGAGCATTGATAAGTACGAAGTATTTGTCGCTTGAACTCAGCAGATTCATGCCGACTTCAAAGTTAGATGAAGCTCTCACTCGTCAGGGCTATTTTATATGTGTATATTTTATTTTTTATAATCATTTCACCCCACGCAAGGCTAGGCCGCCTCTGATGCGCAGGAGGTTACAATGAGAGAAAAAATTCGGTGCTCGTGATATTGAATAAAGTATAAGAGAAAGATGGGGATCAAGAAGTTTGAAGATGGCAATTAACATTCATTTAAAAATTTGGAGATTGTAGCTAATACGGAAGCAAGCAGACGGTAGGGATTTCCATAAACGGGAAGTTAGAAAAAGACTATTAGAAGAGAAGAGACGGTTACATTTAGATGTTTTGACGTTAAAAGTGTGTAATCTTGATGTCAATCTTGTAACATACGTAAATACATACATTCGGTGCACTCGAGAAAGAAGCTCTTCAGCGCAGTAAGCATGGAAATAGTTGTAGAAAAGACAGAGAACCCACATTATGTCGGTGAGAATGAGACTGAAGTCAGGATTGATGACATTGCAGATCCTCATTTGGATTTTGTCGAGAACGTCAAGGTGAATAGAATGAGCACTCGACCAGATATGGCAACAGTATTCAATGCATGGATGAGTAGTAGATTTATAAAGGTGCAAAATTGGCCTGACACAGTGACTCAACCTTCCTAGCAGTAGATGCAGCTATAGATTCGATGTAGTCGTTCCATTTGAGATTGCCTGAGAGAGTGAGGTTAAGGAGACGCAGTCTATCACTCTCCAGGAGGTAGGTAGGAAAGTCTGGTTGATGAAAGGAAAGCAGCTTCATTCTGGAGGTGTATATATATTACAAGAAAGTGGAAGAACACGTAGATTAAACCCACTGTTCAAGCAGTTACATTTATAAAAAGTGCCCGATATAGAATAGAGCTTAATATTGTAATTTTGTTATTACGATGGTTTTCATGTTTCAGAACAATACTGTTCTTTTTCATATGATATATCAAATTAATGGTATAAATTACATAACAATTTTTCTGTAGTGATATTATGCTTTTATAAACAATTACAATATATATATATATAATATATATATATATATATATATATATATATATATATATATATATACTTGAACGGGATCTACACTCTGTGGTGAATTGGAGCAAGAAGTGGCTTGTGAATTTCAGTGCGTCTTAGACCAAGCTGTTGTTTGTCAACCATCACAGGCAACCTCTCCTGCCCCCCATAAGCATGGACCAAGCGATTCTCCCTGAGAGCAACACACTACGCCTCCTTGGTCTTACCCTCTCCTCAGACCTCAAATGGAACCACTATATTGATTCCATAGCTAAATCTACTGCTAAGAAGGTTGGGTCACTATGCCGATCCAGGATGTTTTTTTCCGCCTGAATCCATCCTGCATATATACAAGTCAACCATCCGTCCGTGCATAGAGTACTGCTGCCATTTATGGTCAGGCGCCGCTGCCGTTCTCCTCAGTGTTCTCGACAAGCTCCAAAGGAGTCTGTAATGTGATAGGTACTGATCTGGCGGCTCGACTGCAGCCACTTCCCCATCGTCGAAATGTGGCCTCCCTTTGTCTGTTCGATAAATATTTTCATGGCTTCTGCTCGGACGAACTTAAGTCACTGGTGCCTCCTCAACAGGTGTTTACTCGTGCAACCAGACTGGCAACTGGGTCCCACCCATTCACAGTCAGGTTAGCCAAATGCAGACGACAATTCTACTCCTTCAGCTTCTTGTATCGCACTTCCCGCCTGTGGAACTCGCTCCCGTATTCTTGCTTTCCTGACGGCTACAACCTCCACAAATTTAAATGCAATGTCAATACTTATCTATTAACCACTGGACTCTCGCTCTCTCCCCACCCCCGTATATCCTTCCATTTCTCTCCACCTATGTATCTGTCATCGCACCTGCATTCTCAGCTTTCTATTGCTCCTTTCTAACTAGTTTGTACTCCTCACTCTTTTCTAATTAATCTTTTTTACAGTTATGTAGCCCCCAGCTCATCATTGGCATTTCGGCTTTGCTCGGGGTGAAATGATTAAAAAAAAAAAAAAATCTTTTTCATTTCATATGGACGTTATTTTTAGTGGATCAATATGTTTAATATACTCATCTACCGGCCAGGATATTCGAGAAAACCTATAAAAGTATACTATTCGCTTTCCTTGAATATAATTTCTCGAATATTTAAGCGGGTCAACGGAAATAAATATAATTTTTTGTTGATGGCCCTCGTCGCCTTTTCAATTTTATCTGTAGATGAACTCTTGTCGGAAGTATTTAAGGACACTGTTCAGTGCCTTTGTAAGTTTCTTGATATATTGTCCTACAAGCCAGCCTCCATTATTCTAATTGGATCAGTTCAATTTATATATTATTATTATTATGGACTCTCCCGTCGATTACAACATATGAGCGTCTAACTCAGACTAATACACAAAGAATTGTTTAAAGTAGTGAAGGCTTGTGTAGCACCATTCACACTTTTTGGAACTGCTAATAACAAACAATCTATGCAGAAGTCTGCCTCAGACCTCAGTTATTTAACCCGTAATTGGAGGGAAGGGACAGATTAATACCTTTCCCAAGCGTACCAGTGCGTAAGTGAATGCAAAGTGTTCGACTGAAATTGTGCTCACCGATTTCCCCCTCCGAGCCGACATCCACTGCACCACAACACACATCCGTCAATAACGGTTACAGCACCTGGTATTCCCAAGCGGTCACCTATCTAAGTGCTGACCAGGTTCAACGTTGCTTAACTTATTCAACGTGATACGACCGTAAGTATATATATATATATATATATATATACTTACGGTCGTAAAATATGAAGAAACTTTATATATATATATATATATATATATATACAAGTTTCTTCATATTTTATTTATGTCATTTTTTAGTAGAGCAACTGCTATATCTACTACGCCACCGTCCCGAAAGATATCAGCGGTGCATTTTTGGAGCCTTTTATATCCCGTGTCCGATGGTTTTAACAGCTCGTTATGTTAGTCGGTTCGTACCACTTTTTCATAATTTTAGTTATGAAAAAGTGGCGGAGTGGATATACCAGTTGGTTATACATGTGTTCTTATCAAGTAGTGGTTTTGAGTACCAGGATCTGGTCATGACACAGCAATTTCAACATAAAAGTACAATAACTGTCATCGCAGGAAATATCACCATAATCAGCAGATTATCCATAACAGCCAATTAATGGACACCTGATGAGGACCAAAGAATACTTAATCGATACTTTGTGTCGATGATAACATTTATATCGACCAAGATGAGTACAATAGTTCGAAATAATACCAATAGCTGCTGCTTCTATGTACCATGTCCCTTAAAGACGTAGGCGATCATGGCCTTGCACATCTCCCTGTTAATTATAGCACTTAACGCCCTTTCTCTTGTTACCACACATAACCCCTGTTCTGCCATCCATTTGCTAAAGCCCTTGACGTATGTCACGCGTTGCTTTCTCCTGTCTCTCTTTCTCTCTATCCATCTCCTGAGCATTAGATTCTCCAAGCCTTCTTTCCGCGTTACATGTTCCAGAAAATTTCGCTGCCTTTTACTGATGTTAATATCAGTTTCCTTTTCGTTCCCATCCTCTCCAAAACCTCGTCGTTGCTCACATGTTCTGTCCATGGTAGCATCCTCAGCATCCTTCTGTAGAACCACATTTCCCTTGCTTCAAATTGTTCTTTCGTTTTTGATTAGATTGTCCAATACAGTACCCACGAAAAAAGATAATGTATCGACCGAAATTTGGTTGTTAAAGACAATAATAATGAAGAAAACTGAATGGAATTAATACTTTTATCGTATATAGGTTGTGCATGTTTTACATTATTAAACGATGGCGATATATCTTTAGAGCGTGGGTTGATATAAATCATTATTTTTGTCCTGGTGTTTTGTGCACATGATTAAATTTCGTTGTGTTAAATAATCCCAATAAGTGTGACAGCCACACTGAAAGAGTAAATACAGTTCTAGTGGGTTGTACAAAAAATTGAATTTTTGTAATCATACCCACTGAAGTCTAGCTAACTAAAATTGTTCAATGTCGATATTTTTAAGAAAATAAAACAATAAAAAAAGCAAAACAACGTAATCGCATACATTATTATGGGCTTAAGATTTTGATTAGTGCATGCATTTTGCTAACTGGAATTATTACTATCATTATTTTTATTATTATTACTATTAATACTACAACAAAAGAAAATGAGTAACAACCAAGAAAAAATAACGAAAGAATAAAATGAAGAACGATGAATAATAATTCGGGAAGAAGAAAATGAAGAAAGAACAAGAAAAACAGTGGAAACGGAAAAGACAAAACGAGAAACAGAAGAATATCGAATGTTGGGGGGGGGTGTAAACCATGTAAGAAAAATAAAAATCGGTGGAAAAGAAATAAAGAGAACAGAAATAACGAAAGAATAAGAGAATATAAAAAAGATAGCTAAACGTGAAAAAAAAAAAAAAAAGGCGGAATGATTGTCGAAAAAAGAAGGGATAAAAGTGAGGAAAAGATGAATTGAATCTGACGAAGAAGTCGAAAAGTGGAGAAGAAAATGATTAAGGAAAGAAAGACAGGAAACAAAAAAAAAAAAAAAAAAGAAACAACCGGAGCCACTTAAACCTATAATGTAACGTCGTTATTTCCTCATAAAAATCAGCTTACACGCATGCGCAGATTCACCACAGATTGTATCATTATTTGTTGGTCGATGTCTGCCATTTTTTATTTTAATATTTCTCTCGTTTATATAATAATAGACTGCCACATTTTCAGGCGATATCCTCAACTCTCAATTCAGCCTTTTCCTATAAACGATTAATAAGGCTTTTTTTTTCGCGTGTTCTCTATGGATTTGTTTTACTTCTTCTTTAACCTCGGTTTCTCTCAATTTATTTTTCTATATCTCATTAGAATATATGGAGAGATGTGCCGTTTGTGTGTGTGTGTGTGTGTGTGTGTGTGTAATCATTTAATATAGACACAGAACTCTACATGCATTAACCTGTATTAAGATCTATTCCTTTACATTTAAATTTGAATACATAAGTATATAATTTGAACGCATTTATCGATATATAAATCGATATGTAAAATTGGGTTACTATTAATACGATTGTGTAAACGTACATTCATAAGATTTAGAATATTCAAGGATATGAAGAAGTAAGTAATTTATGCACACGAGCATTTATAAATACATACATATATAAAGTTGATAAAAAATATCCCAGTGACAGACTTCGCGCACTATTTAAAAATAATAATAATAATTTACTCTGTTCTCTATTGCGCTGTCCGTCGTATTCTGCAAGTCATTTACTTTGTGGGCGAAGACGAAAATCAACACCAAGACAGTTAATCATCAAATGGTAAATGTTTTGTGATTCGATGGATTCGCTCATTTCTCGGGTTAATAAATAACTGTTCAGTATTTTCCAACAAACGTATCAACAGCGAGGCAGCGTCGGCTCAGTTCATTTTATTTTACTACCCGTCATTGAACCTCTTTTGTTCAACAGTACCTTATTTTATTTTTTTAAAATAATTATGTCGTCGAGTAGTGAGGAATATATATATATATATATATATATATATATATATATGACTATCTGCTAAAATATTTGGAATGAAAATGTAAAGTAACTTTATCACCTGTCGGGATAAGCGAAAAAGTGGGCAAGCCAAGGTGTAGAAGGCAAATAAAATATTCACATTATTAAAAAGCAAATACAAATAAACAAAAGCGAAAATGAGTTCCTGCTTTCAAATAAAACCAATTATTAAATACAGATATCTTCTTGGAATTTGTAGTTGCTTTAGCTCCCGACGGCTTTTCCCCCTTCAAATTTATCCAAAATAGTATTATCTCTGTGCAAATGTATATGCTGAACTCAAATCAACAATTACTTATTGAACAAACCTACCTTTTTGCTTTGAAGGTTCATAAAAAAAAAACGAACTATATCTCGCACTTTTTCTATCCCGTAACTCTCAGGAAGTAATGTAATCAACAATGACGTACGCAGGACAACACATTTCGGTGGATTTTTGGTCGATTTTCTTCCTTTACTGAAACTTCCGGCGATGTACTTCCTGTAATGGAAGTATAAGCGTAGAAATACAATAGTGCATTACTTTCATTACAGGAAGTACATCGCCAGACGTTTCAATAATGGAAGAAAATCGACCAAAAATTGGCCAAAATTTGTTGCCTACGTAGAACGTCAATCTGCAGTTAATTATATGACTTAGTGAGAGAGTTACGGGAGACAAAAAGTGCGAGATATCGTTCGTTTTTATATGGACATTTAGATAAAAAAAAAAGTAGGTTTCTTCAATAACTAATTGTTGATTTGAGTTCAGCATATACATTTTCACAGAGATAATGCTATTTTGGATAAATTTGAAGGTAGAAAGCCGTCGGGAGCTAAAACGAAAATTTACCAATTTAGATATCACGAACAAAGGAAAACAAAGCAAAAAAACATTGTAGAAAGATCCCAAAACTAGGACGGAAACAAATATTTATAAAAATAATAGAAATAGCAAGCATAAAAAGCATCAAATCAATTAGCAGTAATACTCAAAATGTCTGATCTCCTCCTCGTTTACAAAGATTGTCCAGCTTATGCCATAAAAATGTCCGAATTAATAGCAGGAAATAAGAGTAAAATCTTATAAATACATAAATGAGTCCAGTTGCATCAATTTACACCTTCTTCTTCCAATAGCAAAGCGTCTTCTTGGCATCAGTCTCCTATAAAAGCTACATTTAATGCATTAAAGCGGTCCTAATTGATTAAATCATTTTTACCGGAAACGCATTTCATCTAGGCATGGAAACTAATTCTCGTCGGATAGATAATGAAAAACATTTTTAGAACATGACGCCTTGTGTCGTAAAAATGTAATTTGAATCTTTTTTCATTGTCATTTCTCACCACGTTTTCAAGAAGGATTCAGTTTGCTAGAAAATAATATTGAATTCTCTTTTCCCTAAAGAAATCCGAACAATTTTCCTCAATAAACGAGAATGGTTGTAAGAGAAAATTATGTAGTCTTCTATTGGAAATTCCTGGTGGCGTAACACTATCGTCATGGAAAACCGAATCTGAAGGACCGGGGCTGGTCTCCTCTGTCTCTTTGTCTCTGTATTTCTACACATATATATAGGGTCCTGGGCATGACAGTAAACTGCATCCGGCAGCAAGGCCTCTGATTGAGAGGTTCTGAGGATCATGCAACCGCCTCTTAGTTGCTGTTGTTCTCAGGTTCAACTTGATCCAGAG
This sequence comes from Ascarosepion bandense, assembly GCA_037127315.1. Taxonomy (NCBI): domain Eukaryota; kingdom Metazoa; phylum Mollusca; class Cephalopoda; order Sepiida; family Sepiidae; genus Ascarosepion; species Ascarosepion bandense. Next base: position 10,169,025 of record JBBBDQ010001317.1, on the reverse strand, counting down.
TGGTAGCATCTGGTATGGTCCCAGATATGGGCAAATAGTTAATCCCCACCAAATGGGGTCAGAACACTATGAAACTATAAAATACACTTTTATAGAAATATATACATAAAAATAGACTTTCATAGAAAAATATACAATTTTGAAGGAAAAATATTACAAACAATATATTTTTAAGAAAAAATCATTACCATAACACATTTCTGAAGGAAAAAAATATTCCCAACAAAATATTTTTGAATACAAAATTGGAAGACATCATCAGTTTTCTAAAATAAAAAAATTCATTAAAATCTGACTAAATCAAACTTATTACTATAACTGAACATTAAAACCTTACTTTCTGGCATTAAATAACCCACAGGGGTTGATAAGCCGTTAAACAAAACTCAAACTCCATGCATAAACATAAAAGTGCACACTGAGCTCAATCCCCTGCAGCGACTGTCTTTTTTATTCTTGAACACAATCTTCCATGCCTATCCTTCTGCAACACAGCAAAATAAAATGCCATGCAATTTGACATATTTTCTCAAACAATTAACTATATGAACATAAGATGGCAATAAGAAAGGAGAATTTAAAGCCATTGATTGACCGTAAACAAGACATAGTTCTTAACGGAATAAGGATTAGACACACACACTACACCGAAGTGTATCCACTGCAACCAATTTTTCTCTATCAAACATATCTTGAGGGAAGTTACAGACACACACACACACACACACACGTAGCAACAATTTCCATGCACACAGTTGTAAGATGGTTTTAAAAAATGTACCTACATGTCAAAATAATAGTATATTGGAAGAACATAAAATACTTCCAACTTCTACAAAATGTTGTTTTATTAATTTAGTTCTAGCGTTAGAAAACAAAAACAAATAAAAAAATTTTTTTTTTTAATATTGTTATGGATGGTTACCTGCAAGAGATAAGATAGGATGATACTTATTATATCAGCACACTATCTATTTATCACAATTTGTTCATTTTGTGGCGCAGTGGATATCGACTCGGAACGAGAAATCAGAGAGCCGAGTTTCGAATTCCAGTTAAATTCGTTGCATTCACCTACGCACAAATACCCTTGGGAAAGGTATTAATCCGTCTATTCCTTCCAGTTATGGGTTAAATAACAGGACAGATTGGGTTCTGTAGCCTTGGTCGGCAACCAGTCTACCGCAGAAAGCAATGGCAACCTACTGCGGGATAATCTTCTGCCCAGTCAGTCATGTCTCTTTCTAGACATGATCGCCCAAGCGTGTATCACGTATGGCACTTAACTGACTATTAGACCTTTTCATATCTCTCTATCCAATTAAGACTGTTCATATCTAACCATCAAAGGTGACCGTATGAAAATAGCAAAGAAACAAGCCATAGCTGTGGAAAATGGTCACATCCACAGCTAGCCACTACGCGAGTTATCTTCGTCGTTATCTTCGTCGTTCTTACCAGAAAAGCCTAATCTGATATCTAATTTTACACCTCCCAAAATAATTCGAAGTCTTCTATATTCACTCCACTTCTAACTTAATTCTAAATTATTTCCGCCTTCTGATGTCTATTTTCCTAATAAACTAAGCTATATGATTGAGCGACTGAACTCGCTAAGAAAATTTAACTCAGTTTATTTAACTCAAGGTACTCAAGGTTTGTTTTTTTTACGAAGTCAATTGTTCTTAAATTTTAGTGCAAATTTAAAGATGTCACATATCAAAACTACCTGTTAGTGTAATCAGGAAAGAACGCTCGCTGCAAGTTGCTACTAAAGTTCTTGAAATTTATATCGATTAGATAAAGTTTTGTTATGTGATTGTTATTTAAGTCTGATATACATCGTACGTTCCATGAATTTCTTCAGTCAATTTAGATTATTTTTTCCAGAACAAATCTACTTACAAACTGGTCTCTATTCGTTTCTGTTTCCTTCTTAGAATTAAACAGATACCGCTGTTATCGCTTTCTATTCTGGAAGACTTTCCGACTTCTCTCTCTTGGGATGATTGTCTGCCTTGAGAACTTTAACGTCATGCGAGATTATGATATGCGGCAAACGAATCTATTTGCTCCGGATTAATTTCCACAGCTTCAGAAAAAAAACAAAAAAACAAAAAAAAAAAACATTGTTAGTTTGTCAGGTTTTAATTCATTATTCAACATTTTTTTCTTTTTGTACATATTTGATTACTTTCTCTAGCCTCGGCCTTTGTTGCTGACATTCTTTTTCATTCTTGTTATTTATTTATCTATTAATCATCTTGTGTTTTCTTTTTTTAATGTCTTTCGTTGAAATTGACGGTTTCACATCGGTTTCTCTTTCTCTGGTTTTAGTTGAAATTCTTTCATTAAGTTTGTGTACTGTCTTTTAAACACTATATTTTTATTTACTGTGAAATTTTTTCTTTCCATGACTTCTATTCCCTTCACACGGTTTCATCCAATATTACCGAGGCCGTTTTTTTCTCTCTGCTGTGTTGAATTTATTTTTTATCTACGCCTTATTTTTCTATAGACTTTCCTTCCTTATTACTTTTATTCCCTCCTTCCTTTCACCCAAAATAATTTTTCTATTATGCATCAACTCTGTTCTTTATTTTCTTAGGCACCAACTCTTTTATCTTTCTTGTGCAATTTTTTCTCTTTCCCATATAATTTTTAATTCGAATTGCATTTTTGTTTGTTCTTGTACATTTCCTCTTTCAGTGCAAACTTTTAAAGCCACTATTTTGATGTGATAAAGAGAAATTAGTAAACTAATAATAAACGAATTCCTCATTCTTTCTTCCATATTTTTTCTCTATCTTGACATATTTCGCTTTCATTTATATACAGAGGTCAAAAAGTAGGTGAGGGCTCTCCACATTATTCAAGGGCAGTTCGTGAATATTGTGTACAATAAAATTTTAAGTGTCAATGTACTAATTATATTAGTAAACATAATTGCATTGGTAATCTCGAAATAAACGTTATCATTTACTGTCCACATACTTTTTGACCACCCTGGATATCTTTCACTTGTAATTTTATTTCGACTTTATTAAACTACTGCTAGTTTCTGTTAATTTTCGTTTTCCTTTCTGAAACTATTACTTATGAGAACAAAAACCCTTAACGATCTAATAACATTTTTACGGATTAACTTTTCACTCTGTTGACTTGAAAGAAGGAAACGAAAAGACAATAAACTAAAAATCAGTGCATCTACTTCCACTTTTAATTTCAGATAGCGTTTCATTCAGAAATAAGCATTTTAAAAGCGACACAAAATTCCCTTATCTCCTTAAGGGAGACTCGTTCACGTTATGCATTGAGATTATTGAAATAAAATTCTGTTATTTTATTTTAAATTTAAGTTTTAAGTTTTATTGAATGAAAAGTTTATTGCCATTTTGTTTCCACGTCAGTAGACGAATATTTATCGAGTATTCACAACACGTTCTAATTTTATTTTTATATTATTTATAATGTATTAATTTATCATTGAAATAGAATTATATTTAGCGCCTTTTAAATTCGCTGTCTTGCTAGTATTTAAGCATCGACGGGAGATTTTGACCAAAAGCATAAATACTGATCTCTACTTCACTTTAAAAGAAGTCCACTGATAATTATATTTTTAAAATTTTTAATATAAAAGGGCAAGTAAAAAATTATCTGCATTTTCTTCACAATGTATCTCTTGTTTTGCTACACTGGCTTCTGATCATGCGTGCTTATGGTCATTTGAACGAATTTGTGGTTTGATCCCGCTATTTTTGCTGTTACAGTGTAAACATGATCGTTCTGGTAACAGTATGCATAAAAAGAAACAAGAAGCAGTGATCCGATTTCTCAAGTCGGAAGATGCGTCAGGGGTCGAAATTCATCGAAGGCTTTTAACGCAATATGGCAACAGCGTACTACCGCATAGAAGTGACTACAAGTGGTTCGAGAAGTTGAAAAGTGGCTGGACAAGCGTGACGCACGAAAAAAGAGCACGACGCCCGTCAACCTCCACCACTAAGGAGAAGATGAAGCAATCTCAAGAGATGCTAATGGCGGTAAGTTGTCATTGATGAGGTAGCATCTTCTGCGGATTTGGATCACTGCTTTTTGTGGCTCCTTGATGCATACTGCCAGCGGAAGGAGCATGTTTACACTGCAACAGCAGCAAGAAAACTGGTGTACTGGAGCTGAAACTTAGATCACGTGGCCACTATAAAATCGCATGACAAACCTGAAGGGATATTAAGTTGAAAATGCCGATAAGTTTTTGATTTAACCTCATGTATATGTAAGATATATTTTACGGAAAATCCCGAAGATTAACGAAATGGTTCAACAACCGACATATTGAAATTACTTGTTTGAAAATTATTTTTAATCGGTTCAGTAGATATTCTGTCTTTAATCCAACAGTATATTTATATTTACCGGCCTGATTATTTACGAGAAATTTTTGTTACGACATGTGTGTCATTCGGCAGGATTCGAAAGTGCGAATCCTATCAACATAGTGGAAGTCACCAATTGATCTGGCGCGTCTTAGATCACTTCACGAATGATACCATAATCTAAACGAATATATATATATATTACGCCCTTAATATTCTTCGTGAAGTATAGGGTCACATCCTCACCACATTAGATGCTTCATTTGTGGTTTTCGTAGAAAGTAAGTCACTATGGTGTGGAGTTGCTGTCTCAACGCTAAATTGCCTTCGAATTCAGTTGTCCTTGTCTTCATTTGCCAACTAGGGTTAGAATGCCTGAGTTTTCTTGCTGTTTAATCCATAGCTGTTAGAGAGAAAGGGCTTGCATTAATACCTTTCTAAATGTTATTTGTACAAAAGTGAACACAAGGAATACAACCAGAATTTGAACTCGACAAGTCAGTTCCACTTTTGGCGCAATACTGTGTCCGCTCTTATTTTTGTGCCAGATGAACACAATTTTATTTTAGCTCGAATGGTTTGCTTTTATTTTGTTATTATGTTCATCTTCTCCTATTTAATTTTAATGCCAAATTAGTTATATATTTTTTATAAAAAATCGTAACATAAAAATCTATTTGTACATATTTGAAAATGTTTATGGGTGTTGTAGGAGGACCCTGGCGAATATGTAATATTGTGGTATATGTTGGATTGAATGGAGACTTATGGCTGTGATTGTTGCATGTTGGATAGAGCGAATGTGTCACGAATGTGATTAGCAAGTTGTGGATTGACAGTGTTGACTAGCCTTTCCCCACTTCGGTTTGGACCTTGTGTCACATTAACGTTAGAAATAAAGATTCCACTTATCGCTTTGATAACCGCTCCTTGCACAGTTTTTTTTAAATACTTAAATTAGAATTGGTTATCTAAAGTTAAATGCCCTTATCTAAATTGAAGATCATTTTTCCTTGCCTTGATTGAAAATCAAACTTAATTATTGGTTATTTGTGAGAGATTAAGTTCAAGAACATTTTAATCCTGCTTGCTTTATTATTCTGATCAAAGCTTATATCTTCGTTTTGATATTATGAAAGCTTTTCTACTCTCCTATCTTTTTTAATTGATCGTCGGACTAAATAATGGAGAAAATTCCTCTCCTATCATTTTGCATTTGAGGGGTTTGCCCTTTTCCAGTTTCTACTTAATTTTCTATCTCCATTCCTCAATCTAAACTCTCTGGATCCTCAAATATGCAACCACATTTGAAGCTGTGACGTTAAATTATAGGATTTATTTAATTTAGACCTTTGATCAGCATTGTGTATACTGGTGTTTGCTGATATTGTCTACTTATACAGATTAACGGTGAAACTGTGAGCCTTAGTTTCTGTATTTGAAGCACGTTGACCTTCTCAATTTCTTGCTTGTATTACTTGTTGAATTCGATTTCTATTTCCTTCTGTTGTTACGACGACTTGTGACTTCATACTATCTAAACAAATGACGGCTCTCACATAGTGACCGAGGATTAAAGCCTGTGGGCTTTGTTGAAGTTGTTGATAATGCCTGATAAAGCACTGTATCACCAGAAACTGTAATTAAGGTTTGCTCATCATAGCTGCTTTGTAGGGGTAAAACAAACACAAATGTTTCTGACCAGGCGTCTTCAGCAGGGATTAAACAACTATGCTAGTAGACAGGCCTATTCTGATACGAGTGACCAGCCTGTATGAATTAAGATTACATTTATTATAACTGTACATAAACTAAATGTAAGGTGGGAAAAAAGGTAACAATTACCTTGTAACCCGATTTCTACATATAAAAAATGGAATTCTTAGTTTAATACAATGAAACGAAAGAAATTATTATTGATTATTGTTGATTTTGCAGTTTATTGTAAATCGCTGATATGAGCGCTGATTAGAAATATTTTTATACTCAGATGCTTGTAAAATCCGGAAAATAGAAAAAACTAGCTGGCAATTGGGAAGAAAAGAAAAATATATTTTTCGATTGTTAATCAGAAGCTAATGTTTGGCCAGTGGAAGTGAGAAACGGCGATAGTCACAAAAAATTGTCAAAAACTTTTGATGAGGTTAGAAAGTCAGAACTCTACAATCAGAATAGAGATAAATTACAAATCTCACTGGAGTTAAAATTTCCAAACTGAAGGCTGGATTTACTGACGTAATCAGTTGAATTAAGAAGAGGAACGAAGAGATAATTACGTCAGATGAGGCGTTGTTTCCTCATTCGTTGAACGAAAACTCTTAATCTCGAGATGTGTTTAGGTGGAAAAGATCTCATTTGTCAAAGATCTGATTTGCATAAAGATGCCCCGGGTCTCTTAGCATACCCCAAGAGTATTCGGGACAGGTATAAACATCGAGACCCCAGTGAGAAAAATCCGTAGAGAACTGCCGAGCGATAGAGGCCAGAAGAATTTACTACCGCTGTCGCCAAAACACCCCACTTCAGCCGTTACCGTAAAGCTTCGGTAAAGAGCCCTGAAAATACTTTTTTTGGAAAATTGAAAGCTCTGATTATTCTAAAAAAAAAAAAAAAATACATCGCTCCGTTGTGAACACTGAATTATACATTCTATTTTTTTTTATTTATCTTTTTTTATATATATATATATATATATATATATATAAAAACTCTTCCGCAACGTATTCAGGTAGTATCAAATTTATTTATTTTTTTTGGTGGGGGCATATTTTAATTTGTTAAACATATGTACGCGCGCAACCGGCCTGGTTCGACTTGGTAAAGACCCAGCTAGCAAGGATTTCGGCGTGCCTTCCTTGGATTAAAATTCATAGCGTGGGAAAGGGGGAGCTCATTTATAATAGGCGTCTTGAAGATCGGCTACTGTGTCGAGGCCATCATCACGACTAGCGATCCGAGGGCGACGTCACAATCTAAGGAACACTGTTTAAGGCTAAGAAATAAATATGCATCGTACATATATATATATATATATATATATAAACGTTTACTAAGAATACGAAACTAAAGATTTCATACATAAAATTATCGTTTATTCATTTCTGGACTGGTCACTTAATGTCAATACGAGTATGTTGTTTGGGGAAATTGTCACCATATTATATTTTTCATTTCGCACATACACGTTGTTTGTTTTTGCTTTGTCACCTGTACTGTATAGTGAGGCACGTTTGGCACAATCTGTGAGAGAAAGAAGAACATGATGCGTTCACTCATCCACAAATTTGGAAACAGTATGTTGTAATGCTTAGGATTCGCGCCGGAAGCTCTAATACGATTATTTCATAAGGTTTTGATTTTAATCTGAGGACAGTGCAGAGGATTCAGAACGAGCCTGTTGAGTCTCATGGTGATTACGAAGGTGTTTCACGTGATCACTAGTTATGGTGACGTTATGCGTCCATTCATTTTTCCACAGGGTCTTAGACTCAACACGAAGTCCTACATGAAGTGCTTTGAGGAAGCAGTATTGGTCTGGTTCAAGAGGGTGTCTGCTGGAAGACTCTATATCTGGCAAAAGAACTCTGCATCATACCACACAAACAGGTGAACCCAGTCCTGAGAGTCAGACAATTTCTGCGACTACATCACCACATACATCTGGCCACCAGACTGCAAACATCTTGATTAATATGTGCGGGGCACAGCTGAGCGAGAGACCAACAGATGTCCTTATAACACCAAAGATGAGCCGAAGGCAAGATTATGCCTGCATTCACCATCTTAAATAAAGAGATTCTGAAGTTGTCTGGAGCCGTAGTTGAATCCAATGGCGATTTTATTGAATAAATCTACTCTTTCGTATTTAAAGATATTTCTGTGTAATTTTTGTAAAAATATCTTAAAATAAGATATCTGCTTTATTTAAATTTTTGCATAATTTACATAATACATCCATCACATTCTGTATATTCTTGCGAAGATCTGGGGAACCATGACGGTTATTCATCGGGTGGAGCGCTTAAGTAATTTTCTGTCAAAGTTTTTGTCCCTCATGTGTACATTCTAAGCTTTATTTACTGTTTACATATTAAAACAACCCCTGATATTATTTTAGCCGCGATTCTGCACCCGTTGGCTATGGGTTAATATTTCAAGTTAACTATATGATGCGCCTAGCTTTTCTTATAGTAGGGTGGTATACCGACTGCAAAGCCATAAATTTCTGACACTTAGGGTGGGAATTGTACATATTGGGGTTACCTCTCTTCTTATAACAAACTTTCTTATTAATAGAAAATTTAATTTAGAATTTACGTATTTCCTTGTGTGAATCATATACTGCATATAAAGAAAGATACGTGACGCAGTTTAAACGTTTACCTTTTTCGAGTATACCTTTTCGCCTACTGGACCGTGTTTGTCTTTTGTTTCGTATTTGTACTTCGAAACCGAATACGTGACCTACTGATGAATAAAGTAAGAAAAGCTAAAAACTATTTCTACGCAAGGTTTCCACGCCCTCTGTACAGACTGGCTACTTTCCAGCTTTACTTCGGAACTGACAATCATAATTTGATGAGAGCCTGTCAAATCAGCGTTTCTCATTTGCTTTCCCCGAAGTGGCAGCGCGCCGTCTACAAAAACATGTTTCTTCCAGTTTGTTTCTTTCTGCCTTCATCATTCTTGAGACTGACGGCTAAATTCCACTCGGATTTCTTCTTTCTTCTTTCTTTTTACATCTTTCTTCTGACATTCCATTTTGCTCTGTTTTCTCTCCTGTAACCACTAGCTGTCAATTTTCCACGACAGTCAACTCTAGCTGTTCCGTGTTAGATTTTCCCAAGAGCAAAGTGGATATTAGGAGTGAGTTTTCTTTTTTCTTTTCCTTTTTTGAAAATGGACATTCGCCAGATCACCTGACTCGCATTTTGTCTGATGACGAAGTTAGTTCTCAAAAATACACATCAAGAATGTTAGCATCAGAAAGTTTCTTCATAATTTCAGCATTTATTACTCTCGGAATATTTTGCGAAACTTCTGTGAGATCTTTTAAAATTCCTTAAATCGTGTTACTCAGAAAAAAAAAACGGAGTTTACTTTGTTAGTCAATGATAAACCAATATGCTTTATTATAAATATAAAAATTTATTCCCAAGATAAGGATAACGAAGAATAGGAACTATGGTTTGGGAGCTTATATCAGAACAAAAGTAAAATTTAAAAAAATATTTTGGAAGTCGTGTTTAAGAAACTAGTTTCGACGATTATTGCTCCAGTTGTGAATTTTCAGCCACGATGTAACTCGGTTTGAACGACTCTGTAAACTTCATTTCTTTGGTAAAGATAATAGAACAATCGAAAACTTTCAGTGGGGTCCTGGGTAGGACGGTAAATTTCATTTAGCGGCAAGGCCCCTGATTGGCAGGTTGTGAAGAGCATGGAACCACCTTTTAATTGATGTTGTTCCCAGGTTCACCTGGCCCGAAGTGGTAGCACCTGTTAGGGTCCCAGATATGGGTAAATAGTTAACCCACAAACTGAATTCAAACACTATGAAAGTATAAAAATAGACTTTTATATAAATATTTACATAAAAATAGACTTTCATAGCAAAATATACATTTTTGAAAACAATATTACTAACAATACATTTTTGAAGGAAAACAATTATTACCAGCAATACATTTTTCAATAAAAAAAAAACTAGAAAACTTCTTCAGTTTTTTAACATAAAAAAAAATTTAGTCAAAATCTGACGAAATCACCCTTCACACTATAATCGAATATTAAACAGAAATACCATAAAACCCTACCTTTTGGGCATTAAATAATCCACAGCGATTGATATGCCATTGAACAAAACTAAAAAAAACAAACAACTTACAATTGGACTAAAAAGCCTGCATTTGTTTTCTAAGGCTTATATACCCTTTGCTGATTATTTATTTATTTTATAGTTTCACCCCAAGCAAGGCGGTACCGCCACTAATGCGCAGCCGGGTTACATAAGAGAGTAAAAGTTTAAGCAGGAGGAAAGCCAAGAGAAAGACGAACCAGTTACAGGGGTGTCCGAGAAAGGGCAAGAGAAGGATGGGAATACAGGTGTAATGACAGTTGTGAAGGTAAAATGAGAAAAAAAAAGAACAAGATGCACAGTGTGATGTAAAAAGAAAGAACGAAGAAAGGACTGGAGTCAAGTGAATAAAAGATGGGAATTTACATTGCATTTCAATTCTTGGAGGTTGTAGCCATCAGGAAAGAAGTTTCAAAGGCGGGAAGTGCGAGAAAAGAAGCTAATAAGTGTCGGCTGCATTTGGTAGATTTAACTGTAAAAGTGTGGGACCTTGTTGCTCGTCTGGTTGCTCGAGTAAATTCTTGTGGAGTGGGTAGCAGTGATCTAACCTCTTTGGAGCAGAAGCCATGAAAATATTTGTAGAAGAGACAGAGAGACGCCACATTCCGCAGGTGAGAAAGTGGCTGGAGTCGAGCTGCCAGGTCGGGGCCGATCACATTACAGATTCTTCTTTGGAGCATGTTGAGAACCCTAAAATTAACACGCCAGAAAATATTTCTAGAATTTAAGAATTTGTATGGAGATATTATAATGGTTTCGTGATACAAGTCTTAATAATTAACTCATAACTGGGTGTAAAAGAGGTAGATTTATACCTTTCCAAAGGGTATTATTTGCGCGTCAGTAAATATAAAGGCCTTAAGCACTTTTTTGTAATCCTAAAAGACCAACTGGAATTGGAACTCGTCTCTCTGATGAAGAATTCAGAGCCAGTAACCCTTACATCATTTTCATATACAAGCTTACAGCACCTGATATTCACAAATGGCAACCTATCTAGATGTTGACTAGTAATGACGTTGCTTCACTTTGGTGATCGTAACTGGTCTTTTAATATGATGTGGCCATAAGCCTGCATATTCATAGAAAATTAGTAAATACACAAAAAATGAAATGTGCATAAGAAAAAAAGAGACAGGGGAAAGCAGCGTATAACATATTTGAAGGGCCTGAGCAGGTGGATGACAGAACGAGGGTTGCGTGTTGTAACAGGAGAAAGCGTGCTAAGAGCCACCAGGGATAGGGAGACATGGAAAGCCATGATCGCCTACATCCCGAAAGGACAAGGCACATAGAAGAAGAAAAATAATAATGATGTCGTCGTCGCCAGAAAGCAAAAAAATAGAGAAAATAGGGTACGAGTATATGAAGAGAGCCAAATATACGCGATATCGCGACAGGATTTACGAAAATCAACCCATAACCTTGCACGTAAGATCAAGACAAACCATGAAGGCTACGTCTAGTGTAGAATCAGAGCATTTATTATTATGAAATCATTGCCATTTTGTTCTGAAACAAATATTAAGTTCGGATTTTATTAATTCTTTCTATGATTCAACGTTGCATATTTTCTGCTATTTCAATGAATGCCTTCATTGTGCAGCGACGCAGATAAAGTAGGTCACTAAGAAATAATGACAACAGCGGAAAAGGAAAATAGCAGGTGAAATCAGTTTCCACAAAAAATAATAAAAACATATTGGCAAAAATAGAAAGTTAAAAATATAATTTCTAACCATATATATGGGATTTTATAAACAGAACGAAATATTTGCTGTTAAAAAGAAACACACTCCCCCCAAGACAATAATTTTTTTTATAAGTTTCTTCTGCAGGAAAGACTAAAAAGCAATAGTTGTTTCCAGTTAAAGCGAAACCGTAGACTGAAAGAAAAATGAACGGATGTAAGTCAAATTTTGATTTCCTGGTATCGATATCAAATTTTCTGCACTATTGTAAGAACTGCAACCTTGAAACTTCTGAATATCGTTTCTTATGTCTTTCTTTATGAGTGTATCAAATTTGATTAAAATCGGACCACTTCTTCTATAATCCGATTTTTTCGATTATCAATTTTCCATATTTATCGGGGGTACCTCGACACAAAACCTAGCTAGGAACACTCGCAGACGCTTATAGTGCAACTGTGTAAATTTTCAAGAAATATTTATATATATATTTTATATATATCTATATATATATATATATAAAAGGCAAGATGTTTGTGTGTGTGTGTGTTTGTTTATCTGCCTGTATGTCTGTATTTTTTTCAGCCCTTTGTATTTTAGTTTTTGCTTCGGGTTTGGCTCGAAGTAGATATAGTTGTAGTTCTTAGTCTCAGCCATGATACCATTTACTCAGAGGACTTATTTAACCTTTAAAATTCAGTTTACTACGAAAAAAACTTATTTGATATCGATACCACGAAATCAAAATTTGACTTACATCCATTCATTTTTCGTTCAGTCTATGGTTTCGCTTTAACTGGAAACAACTACTACTTTTTAGTCTTTCGTGCCAATGTCCAAAGAGTCTGAGCTCCAGGACCATGGTCTAATTTTAAAGCTTTCATTAAACCCGATCAACGCCGGGATATACTATTACTTATTAATAATGATAATATCATTAATAATATTATTAATAATACTATTAATGATAATAATATTAATATTCTAATTTTTTTGTTTTGTTTTGCGTCGAGACACCAATTTACAATGAATTTTAATATAAATTAACGTCCCATCTTAAAATTTAAAAAAAAACACTTTTTTGATATTCGTGGCCAGGTGTGTTTAATCGATGCGAAAAAGATTATTTCTTGGAGAGGTGCATTTATTCAGACAAACCAAATATTATTTTGAAAATAATTCTCAGATTTATTTGCATTGTTCGGACTGTTGTCTTCATCTTGACTATCACATTCTCGAGGTTTCGGCCGTTATACGCTCCGGTCTTATTCAGATGATATTTGTTGGAATTTTGAACCGAATATTTTATTTTGTCGATGGTGTTAAGTATAAGTGCTCTTTATGCTTCTATTTTCTCTAGAACTTGGTCGTTGCTCACATATTCGTTCCATGTTATTTTTAGAATCCCTATGTAGAGCCAGGTTTCTATTGCTTCAAGTTTTTCTCTTTATCTGTAATGAGATTGTCTAGCACTAACTGCGATATAGTAGGACAGATATTACATAACACTGCAGCTCTCTTTACTTTGTTTCTGACGACAATTTTATTTTGTCTGTTAATATTTGTTTTAGCTTTTGAAATACATCTTTTCCTGACCCAATGAGCATTCGGATGTTAGTGTCGCCCTTTGTGTTTTCTATTACAACACTCCCCAGATATTTAAATTACTAAAATTGTTTGATTTTGGTATATCCAATTTAATTTTCTATAAACGGGCCAGCACAGCCAAGCAGTACTGCAATAAAAATGCCGCAATTAAATTGCTAATTAAGAAACTCGGTCTATTTTTGAAATTTAGCTTAGTCCAAGGCAATAAAAAAATCCTTCTCTCTCTTCTTTTTTTTTTTGGAGTGGGGGGCAATGCGCTGGTCCTGGGCATGACGGTAAACTACCTCTTAATTGCTGTTGTTCTCAGGTCTATCCTGACTCGGAGTGGTAGCACCTGTTTGGGTCCCAGCTATGGGCAAATAGTTTACCCCCAAACTGGGGTCAAAACACCATGAAACTATAAAAATACACTTTTATATAAATAAATACATGAAAATACACTTTTATAGAAAATGGAATTCGAACTCGGCACCCCGAGTTCGAATTCTAGTTGAATTCCTTGCATTCACTTACGCACAAATGCCCTTGGAAAAGGTATTAATCCGTCTCTTCTCTTCGGTTATGGTTTAAATAATAAGAGAGATTAGGTTCTATAGCCTTGGTTGGAAACCAGTTTACCACAGAAAGCAATAGCAACATACTGTGGGATAATCTTCTGCCTAGTCAAAAGATCGCCCAAAACGTGTATCACGTATGACACTTAATTTACTGATACATTTTTGAAGGAAAAGAAATTATTCTCAACAAGACATTTTCAGTATTCTAAAATAACAAAGAATTAAAAACCCCTAAAATTCATTAAAATCTGACTAAATCAACATCCTCACTATAACCGAGCATTAAAAAGTACCTTAAAACCTCATCTTTTTTTGCATTAGATAACCCAAAGAGGTTGATATACCGTTAAACAAAACTCAAACTTGGACAATGCACATTTAAGTCTTCGAAAACTCAAATCTACCGGCACGGTGCACAGAAAAAAAAAATCTTTTGATATTTATCTTCAATGTAAGATAACATTGAGAAGGGAAGCGGAAAGTAAACTCACGAAATTACTTCAGCGTGAAAAAGAAAAAAAAATTCTGTTCCTTATTGCATTCAGTAAGAGTAGAATAGAGGGAAGTCACTTTTTCTATGATTTCTCTCTGAGATGTCTGTGCCAGAAAATGCAAAAGATGCGTATATTATTATGAACGGCATTATTTGAATTGGATCTTTTTTTCTATCAAGTAATTCTCCTTTCCTGCGCATGTCGATGCTACTTCGATGATTCTACCTTTGATTCTTTCTCATAAATTCTTGAGTGCTTGTTTCACATTATGAACAACATTCTGCTTGCATAGAAAGGAGGAGAAGAGGAAGACGGCCGATTCTTATAAATACAGTCTTACATGTCTACTTCCAATAGAGTAAAGCAGAAAGAAATCGAAATTTGCCTTTTCTTTTAAATTTTTATAAAAATTTGCTTTGAGTAATTCGTATTCGTTAGCTTGTAGGAACGAGAGAGAGAGAGAGGATTTTCTAAGCGCAGCTTAAGTGTGACACAAGGTCGAAAGCATGTGGCACCCAGTGAGAACTGAACTCAATAATCAGTTGTGATTGTTAACCACAACACCATGCCGCGGTGCCCAAAATGATTTCCTAAGCGTAGCTTAGATATGTAGTCTACGGCTATATCGTGTTGAATGCACCGGTTCCCGTCCGATCACCGAAGTTAAGCAACATCGAGCCTGGTCAGTACTTAAATAGGTGACCATTTGTGAATACCAGGTGCTGTAAACGTAAGGACCAAGAAAGGTCCACAGGTCCACCGGTCCTCCAGGTTTGGGGTTTGGGTGCAGGGCTAACAACCCTGCCCCGTAAAAAACAGTTTGTTACAGACAGCAACAAAAAGTTGCTGCCTTATGCACCATTGGGAGTGATGGATAAATGATGATGAGCTTAGATGTGGCATGAATCCAAATGTATGGGCCACCCAGTGAGGATCGAACTGTCAGTTATAATTGATCTAGCGAGACAATTCTGATAACGCCGAGATAGTCACAATAGAGAAACAATGTGGAAAAAAGAGTCCAGTAGAAAAAAACAAAACAGAGTGATAGTGGATCGCTTTTCGGAGAAGTGTAAAGATAGAAGATTGTTTCTCCCTTATTTGTCTTGTGAGGTTAAAAGAATTTTAAGTTCAACCTCCGTGGTGGTGGGCAGCTTCCCCTAGGCTGTACTTCTCCTTCGGGAAGGGGCTGGGTTTATTGCTCGGTGCCTTATTTGTATCTAAAATAAGAATTACCGAAAAGGCTGGGTTAATTTTTTTTCCGCGTTATTTCCGATAAACCCACCCACTTTAAACGTAGGCCTTGTATCGGAGTCGGTAGCAATGTGTGCTTGCTGAAAAATAAAACTAAGTAAATGAGAAGGCAGGAAGGAGAGTAGAGTAGGAGAAAAATCTAAAGATTCAGGGGGTTAAAAATGGAATAAAAGCAGGAAAAAGAAAGACAACGATAAGGAACAGAAGTGGGATCATCAACGATAAAGAGAGACGGAAAAAGAAGCCAAAAATAATTAGATGGTAAAAACGAAAAACCAAAGTAAAGAAATAATATAACGTAGAAAAGAAAGAGAAATAGTTAAAAAGCTGGAAAGGAGAAAAAGAAATATAGAAAAGGTGAATGTTAAAATCGATCCAAACGAAGACGACGAGGAAAAATAAATAAAAAAGAAAAACGAAAAATAATGAAAAAGAAAAAAAAAAAGAAAATAGAGAAAAAACAGAAGTAGAAATATGGGCGTATGGGAATTGTAAAGGTCATTGGCTGAGAAGGAAAAATCGACTTGCCCACTTCAAATTCTAATCTCACTCGCTGTTTTCACTTTCACACAAATGCCTTGGAAAAGATATGAATCCATGTGTTTTCCCCATCAGCTAGCAGGACAAACATATATCTCTAGCTTTAGGATTCAACCAGTCTGGGATCAAGGCAGCTCTGAATTGAAAACTGGTAGGTTTGTCAGGTCCGCCCAGTAAAAACCTAGTTATTATGGACAATGAAGCAGCAATATCTAAGCGTGGTGAGAATGAGGTTCTATGTTTCACAGTCAAAAGTAAGAGAACCAATGGGAGAAGAAGACATAGAAAATCGAAAGGCGGATAGTAAGAAGATTGGAAAGAAAAAGAAGAATATATGAAAGTATGGACATAACGTGTAAATCCAAACACGTGGGAAATTTGGTTAAAGAAAACTGCACCATATAATAAGAGTGAAAATCTGTAAGAAAGGAAAGAATAAATAAGAGTCGAAGAATAAAAGAAAACAAATTAAACGAGAAATAATCAACAGAGTTTAAACATAATAAACGTAAGGAAGAAGCCAAGACACTGGGAAATGTGCAAACTATAAGATAATGATTTAGAGGAAAGAAGGATTAAAAACTAAAGGTCGGTTCTCTGTGTAGGGGTCCTGGGTATGACGGTAAATTGCATCCGGCAGCATGGACTCTAATTGGGAGGTTGTGAGGAGCATGGAACCACCTTTTAATTGCTGTTGTTCCAAGGTCCACCCTGACCCGGAGTTGTAGCACCTGTTAGGTTCCCAGCTATGAATAAAAATATACTATTATAGAAATATATGCATAAAACTAGACTTCATAGAAAAATATGCCTTTTTGAAAGAAAAATATTAGCAACAATACATTTTTTTGAAGAAAAAAAAGATTAACATAACACATTTTTGAAGAAAAAAAATTCTCAGCAAAACTTTTTTGAATACAAAACTAGAAGACATTTCCAGTTTTCTAAAATAAAAACAATTTTCACTCACATCTTATTAATTCAACCTTTTCACTATAACCGAACATTAAAAAAATGCTTTAAGACCTTAACTTTGTTGGCATTAAATGACACAGAGTGATTGATATGCCTTTAAACAAAACTCAATCACTCAGTCTGTGTAGGAGCAGGAAGTTTTTCTCGTTTGAAACCATCCTGCACATATATAAATCTATCATCCACCCTTCTGCCATATGTGGTCGGGTGCTCCTGCTATCTACCTAGGGGTTCTTGACAAAATCCAGCGGAGAATCTGTAATGTGATCGATCACGACCTGGCAGCTCAGATACAGTCACTCTCTCACCGGCGTAATGTGACTTCCCTGTGCCTCTTCTACAAATACTTTCACGGCTTCTGCTCCGATTAACTTAGCTCTCTAGTTCCCCCTTGCATGAATTTGCTCGATCCAAAAAATTAGCAACTAAGTCCTAACCTTTTACTGCGAAACCAATAAAATGTAAACATAAATTCTACTCCATCAGCTTCTTTTCTCGCCTGTAAAATTCCCTTCCGTTTACTTGCTTCTCTGACAGCTACAATCTCCAGGAGTTTAAGTGTAAAGTCAATGGTCATCTCCTATCTTGCTAACTTGCATCCCCTCTTTCATGCTCCTTTCTCTGTCCACTCCATTCTCAGTATCTTAAACCTTCTCTTGCCTACTTCCTGTCACGCCCTGTTACCTGTCACTCTTTCTCATAACTTTCCTTCTATGTAACCACCTGCGCATCAGTGGCAGTAGACTGCCCTGCATGGGGTGATATGATTATAAAAATAAGTCAACTTGAAGTAATTAAAAAAGAAAAGCAAAAGATAGGAGCAATGAGGAGGCAAAAGAAAATGCGTAAAAAGACAATGCATGAGACGAAGAAATAAGAAACGGTAAATTAAGGGAAGATAACGACAAGGGAAATGAAAACTAAAAAGAAAAGATGGATATAGAAGTGAAAGGGGGAAAAAGATGAAAAGAAAAAATGTGTTTATAAGGGCACTGAAGAGTAAGGCATTACATAAAACAAATAAGAAAGATGAAAAAGTAATTAAATACAGAAGCGGGTTAATCGATGCTAAGGATAAAGAGAAAGAGAATCCAAAAAATAAGTAAGTAGTAAACCCGAAGAGAGAAATAATACGATGTGGAATAAAAAGAAAACTAGAGAATTAAAATGATTTTGAAGACACTTGAAGGATAGAGAGAAATAGATAAGATGAAAAGAAAAAAAAAACGAAAGAAAAAGAAACGTGGTGGAAAAAGAATTATATATGTTTAAAAATACTGTAAAAATGCAAAGAAGAAAACACTAGAAAGAAAATAAGTACAGGAAGAAACAGAAAAGATGGAAAAATAAACGAAACGGAGGAAATCTTTAAAAAGAAAATAAGAGAAAATAAAAGCAAAAAATGATATGTGGGCAAAGAACAAACTAGTAAAATGAAAAGGTGAAGAAAGAAAAATTAACGATAGAATGAC
Source organism: Ascarosepion bandense (assembly GCA_037127315.1). NCBI lineage: Eukaryota > Metazoa > Mollusca > Cephalopoda > Sepiida > Sepiidae > Ascarosepion > Ascarosepion bandense. The sequence continues at coordinate 10,150,198 of JBBBDQ010001317.1, read as the reverse complement.
TTGAAGGAAGCATAAACGAGTGATCGGAAAAGAAGGATGAGGTTCTAAAGAAAAATGGGATAATAGAATTATAGAGATGAAGAAATGAAAAAATGGAATTATAGAAAAAAGAAAAACAAACAATGTAATGATAGAAAAGAAAATGAAAATTGAATGACAGACAAAAAGAAAAGGAAAAACTGAATGACAGAAAAAGAAAAAATGAATGAAAAAGATGAAAAAGAAATGGAATTGTAGAAAAGAAGAAAAGGAAATTGCATGATAGAAAAGAAGATGAAGAAAAACAACGGAATGATGAAAAAGAAAAATGGAATGATAGAAAAGAAAAGATTGAATTATAGAAAAGAAAAAAGTAAAAATATATTCAACGTAAAGAAAAAAAGAAAAATGGAATAACATAAGATAAAAAGTATAATAAAAATGGAAGGATAGAAAAGAATAAATAGAAAAAATGGAATGATGGGAAAGAATTGAAGAAGAATAGAACGATAGAAAAGGAAAAGGAAAAATGGAATGATATAAAATAAGAAAAAGAGAAATTAAATATTATGAAAGAAAAATGGAATAATATAAAAAATGAAAATAGAATAACAAAAAAATGAAATGATAGAAAATATAGAAATGAAGAAAATAAAATGAAATGATAGAAAAATTAGAAGAAACATGGAATGATAGAATAGAAACGAAAAAAATAAAAACGTGATGATATAAAAGAAAAAAGAAAAAAGAGAGACTGAAGAAGCCAGAAAGGAGAGGGAAATGGAAAATTTGAAGCTGTAAACAAAGAAGAGAGTACTGGATTGCTATGTGATGTCAGTTCTTCAACATGGCAGTGAATGTTGGACAATATCATCAAAGGGGAAGAAAAAACTTGAAGCAGCTGAAATGCGGTTCTACAGAAGGATGGTGCGGATATCGTGGACCGCGCATGTTAGCAATGACGAGGTTTTGGAAATGATGGAAACAATAAAGGAAATTACTATTGAGCATCAGAAAGAGACAGCTAAAGTTTCTAGGACATGCAATAAGAAGGGAGGGTTTGGAGAACCAGATACTAACAGGGCAGATCGAAGGAAAAGGAGACAGGAAAGGAGCGGATAATATATTTTAAGGGCCTGAACAGGTTGATGACAGAACGAGGGTTGCATGTTGTTGCAGGAGAAAGTGTGCTAAGAGCTACCAAGAATAGGGAGACGTGGAGGGCCTTGATCGCCTACGTCCTGAAAGGACAAGGCACATAGAAGAAGAAAATAATGAACAAAATAAATAAATAAAATAAAATAAAAGCAAGAAGAGACAGAAGAGAAAGCAAAAAGGAAATAGAGAAGGAAAGTGAAGCGCAAAGCAAAGTCAGTAATTGTAGGCGAAGAGGAAGATCAAGGAAGGTAAACAAGTGAGCACTGAAAAACGGCAGATATTATAAAGAATACAGAAAGAAGATTAAAATGAAAATAAATATAACTTTATGTGCTGCATATCGTTTATCAATAAGCATCTGATGAGTCAGTGATGCTTAGGACAAAAGTAAATATGTATGACTTATTTTCATGGAGTAATTCGATTGCTCATGATCTTTTTTCCTAGTTCAAGAGCGGTAAGAATATTCCTGTATTAAACAGAAGAAAACGAAATTAATAAGCATAAACATTGTAGATTTTCTTCATAAAACAAAAATAATTTCGTATTAAATAAGTGAAAACGGGACGATAAGCTTTACGTAGAGACAAATCTCTTTGATAGGAAATCAGTAATTTTTAAAGATATCTTATGAAATAATTTAACGAAAAATAATAAAAAATGCACATATTCCAACAAGAAGAATTTTTTTTTCCTGCTACAATATAAATCACTTGTGCCTGATTGATTTTCATTTAATGTCTCCTTTTCCTACTTGTAAAATTAGTTTTTATTTCAGGTTTATTCGTGTTATTTTCCCTAGCGTTCACTTCATTTTTTTGTTGTTGATTATTTGTGAATGTGTGTTCTCATATTTAACACATGACTGCACTCGCTCCCAATGAAGCGAAGAGAAGTAGATAAGCATCTTCGAAGAAACCGCTTGGGCGAAAAAAATAAAAATGCTTGTACCAGAACAAAGCGTGCACAATTAAACACAGTCTAATTATTCTCATTTTCATGGAACGCGTTTTTTTTTCTTTTTCGCTTTGTGTTGAGGCCCTATAATTTTACGAATGAATCAATTTTTAGAAAAAAAGTTTGGCTAAATAATCTAGCTGTCGCATTTTCAGAGAGATATTTTCTTCATTCAGAAAATGTTTTAATAAAATTTTGATAACTACGTTCATTGATATATCTCTATTGTCATATACTTTAATTTGTAAGGCATAAGGCCAAACAGAATGGCTGAAAATTCTGTTGTGTCAGCTGGACAAAACCTAAATTCTAGCGAGAACAATGAATTCTGGTACCGATGTAAAATGCAGTTATCCCGGCTGATAATGCAAAGTTATCGGTAAATGTTCGTTTTAATTCCCTTCGCTTTTCCCCTTCAAATCTATCCAAAATAGCATTATCTCTGTGCAAATGTATATGCTGAACTCAAATCAAGTGTTAGTTATTGAAGAAACTTAACATTTTTTATCTAAATGTCCATAAAAAAACGAACTATATCTTGCACTTTTTCTCTCCCGTAACTCTCACGAAGTAATTAACTGCAGAATGACATACTGCGCATGTAAACAAATTTTCGCAGAATTTTGGGGGATTTTTCTTCATTTACTGATACTTCCGGCGATGAAAGCAATGCGCTATTGTATTTCTACGCTTATTACTTTCATTAGCGGAAGAACATCGCCAGAAGTATCAGTAAATGAAGAAAATCGACCAAAATTCCAAACAAAATCTCTGCCTACGCAGAACGTCATTCTGCAGTTAATTACATGACTTCGTGAGAGTTACGGGAGAGACAAAGTGCGAGATATAGTTCGCTTTTTTATGGGCTTTCAAAGCAAAAAATGTAAGTTTCTTCAATAACTAATTGTTGATTTGAGTTCAGCATATACATTTGCACAGAAATAATGCTATTTTGGATAAATTTGAAGGTGGGTAAAAGCGAAGGGAATTAAAACATACATTTACCAAGTTATCGACCTTTTTAGGTTAATGCAAGTTACCAGCGTCTCTTTAGTAAAATTTTAAAAATGTTCATAACGTCTTTGTTTAGCTTCAAAGTATTTTCAATGGCTTTCTCCGACATTGTGCAATTAGGTTATTTCGACTTACTTGATATCTTCAACGGTTCAAGAGTGAGGATGTAGCGAAATACGTAATAGTGTAAAGGTAATAGTTTTTGTGAAAATGGAACGTGCAGAAGAACGCCTTCGACAATACTTGTTTACCTCGTCAACAGCTTTTTTAATACAAGGACAATCGTAGCAATGTCATTAGTCAAATATCCTCCCACTGAAAGGTATCTTTACTTTCCCGGACGTCATTTAAACAAACTGATATCTTCTTCTTCTATGTGCCCTGTCCCTTCAGAACGAAGGCGATCATGGATCTCCACGTCTCCCTATTCCTTGTGGCTCTTAGTATGTTTGCTCCTGTTAACCCCCGTTCCGTCATCCACCTGATCAGGCCCTGCAAATATGTTATCCGCTGCCTTCCTCTGTCTCTCCTTCCTTCTATCTGTCCAGTCAGTATCAGGTTCTCCAGGCTCTCCTTCCTCATTGCATGTCCCAGGAACTTCAGTTGTCTCTTCCTGATGCTCAGCATCAATTTCCTTTTTGTTGCCATTCTTTCTAACACCTCGTCGTTGCTTGTATGCTCAGTCCACGATATCCGTAGCATCCTTCTGTAGAACCACATTTCAGCCGCTTCCAGTTTTGTCCTCATTTTCGATGATATTGTCCAGCATTCATAGCCGTATTGAAGAACTGACATCACGTAGCAGTCTAGAACTCTTTTCTTCGTTTCTATTGAGATTTTCCTGTGTGTTAGTATTTTGCTCATCTTCTGGAACGCGTCATTTGCCATGCCAATTCGCCTTCGGATACACAGGGATTACTTGGTAAAACTTTGTGTTCTAATAATTCGTGCGAAATAGTCCATTAAGAATTTTCGTAAGAGTATTTTTTTAATTTGATATGCTGAAAGCTATCCTGATTTTCGTGACGGTTCTTTTCTTTGGCGGAAAGAAGTGCTTAACTGCTAATCGTTGTTGTCTTCTGGGAGTTAATGCTAAACTGTAGACCATTTCTATGAGCAGTGAATGAAATCCATGCTATGTGGTAATTTACAGGTTAGAACCTGATTTTAAAATGAGTCATTACAATGAAGGAAGGTGTGCGTTGATGCTGAGAAAGTCAAGTTCGAATTCCAGTTGAATTCGTTGCATTCACTTACGCACAAATACCCCGAGGAAAGGTATTAATCCGCCACTTCATTCTCCAGCTATGGGTTAAACAGCAAAACAGATTGGGTTCTATAGCCTTGGTTGGCAACCAGTCTATCACATAAAATAATTGCCGTCTACTGCGGGACAATATTCTGCCCAGTCACTGATGTCTCTTTCGAGACATGATCGCCCATGCGAGTATTACGTCTGATATTTAGTTGTAGATGGGTATCAAATCCGTTACTTTTGGAAAACAATACTAGAAATAAAAGATACTTTTCAAAAATGAACTGAGATTGCTTATGGCATGAGTTTAACAACTCTACCACATAAAAAAATATTTTCAAGGGGAAGTACAACAACAGCAACATATCGAGTAACAAATTTTGGTCCTATATTTCACGGGGAAATCTCTATATTTAATAAACATGGATATATTGTGACAATTCAGTCCCTGCATCATGACAAACTCAAACACTGTAAATACCTACAAGCGGTGTAACATAATTGTGGCTCCGTGTAGAATTTCTAATGAAGCTGCAATAGAGGAGGTAGCAATTTCATACCATAACTAGTTTGTCAATTTAATGGGAAATACTGATTTTTTCTTTAAGATGATTGATTCAAATTTGAGAAAAAAATGATTAAAAACAAAATGCGAAGATATCTTATTCCTTCTTTCTTTCCTTTTTTTTTGTTATTTGCATATTTCCTTCCGAAACTCAACTTAGAATACTTAAGATGAGAAATAGCTTCATGATATTTCCTAATGATCATGAAAAAAACAACAACAAAAAAACAAAGATCCCACACTTTTTACATAGATAATGCACCTCGTAATTTGTGAGCTGTACTTGTGGTTACAGTTTTCGAATTTAGGAAATCTGTTCAATGAGTGGACGTGCGTTGTGGTGCAGTGGATATTGGCTCGGAACGATAAATCGGGGAGCCGAGTTCGAATTCCAGTTGAATCCATTGTAGTCACTTACGCGCAAATACCCTTGGGAAAGGTATTAATCCGTCTCTTCTCTCCGGTTATGGTTTAAATAATAAGAGAGATTAGGTTCTATAGCCTTGACTGTCAACCAGTTTACCGCAGAAAGCAATGACAACCTACTGCGGGATAATCTTCTGCCCAGTCAGTCATGTCTCTTTTGAGACATGATCGCCCAAGCGTCTTTCAGGTATGGCGCTTAACTGACTGACAGTTCAATGAGTCATTAATATCCTCATGTTCTATGTGTTTTTAGATTTACATTTCAAGATTCTTTGTTTTGATAGTTTTTTTTGAAGATTTTTAAAGATAAATGAAAATCTACAGGTACTGCCATGTCAATAAGAATGCAAATTCTGTTTTTGTGGTCTTTGATCATGATGTCTGCGCGATTAGCTGCAGTAGCGGTTATTATTGTTGTAGTATTTTATCTCTTTTCGCTAAAACTGAACAGACTTTATAGAAATGATCCATTACTTATCTGAGGCAGTAGAGGTGCATAACATGTTGGTTGGTTGTTTTGTTTTTATGGCATATCAACCTCGGCGGGTCATTTATTGCCAACTAAATTTTATTTATTTATTGTTGGTAATACCTTTTTCTTTCAACAATTGTTGTTTTTATATAAGTTTTGTGTCTAGTAATATGTTTTTTCTTTCCGAGTATCAAGATTCATTGGGATTTTTTTTAAGGGTAGAGTCCTCACATTCTACCCTTGTTATTAAACCTATAACTGGAGGGAACGGACGAATTCATACCTTTCCCAAGGGTACTAGTGCTTAAGTGAATGCAGATTATTCAACTGGAATTCGAACTCGGCTCAGCGATTTCTCTTTCCGAGCCTATATCCACTGCACCACAACGCACATCTGTCACTAAACGCCCACAGCACCTGGTATTCCCAAGCGGTCACCCATCTAAGTAATGACCAGGTTCAACGTTGCTTAACTTCGGTGATCGAACGAGAACCGGTGTATTCAACGTGATAGGCCGTAAGCCGCATAACATTGGTAACTACAAAGGCTTGCGAAATACACCATAGTTTTTACTTTAAATTCTACCTTAATGACGACAAATGAAACGTATCCTAAGTTAACATAAAATCATTAAATTCAGGCAATAAACAGAAGCTATTTAAAATAAAAAATAAAATAAATATTTTCGTATTAAAAATTTTATTGGAGAGAATTAAAAATGGATTCTTTCGATTATTACATCATTAAAATTTTAACCTCACGAAATCAAACATTTTCCCTTTATTTCATGTTTCGATGTCTTACAGTTTGTGATGCCACAAGAGCAACACATAGATACATTTATAAAGGATGTACTTTTGGAAATTACTTAGCGAATGTAAATTCCTTTCTGTGTTGGAATTTAACATAATTGTTTTTCTATAATTTATTCTACTTACTAACACTAAAATGCAATTAACATTATTTTAAGATAATTGTTACAAACAAATAGAAATACCGTTAGTGGTTTTTGTTTTAGCTTTCGTGAATGAGGTAACATGCACATCAATAACCCGACTCTATTAATTCATGCTCTGCAATTTTTAAGCACTATGGGGCGAACAAAACTAAAGTCTGATAGAATTTTGGAGTGTTCGAATATAAAAAAATAAAGATCTCACTTCTCATCCCTTTCTTAATAGCATAAAAACAGTTGCTTGTTTCGTAAAACAGCAAAATAGGTCAAAGAAAGAAAAATAAACGAATTAAAAAGCACATTTTCAATTCTTTATTTAATTCCAAACATGCTTTACTCTGCCTGGCTAGCGGTAACGTGTTGATACAACTTTTCCAGGTCTGACTCGATGATCGGCTATTGTTCTTGAGATTGACTGCTGAGATAGTATCTCTTTCTATTTCTCTGTGTTTTTCTTTTTTTTGTGAGTGAATTCTGAACTTTATTTCTTAGGTCCTGTTACATTACGAAACTGGCGAATCGTTGCCAACCAATCGTGGGCATTTATTTATCTCCCAGTCAACATTTACGGCTCGGTGGCGAGATAGCTCGTCGCCCGACCAATTCTTGTCTAATTTCAAAACCTACGTTTATGGCAACTCTGATAAGGAAATAAACGATCGCGCCCGCGCAGTCACACACACATTCAGGTAGACAAAATGAATGAGTTGTGATAGTTGGAAAGTAATATTGACATTTTGATCAATTGGAGACAGCTGTTCCAATTGTTGCAGTGAAAGAATGCAATGCTCTCCAGGGAACATTTCTCGAATACAATACTTTCGTTTTCGTCAAAATGGTCGACTCAGAATTACGCTTCGGGTATTTCAAGATGTCGAAATGCCGGCAGTCTACGTCTTAAAAGTCGGCCATGTTGGTCGTTGGCACAAATGTCAAAACAACGGAAACTTTCTCGCGTAAGTTGCGAATCTTTGTACTATTGTGAGAAAAAATTCTGACAAAAACAACGAAAATTTAGACTATTTCACGTGTCGATTGTAACACAAACAGAATTTAAAAGAAATGTTGGATATATCTATGGTTCAGAAAGTAATTTTTAGGAACATAGAATATGATCTTTAATTCACTTACAGACAACAATAATGATAAAAAATGAAGAACTAAAAAAAGAATACACAAAAATAATTCAAATAGAATAACTATAAGGGTGACAATTAGTTTTTAAAAATAATTATGGTTCCATTGGACAAGCTGATGCACCCACTGGTCTCCTTAAAGTTTCCATTCTGCACTATTATCTTTAAGACTTCCGCATTTTTCGCATATTCATGATTCAGCATTTGAACCACTTCAAGTCACATTTTCCGGTGTGGACATTTTCCAACATATAAGTACTTCAAATATTGACACAGCACAGTATTTTTGTTGCATTTCTCATACTTTTCCGTTGTGCTCATCAATCGTCAGTAACTATCAGACAGACAGTTGAGTGCCGTAAATGATACACGCTTGGGCGATCATGTCTCGAAAGAGAAATGACTGATTGGGCAGAACATAATCCCGCAAAAATTTGCCATTGCTTTCTGCGGTAGACTGGTTGCCATCTTAGGCTATAGAACCCAATCTGTCCTATTATTTGACTCATAACTGGAGGGAAGAGATGGATTAATAACTTCCCCAAGGGTATTTGTGCGTAAATGAATGCAACGAATATGGCTGGAATTCGAACTCGGCTCTTTAATTTCTCGTTCCGAGTCGATATCCACTGCACCACAACGCTCATTTCGCTGTGAGTAATCCGACTTAAAAGACATGCTTAATTAGAAGTGGTTGATATTTAAAATGAGAGATGGTCAGTGTGAATTAGATTACGTTTTATACGCCGCTAGCAACGGATTTTAAGGCTTAATCATGAAAAGAATGCAAATAACAAGTTACCCTAACATAGAAGCCATCCCACCTCACCACAACCAAAAAGAACAGTTTTTTCTGTTCGCCTAATTTTTTTTTCTTTGATTCATTGATCTTTCGTTACTGAATATTTAATGAACAGGAGGGGGAAAAATTCTCAGCTAACATTTTGTGATATTAGCTCCGTCTTCTCCAACGTCATTTACACTCGACCTTGGAAAGAGCGCCTAAAACGAAAATAATGAAAAAAAAATAATTTAACTCACTTCTCTTTTAAATTCAGGAGAGAATTTAAAATTAGTTCAATTTTCATAGGTTTGACGAATCTTTATTCTCCCGACAAACGATGAGTTTTAAAAATCACGATTAAAAACAAATGTCCGTCAATATATCCGTAGCCTAATGATGGAAATGTATTTATTTTGCACAGTAAATATTTATCTTTTAACATTATCGTCTTATTTGTTCATGCAATTAATTTATCAGCAAACATTCATGACACAGACAGCACATTATTTAAAATATTTATTAAGAATTCTGATAAACTTTTACTTAATAACTGCTTGATGCTCCGCCCATTGACCTAACATTGTATATAAGCCCCGATACCATATATATATATATAAAGAATACCTAGAGAGCCAGAAAACCTACCTAGGTTTCACCTAAACGGATCGTCAGGGAAAGCTAGCTAACAAGGAAAAAAACAAACAACAAATATAAAGGAAATTAAATCAACCCATTGATTGTTCGTGTCGGGGGTTTTTCTTTGGGCTACGTGCTGACTAGGTTTGAACTTTCTTGACTGATGTTCATGTAATTATCTCTTTCTTATTTAAAATAATTTTTCCCTTCTTCGTAAATACTTGGAAGTTTTTACGACACGAGTATAATTATCTAGTTTATATATATATATATATATATATATATATATATATATATATATATATATATATAAAGTCGACCACCGAGAGGTGACTGTCTATTATATGTTTGAACGATATTAGACGGCGGCCTGAAGATGGCATTCAAGTTGAAAAAAAAAGACTGACGCCTTTCGGTGGTGAACTCTGTGTTTAATTTTATATTTACATACGCTCTATTTTTGATATTGGGAACGTTTGCTAATAAACATACCATGCTTAAAACTATATTTTTATTCCAAAGCATGTGCAAATGAATTGAAACAACTCCTTCAGTTTCCGTTCTTTTTTTACCATGCGGTCAGTGATGTTTCAAAGTGTAATCGTTTTCTATTTTTTTCCTCGGATTAAGTCATTTGCAGTGGTGTTCAGTAATATGAATAAATTTTTGGGGTGTATGATGAAATATGTTTGGCCTTGAAAAATATTGACTAATTCGTGATTGCATCAGATTTTTATAATACCCAGACAGTACTGTCTCGACTGTCAATTAGTTGTCCTACCGTCATTGTCTGCGATGGACTTTACTGCAGGGAAGCGTAGGGAAATTGTTTCGCTTCACGAACACACTGGCAGATTTTACAGAGAAATTACTGATATTGTTGGTGACAATCTTTCAACTGTCAATTGTGTAGTCACGGTGAAAAAAAAACAAACAAACTGGATCCATCAGTCCAAAACGTAAAGAAAGAACGCAATCGGAAGAGAACAACAGCACAAAGAGACGATGTATACGCGATCAGGGAAAATGCGAAAGATCCTTGGAAGATATTATTCGTTTAGATTTAGTTAATTTGAACAAGTGAATGTATAACGTTGGGCGCGCTATTTTGAATGTATGTTGTGGTGTAGTGGATATCGGCTCAGAACGAGAAATCGGGGAGCCGATTTCGAATTCCGCTTCAATCCATTGCATTCACTTACGCACAAATACCATTGGGAAAGGTATTAATCCGTCTCTTCCCTCCAGTTATGGGTCAAATAGCAGGACAGATTGGGTTTTATAGTCTTGGCTGGCAACCAATCTACTGCAGAAAGCAATGGCAACCTACTGCGGGATAATCTTCTGCCCACTCTATTGAGACATGATCGCCGAAGTGTGTTTCACGTATGGCACTTAACTGACTGACTGAATATATAAAGTGTTTGTGTGTAAATTCATATCACAAATTAGAGTCAGTAAACCTTCACCTCGAATGACACTTTTGGCTTGAATTGGATGAACACTAGTACGAAAAAATTCACCGTCTCGGGATATTTCATTTTTAGATAACCAGTTGTTCAATTTTTGGTCTCTTTAAAGTATTGAGAATGTAAGATATTTGTTGTATAGGGAAAGATTACAAGATGAAATTATAATTTCATTTTAGAAGAGCGATGCAGAAATAAACGATACTTCTTCTGTCCAAAAAATTTTATTCAGCAAAAACGTCTTTAATTTTTTATTTAATAAACCAAACGAAATATTTCGTCTCTCTCTTTTTAAAGAAATATTTCACGAGAAGTGGAATCCTACTTTTGATCATTTAGCAATGTTTCAGTCGTTGGAAAATTCTTTAGTTGTTTCTTGTAAACCTTTTAAGGAAATCTGATTTGTTTATTTTTCAGTCAGAGTGGTGGGGTTTTTATATTTTTCAGAATTGGTTCAGTTGAAAAAAGAATGTCAAGAATAAAATTAAAAAATAATTAAAATATCATCAGGGAAGACCACAAACGTCAGAAAATTCTTTTGGGAGGATATCAGACGATTGACGTTGGGAATCCCGAGAGAAGGACGGAAAACGTCCAAGAATGCAAGGAATAGGAACAATATAAATAAGTTATTTTTAAAATATACAAATGTTTTACTAGCTACTTATTTAATAAAGAAACCGAGAGTGGGCTTTCTATAGAAGAAAAAAGATAAAATAGTCAATAAGAATATGAAAACAAAACAAAACAAAAAAACTTGGTCAGATATCTCTCCCACAATACTGGCCTTGTTGAAAGGACTCTGGAAAGATCGCGGTACAGACCATTTCGCAAAATGAAAAGTTTAATGACCAATCATTAGAATATTGATTATGGAAAATCGGTCAAGTCGATAACTTTAAAGTACCCGCACAAAATTGCAGATATTCATCTCATAAATATTACAATATGAATGCATACTCCTAACATATTACACATGAGATTGGGCCTTCAAATAAAATTATGCAGTTACATCGATTTTTCTGCATATATTTAGGTGCTAACAAATTATATTAGTGCAACAAGGAGGTAATATTTGACAAAGGAAAAAACCCGTTCCTTGAGGCAATTTTTAAAAACTCTTTTCTTGCACAAATCAAATAGTGTAGGGTTTCCTTATCCTGTTGCATATTTCATGTCGAGGCACTTGTTAATCTTAAAATTATTCATTTATTGGTAGTTCTGTTTTCAGTATAAGTCTGCACTACATCCTAACTGTGAGTTCTGGAGCCGGTACTCAGACGGTGGAAATCGAATGAGTAATCAATGAGAAAACATTGATTAAACTGAATGCGTTTTACGTAGAGCTGAACGAGAAATATCTACGCCTTAGATTAAAGAAAGAGTCTAGTTAGATATGAACCGTTTTGACAGATAGCTGGCGAAAACTAGAGAGTACAAAGACCGAAAGTTGAAGACATTTACGCTAATATAAATAACACTGGTCTATATATATATATATATATATATATATATATATATATATATATATATATATACCCAAACGTTATTGGGCAGTGGACACATGTTTCTGGGCTATTTTTCAACGCTGATTCTGCGAATTAAGTCTGTTTACCCTCATAACATCAGGTTTTCTCTGTATAAATTAGGCTTTTTTTTATCAAAATAGGCTAGAATTTTCTATTTCAACAGTTGGGGAAAATGTCAACCAGTGTAATTTAACTTTAGCCTAGGATGCAGGTTGGAGCACTATTCGAAAATGAAGTACAACTATTTACTAATTCAACGTTTCTTATAATAGAAATAAAGTACTGGTCATATGACATAAGCACTAAAGTACTACTTTTTCCAGACATGCATGAATTAATAGATTGAAAAAGGACGTACACAAAAAAAAGAAAAATGATGAAAGTAATACTTCATATAAATACTTCATCTCGTTCGATCGCCGAAATTAAGCAACTTATATATATATATTCTTTCTATCAAACACACGAATTTGGATTATTTTTATTTTTTAATGTCTTGAATATAATAGTAGTTACATTTGGATATATGTACCATCATTTCCAACGTCATATCGATACAAATATTTTGCTGTCACTTTTGACGGTACGGGCCGACTTGTAGTGTCATTGTGGAAACTGTCATGTTATTATAAATACTGTTTAAGGGTCTCTATGTTCATAAAGGAAGCAAGTCAAAACATGGAGTATTTTTTCGGCTTCATCAAGCGTGAAATGGAGTTGTTGTAGGATGAAAATATTCAATATCCCAACTTCTCTTGAACAATTTCATGGGCCTGATTTCTTCTCTTTGCCGGACGTGGGCTATCATGGTTTTTCTTAACTTACTACCCTTTGTAGCTCTTAGCAATTCTTGATTTTTCAGTCACTCTTACATCCCTGTTCTGTCATCCATTTACACACATTCGTTAGACAGGTTGCTCGATGTGTTCTTCTGCCGTTCAAGACTTCAATATGTTCTGTGAGTGTCTTACGGCATATCACGTTGAATACACCGGTTCTCGGTCGATCATCAAAGTAAAGCAACGTTGAGCCTAGTCACTACTTAGATGGCGTTCAGTGACGGATGTGCGTTGTAGTGCAGTGGATGTCGGCTTGGAAAGAGAAATAGGTGAGCCGAGTTCGAATTCCAGTTGAGTACCCTGCATTCACTTAAGCACTGGTACCATTGGGAAAAGTATTAATCCGTCACTTCTCTCGAGTTATGGTTTAAATAACGGGATGGAGGCAATCCATCCAGTGTTGGTGTCACAATAAAATAACCCTTGGTAGCTCTGGCGAAGCAGCAAGTATTCAGCTATTTGACAAGATTATGAATTTCGCTACAAACTGCGCCAGGGTTCCAAATGCACAGGGAATACTGGAGAGGTGTAGTGAGTTCTATCTCGGCCGCAGGACAACAACGACGAGTCTCGAACTCTCGAAGTCGTCCTTCCTAATTACGCATCCAAGACATTTCAACTCTCTTTTTCTCATAGTAATAAAAATCGACATTTTTTTTTAATCATTTCACCCCGAGCAAGGCGGAAACGCCACTGATGTGCAGGGGGTTACATAAATGTAAAAAGATTAATTAGAAAAGAGTGAGGAGTACAAACTAGTTAGAAAGGAACAATAGAAAGCTGAGAAAGCAGGTGCGATGACAGATACATAGGTGGAGAGAAAGGAAAGGTTATACAGAGGAGGGGAGAGAGCTAGAGTCCAGTGGTTAGTAGATGAATATTGACTTTGCATTTAAATTTCTGGAGGTTGTAGCCGTCAGGAAAGCAGGAATACGGGAGCGAGTTCCACAGGCGGGAAGTGCGAGAGAGGAAGCTGCAGGAGTAGAATTGTCGTCTGCATTTGGCTAACCTGACTGTGAATGGGTGGGACCCAGATGCCAGTCTGGTTGCAGGAGTAAACACCTGTTGAGGAGGCATCAGTGACTTAAGCTCGTCCGAGCAGAAACCATGACAGTATTTATAGAACAGACAAAGGGAGGCCACATTTCGACGATGGGGAAGTGGCTGCAGTCGAGTCGCCAGATCAGTACCTATCACATTACAGACTCTCCTTTGGAGCTTGTCAAAAACACTGAGGATAACGGCAGGGACACCTGACCATAAATGGCAGCAGTACTCCATATGTTTCCGTTTTGCTTAAAAGTTTCCCGTAGATCGCATGTGTCGCCCATGGTATTCTCAGCATGCTTTTGGAGAAACTCACTTCTGTTGACTCAAGTTTCCTGTTCATTTGTTAAGAAATTGTCCCGCATTCACTAATTCTGCATTCTTGAGTCATTTCACAAAGTTTTCTCTGTCTGAAATCAAAACGCCATGTTAACATCTGTTATTAATGGACGTTGATATCCTGAAAAAGTTGGAAACTGTAAATGTTCCTACACTAGCTCGATACGTGCTTTTTGATAATTACATAAGATAATTACCTGCACATTAGTGGCGTTCACGCCTTGCTTGGGGTGAAATGATTAAAAAAGTAGGAGTAAATCCACGGAGAGTTTTTGTAAACAGTTTATTTTTGGCATTGAAAAAAATTCTTACTCAACCACACAAACCTATATTTTAGCAGTACTTTAAAGTAGCAGTCATCTTCATTGTAACGTCACATACGCATTCGCTTATTATTAATTATATTTATTGCCTTACAACTATCAAAAACTCTGCCAAAACATTCTTCTTCTTCTATGTGCCCTGTCCTTTCAGAACGTAGGCGATCATGGCTTTCCACGTCTTGGTATTCCTGGTGGTTCTTAGCACGCCTTCTGTTACACCATACAACCCTCATTCCATCATCCACCTGATTAGGTCCTTCAAATATGTTATCCGTTGCTTTCCCTGTATCTGGACAGTTAGTATCAGGTTCTCCAAGCCCTCCTTCCATATCTCAGGAACTTTAGTTGTCTCTTCCTGATGCTCAGTATTAATTTCCTTATCGTCTCCCTCCTTCAGTGGGTCATATTTACTCCATAAAAATATGTGCCCGCTGTATTCTGTCTTTAGACGGAAACAAGAAGCTCACTCATTAACGGAGAGGATAAAATATTGTGCATGCAACCTAGATGGGTTGAGCCAGCTTCCTCCCCGACGGAGAAAGTTTCATTGGGATTTGTTTAAGATCAGTGTCCCAAGTCCTACCCTGTTATTTAACCCATAACTGGAGGGAAGGAGCGGATTAATACCTTTCCCAGTGGTACTAGTGTGGAAGTGAATGCAGAGTATTCAACTGGAATTCGAACTGGACTCACCGATTTCTCTTTCCGAGCCCACATCCACTGCACCACAACGTACATCCGTCAATAAACGCTTACAGCACCTGGTATTCCCAAGCGGTAACCCATCTAAGTACTGACCATGCTCATCTTTGCTTAACTTCAGTGATCGAACGAGAACCGGTGTATTCAACATGATATGACCGTATGCAAGGAGAAAATATTAATGCTGTTCTGGCTTTTATATGAAGTATTACTTTTATCATTTTTTTCTGTGTGTACATTCTTTTTCAGTCTATTAATTTATGCATGTCTATTGATTCATGCTTATCTGGGGCTTATTCCCAGATATCTTTGATGTAAACAAATTCATGCTTTTCCTGCAAGTCAGAGTATGAAAATTTGAACTTTGTTTCCTGATTCTGTGTTCCGTTCTAATAACCATTATGTTATCAGCTACAATGTAGGACTATAAATATGAACAAATGGTAGGAAGGAAGAACTACTTTTGTCTTATTATAGAGTTGAGTCTAGCTGTGTTTTATGCTAATGTAGAATTCCTGTGGACCCATCTGTCTCTTGTGATCATTTGAAAGAGACAAAAGACTAGGGCTATAATCGAAGGTCTTCATCAACATGTCTGATTGACGATGATTTTTCGGTATGTGTCTTTGACCCGAGAGACTGGCATTCGCATAGAAAAACAGAAACGCTCTTTCTTCAGGAAGAGAAATATGGTAATGAATGTATCGCAGCTCTCGGTCGCTTACAAAATATATATTTTTTTGTCTATTTTCCATTTATATACTTTTTACTTTTTTCACAGCTGACACATAGACCGACTTTGTTGTATTCACCCAAAAGTTTTTTGTTTTGTACACAAGATAATTTGAGTAGGTTCACACACACAGGCATATATATTTACAAAAAAAGACTTATATAAGTGCTTGCGTGTGTATTCCTGTGTCTTAGTTTCTGGCATTTACATGCAACAAATAACGTGTCTTTCGCTATGGTAGCTATGGATCGATTTGAAAATCAATATTCAAAAGAATTTCCAAACTTTGGAATTAAATAGAAATTAGTAGTCAAGGAAGTTAAAAGAAGATGAAAAAGAAAAAAGGTTACGTAAATGGTTCTGTTTCCAAGTCACGATTGCCGAAGTAAGAGATGAAGACATTCTCTGATAATTGTGGAAATTCACTCACTTAAAACCATTTCGACTTGTATATATATTCATACCAAAAAATGCATAAACAATTATTGTGAGAAGGGTTAAGTCAAATTTCACTCTGATGTCTGCAGCCATATTTACGTAAAATACATAAAATATAGCACGGGGAAATGTTGGCCATCACTGTTTATTAATTTAATTTAGCTAGTCACATTCAGCCCCCCCCCCATTTGCTACCGACTTTTCTTCTCGCTGAACCTTTAGAGCCGACTGCAGTTACACTTAAGATGTCATAGCCGAAGGTTGCTAAATTTAAATGAAACTTCCACCACATTAACCGAACGAAAGAAAGTGATTTTTTTTATACGATTAAAAAAAATCTTGGAATTATATCGAACTTTTGTTTTCATTTTGGTTGATATAGTTGTTATAACAGACTCAACGTTTCGACCAAATACACTCTGGTCATCATTAAGTGTCCATATATTGGTTGATGTGTATTATCTCGTTGATTACTTTTATTGCGAAATATACTGTGAAATCAATTATTTTTCTTTAATTCTTTAATTCTGGAATTTGGTACTCTCAATACAAAGTCCAAGGATCGAACTCATGTCCACTAGATGATACTAAAATACACTGCACAGGTCTTTTGGGACGGTGGTTTAGTGGGTACAGTAGTTGATTATACATGTGTTAGTATCATCTAGTGGTCATGAGTTTGATCCTTGGACTTCGAAAGATTCGTATTGGAGCTTCATTCTCGGATTTCAAACAGTACAGAAAGTTGTTCTCCAAATTTCTGGCGAAGATAATTGCGTCATTATTTTCTTTTACGCACAGACGGAGCTCAACTGACACTATCATACTGTGTAGTCGACAAAATAAAAGGTAAACAATGCGTATTTAGAAAATGAAAAAATAGCGACGATTTAACTATCGCACCATATATAATAACAATAAACCCATTACATATATTGGTTTTACTACAAGCTAGACTTAACTGTCACCTTTCTGACCAGAGTTCAACTGCAGAACACTTCTTAGAAAAACGTATCCATGTAGGAAATGTTAGACAGATTTTAGTCGATAACAATAATACTTATTCATACACACAATAAAAATAACCTTCAGATATTAGAGGCAATCTACATAAAATCAAAACAACTCACAATTAATAAAATTACATTTCAATCTGGTCACAACAAATTACATTGCATTTATACATAAGGTTCTCTTCACATTTCGGCCTCTCACGCGATGTGATGTCATAGAACCGCATTACAAATTTACGAACTGCGTCTGGTACTTGGTGACAGTTATCGTTGCTTAGTAATGTTTTATGTCAACACAAGAACAAATCATTTTGATACTGGATTTCTTTGTTAACATCCCTGCAACCTCTCTGAAGATGGTTCATGTGAGCGGAAAACTTAAAAACAAGATAATAAAAAATATCCAAATGTTGGACAATTTTTGTCTTTATTTTCGCCTGAAATTAAAGCCAAAATACGATGTTTAGAACGGCTCATGATTAAACATAATAGACATTCATTGTCTGTTATATTTAACAGTATATGTTTAGAAAATTATCTACTTCCTTGATACACGAGATATATATATATATATATATATATATATATACACACACATACATACATACATACATACATACAATCACAGTAACGTGCAAAAGTATGAGGACAAGAAATATTTTATCCTTTATGAGGCATCAAAATAAAGTTTAAAATCAACCGTCCAAACATTTTTGCACACTACCGGTAGTGTGCAAAACTATTAAGCCAGGAGTGATTTTTCTAAAAACCTCACTGAAATTCAAATACAGGGTGAAAAGCCAAGTAAATTGCTAATAAAAATTGATTATTTAAAACTTGGTGTAAAAGAAATATATTAAAAAAAAGTTATATTTAATTTTTCCTATTTTCTATTAAACAAGTTATTTTCAAACTACTCATTATTCTATTATCCTTGGATATGACTGACATTTTTCCTATTCCCACCTCTTAAATTGATAAATCTAATGTTACCTTCGCAAGACACACTTTGGGAACAAATACAACCTGCTTGGCAGGAGATACCATTAGATACATTGAAGAAGCTTGTGATGTCAATGCCTGACAGAATGAATGCTGTGATCAAAGCAAAAGACTATTATACTAAATATCAAATTTATTTTGTAACAAGTATTTTTTTCTTTTTAAAGCATTTGTTGAGTAAATCAAATAAAATTTATTTAAATTGTTTATTTTCTTTCAATATGCCTCATAAAAGATTAAATAGTTCTTGTCCTAATACTTTTGCACAGTACTGTATATTGATCTCGCGGACCAAAGGTAGAATCGCCGACTGACGCCAATTCGTTCGGGTTTCAATCATGGGTTAGGAAGCGATCGGAGTCTAACCGTACAAATGAGCTGTGATACAGCAAAACAGATCTGTCTGCGGATGACTATAGTATATATATATATATATGTATATATATATATATATATATATATATATACATACACCTCCCCGCACACACAACACTAACCAAATGGAAATGCGACAATGACTTGCATTTACCTTCTACCGTATCACTCGAAGTAGCATCTCAAGTAGTTGAAATAGAATAAAAAATTTAGTTTGTTGATTTTAGTTGTGTGTCGCCGGTTTTGCATATATATATATATATATATATATATATATATATATATATGTATGTAACATGTGTGTGTGATGTCTGCTATTTTAAATTTGAAGTTATGCGATCCATCCAAGCGATTAACATCATCACTCTGGAGATAAAGTATGATCGTGTCCTGACACTATTGTGATAAGAGTTTTCTCCCTCCTTCCGTGCTAAACTTGTAGATTGTGAGTATTGCCTTTCGAAAGCCTGGCGTTCCGAGCATGCGCGCTTTCGAAGCGGAAAGTGTGATATGAAAACCGAGTTGCTTTTTCCGCCGCATTAAATCTTTCAGCGGCGTGAAAAGTGTGCGCATGCGTATCGACACAGTAAAATGGAATTTAGCGGGAAGAGGTTACAGACTAAAGGAAGATTTACACGGAACCAAAGTCTAATATTAAAACATCTGCACAGTCATTTATATCAGCATACAATGATGAAAAGGAAAGAAAGTGGTAGGTTTGCCAAAAAGAACGTTCTGCGTTTGTCGTCAGAGGGAATAAATTTTCGCTTATTTTATTGATTAATTCTCGTATTGAATAATGAAAAAAATATGTAAAATAGTATATATATGCACGTATCCAAAGATTCGCAAAAAATTTG
The DNA here is from genome assembly GCA_037127315.1 of Ascarosepion bandense. NCBI lineage: Eukaryota > Metazoa > Mollusca > Cephalopoda > Sepiida > Sepiidae > Ascarosepion > Ascarosepion bandense. The sequence goes on along the minus strand of JBBBDQ010001317.1, from coordinate 10,130,191 downwards.
TATATAAATAAAAGCAGTTTTATCGTCAAAATCTTTTAATATTAAGAGGAAAGACCAAAGTATTTTTCTTTGCCGAATTATTATTTTTAAAAAAAATCTTTTCAGAACCTCCGAAATTTTGGTTAAAATTTGTGGGTTTTTTTTTGCATCAACGTGTGAATACAAAACATACTGATTTAGAAATTCTTGCAAAAATCAAATACTTGTTGGATTTTCATTAAAATTTCAGAATATATTAAAAAGTGAATAAAATAATTTTTGAAATGCTTCAGCTTTAGAAAATCTATTAACTTCTAGTTCTTTTAGGTAAATTTCTAGAAATACGTTTTTGTAGCGATTAATGTGTATATTAATTATAAAGACAAGTTGCCAAAGAATTTAAATAATGTTTTTTTTTATTTTGTCTCACAGGATAGTCAGTTACAGAAAAGATATTATTAAGTACTTGTGATTTCTTGTCGAATGATATTTCAGAGTTGGATAAATCAATTTCAGTTGTGAGTGATCAAATATATTTTTGAAGATTCTTCTATATTCCGTGTTGCTTGTAGACGTGGGTGATTCCGGTTTCACAACTTCCTGTCCTATGTAGCTCTCATTAATATTGATCTTTTGATAGCTGCTTTATCTTCCTGTTTTGCCATTATTTACACAAGCTCAGATTTAAGTATAAGAATGAAAGAATTATTAGATATGCTGTAGATATAGACTGAGCAAATTTGAAAAATACAATGAAAACATGACGAAGAAAGAGAGGAGTAGAAAAGAAGAATATTCCCAAGAAGGCATAACAGTTCGCAGATATAAAAAAAAGTAATCTACATTGTCATGTTAGTCTGTGTCCTGGAGGGAAACTGCATTAAAAAGAAACGAAATAGTAGCGCAACTTGGTATATAAAATTCAAGTGAAATATGAAAGAAAAGTTTTAATTTTATTTACTTTACTGAATACACATTTTTGGTACTAAATATCACATGTATATACATTTATATGTTAATATTTAAAGACAGTTTTAGCCTTTTAGCCCCTCCCACAAGAAATAATCAACTAAAATTTTTCGTGAAGTAGCGATACATATACGTTGCTAATAATGTTATTTCTAACGCGAAAACAATTCGCAAATTCCCACCAGTAAAAACGGAAACCTGAAATACATACGAATTTGTAATAAGTAGCTGCGTACTGTTTTCGGTTGATGAAGATAATCAGATCATTATTTATTGTAAAAATGTTCTTTTAACAGTTTTTGTCGAAGTTAGTCACGCAGGTTAAAACCTTGGAAGGGCAAATTTCAAATTATGTACATCAACATAAGCGTAGAAGTTCAAGTACGACATATAAATTTTGCATTCTTATTAAATGTTGCAAAAATATTTATGCACCTTATTTTCATGTGTACAGCTTCCCTATAATACGAGGCTATGTTTCTAAAACTGAAAACGGGTAATAATAACAATACGACCCAGTGGTACAGGTATCCCTATATAATGTTTTTGGGAGAATTGTAATATATTTACAATGTTTACTCTGTTCGGACATTACATTGTATTTAGACAGATGGTTCTCTTAAGATTTCGGCCTCTCATGCGATGTGATGTCATAGAACCGCATTACAAATTTACGAACTGCGTCTGCTATTTGGCGACAGTTATCGTTGCTTAGCAATGTTTTATGTCAACACAAGAACAAATCATCAACTGCTGTCGCAATCTAGATTAGTATAACAATCCGAATAGTGTAAGTAATGTAAATACAACCTTGCATCATATTATTCATTAAAATCCCAATACAGATATATTTCGCTAGAATATTTTATTTCTTACGTTTAAAGAATAAAAACGAACCTGATGTTTGGCCCTTGCATGTTTCTTTGAATTTGTTTCAAAACATTTTCGGTAAAAGGTGCTAACTAGACATACCTGGCAATACGCTTTAAGGTGTTAATCAATTATTAGTTTTGATTAGAATGACTTTATTAGATATATAATATATTAATAAACTATGAAAAATTATTGCCTTTCATTAACTATAATATTTACCTTGTCCCTCCATTGAGTCTTCCACGAGGCTGGGCACCGCTGAGTGTAATTTTTCTCAGATGCATATCTGTCCTCGGACAGAGATACAACGGAACTGCACTCTGACCAAGGACAGAAACGCAGATGAATTAAGAAAGGTGATTTTCTAAGCACAGCTTAGATGTGACACAAGGCCGAAAATATGGGGCATCTACTGAGGATAGAACTTACTACTCAACTGTAATGATTCTAGCGAGATAAGCTTGCTGACCATTACACTATAGTGGGTATCTTATCTATTCTTTTTCTAGTTGTAGTAGGATTCCGTTCGATTGAAGGGTAGTTGTATACCGTTGCTGATTAACAGAATTTGGCCTTGTAAGTCATAAAAGCAAATTGAGTTGAAAATAACATTTATATATATATATATATATATATATATATATATATATACACATGGCAATTAATATTTTTACAATTAAAGTAATACTTGAATATAAAGGTCCAACGGAGGTTAGAATGTTCATGGCAAATAATGAGCTGAAAGAGATAAAAGGCTTAGGAATGTGGGGAGCGGAGGTATGTCAGGAATGTCTTTGAAGTAGTCACTCCTGAGGATAGTAAGTACTTTTGAAACAGTGAATAAGTGATTCGAGGTGAAGGGAGGCGAATGTAGCAGACGCTCGACTTAAGTCAAGAGGATATTAATTACATTTTTCTCCTTGGTCTCTGCGTCAGTCTGTCTGCTGGGGTCTTGTCTGTATCCGCTTTTTATATCTGCTTTTGGATCAAAAGCAGCTCGCTTGGAATTTCATACTTGTATTTGATTCTGGGCTTCCCATTGGCTGGTAAATAAAATTCGCGTCGGCTCGCGAAATGGAAATGTGATATTTGATTAATTTTTATTTTTCAACCGGAACATCTGCGCAAACTTGGATGCGCAACGACGATTTTTAGTTCTTTGCCTTCTGGTCGGTATAGAGCAGACATCCGGTCCCTCAATTCTGCTCGGTCGGTATCACCACAACACCACGTCATGGTATCCAAAGAAAGGAAAGAAAAAAGTTGCTGACAAATGCATGTTTGTAAACAGTTGCTATCAACACCTCTCAAGTTTGTGTTTTATTATCTATTGGGCTAGCTGTGTGCATTTTCAAACATTTCGTTTGAAATGCCCGTCTTTTAAGACGATTAAAACGTCTACTTGTATACAATACGATGCCGCCTATATTGCCAGTATTTAAAATGTCTCGTATTTTGCATGGGAAAAGAGGTTAAATGCAGCTAACGTTTTCACGTAAATTAGTGATTTAATGTAAGAATGGATCAATACTTCCCTTGATAAGATTTTTAAAAATCTGTTATTTTGCCTAGCATATAATGTTTAGAGGTAAATTCGTGACTCCTTTTAGAGTATTCTTAACATTTTGGTAGGTAAACAACCATTTTATATTGTCTTTAATTAATTTCATGTCTTTTGGAAACGGCGTATTTAACTTGGAGCAATCATTTTGGATTTGGAAAATATGCATGAATTAATGATTGCTAGAAATGAATAACGTCAAAAGAATTGGGGAACTTATAAACATTACATTTTCAATATTGATTTCGTTTTCAAGTCAACCAATTCCAATTGTTTGTTACGAAGGCGTCTTAACAATTTTTCTCCCTTAAGTGAAAATGGATTTTTTACACGCGAGTATGCGGTCTTTTAATTTTCCCAGCATTCAAGATTAATGTCATTTTCCGTTTTTCGCTTACCCACAATGTTGCTAGACACGAATAAGAGAATCTTTAAAAATATAAAACGTTCGAAAAAGACGGAATTGCAAATATTTACACACCCAACCAAGAAAAGCAAGTTTATTTGAACGATGAGTTTCAATGTATAGTTTTTGTAGAAATGACTCTGCTGTAATGTTCCACGTATAATCCTGCAAAATATCACTGTTGACGAATGCCTGATCTATTAACAAAACACGAACTAGATTATGATGATAATAAAGTTACAATGATCCGAGATCGAAAATTTTATGAACAAGAATAAAAAAGGTTTTGCAGGTGATATATTTACAAAGAAAGAAGGAAAAGCTAAAGTTAGAGAATAAGTGTATATTTATTTATTCTTTTTTAAGCATTTCACCCCAAGCAAGGTAATAAAGCCACTATGTTTAATATTTTTAATTTTGCATATCCACTGTTACTTATAAACTGAAGGCAAATGTTGAAGGCCAACAATTTTACCCTGTGCATTTCATAAGTATATGAGTAAAAATCTTACAATTTATTGACAAAAAACAAAAACAACTGGAACTGACAAATTCTTTAACTGCAAAAGGGAGAAACTAAAATAAAAGTTGGGGGGGGGGGGGAAAGAATATAAGCAAATTAAAGCACAATTTTTATTAGTTTACTTAATCAGTTAATTACCGTACGTGATACAGGCTTGGGTGATCATGTCTCTTTTGATCCATGACTGACAAGACAAAAGATTTTTCCGCAGTAGGTTGTCATGTTTTTCCGCACTAGACTGATTGCCAATATGACTCAATCTCTCCTGTTATTTAACTGTTAGCTGGAGAGAGAAGAGAGGGATTTATTCCTTTCCCAAGTATATTTGTTCGTAAGAGAATACAATGAATTCAGCTGGAATTCGAACTCAGCTCTCCGATTTCTCATTCCGAGCAGATTATCACTGCACCACAACGCACACATTTATTACTTTAAAATTTAGAAAATTCTGAAAAGCTATAAAAAAAAAGTTTAAAAATTCGAAGATAAAGTTTCCACGTTTTTGGTACATTTGTTCAAACGGAGATAAAATGGCACGTATCGATCTGCACCAGATAAGATATTTTCGAATGGTATGGAGTCAGAAAACGAGCGTCATAGCAATCAGTCATACAAACAAGACAAAACTACTGCTTACAGTTGAACGTGGTCGTGGGTGTGCCAGTAAACTGCATCCGGCAGCAGGGCCTCTAATTGGGAAGTTGTGAGGAGCATGGGACCACCTCTTAGTTGCTGTTGTTCTCAAGTCCATTCTGACCCGGAATGGTAGTACCTGTTAGCTATGGGCAAATAGTTACTCCCCCAAACTGGGGTCCAAACACTGTGAAACTATAAAAATACACTTTTATAGAAATATATACATAAAACTACACTTTTATAGAAAAATATACATTTTTGAAGGAAAAATATTACCAACGATACATTTTTGAAAAAACAAAATATTACCATTTCACATTTCTCAAGGAAAAAAACAATATTCTCAGCAAAAGATTTTGAAGACAAAACTAGAAGTCATTTTCATTTTCTAAAATAAAGAATAAAAACAAAAATTTTTATTAACATCTGATTAAATCAAACTTCTCATTATAATCGAACACTAACAAAATACCATAAAATCCCTCCTTTTTGGCATTAAATAACCACAGATGTTTATATGCCGTTAAAGAAAACTCAAACAATTGTACGTGTCGTACCTAAATGCTAAATTCGTAATTGATAATCACATTTTACTGTTTGAATCATGCTATTCTCCCCGTATCATGAAAATATACCGTAATCTTTTCATGGAACAAGTAAAATAGCATTTTGAAAACGTGAAAATTAAAAAAAAAACAACAACAAAAATAAAGTAATAGAAAATAACAAGTTTCGTATTAGCAAAGTCAGTCAGTCAATTAAGTGCCATACGTGTTATATTCATTACTGAACATCTGATTAGAAATTAGCGGATGTGCGTTGTGGTGCATTGGATATCGAGCCGGAAAGAGAAATCGGGGAGCCGAGTTCGAATTCCAGCCGAATTCATTGCATTCACTTACGCATAAAAATACCCTTGGGAAAGGTATTAATCCGTCTATTTCTTCCAGTTATGGAACAGATTGGGTTCTATAGCCTTGGTCGGCACCCAGTCTACCGCAGAAAGCAATGGCAACCTACTGCGGGATAATCTTCTGCCCAGTCAGTCATGTCTCTTTCGAGACATGATCGCCCAAGCGTGTATCACGTATGGCACTTAACTGACTGACCTTTCTTAAGAATAGAAGTATTATTGAGTACGAGTTTTGTTTAATGGCATATCAACCTCCGTGGGTTATTTAATGCCAAAATGGTGGCGTTTTAATGTTCGGTTATAGTGAGAAAATTAATTCAGTCAGATTTTGATGAAAAATTTATTTTTATTATTTTAGAAAACTAAAGAGGTCTTCTAGTTTTGCATTCAAAATTTCTCCTATGACTATAAAGAAGGAATATATTTTTACTAAAAGGAAATCAGTTTGATAAATATCGAAAATCACGATTGGTTTCTCAGTGTGACATTTATTTATTAACAGCGAAAACTCCACTAAATATAAATATCTATGTTTCTATATATTGGACAAAAATAATTTTGTTACTGAATATTCTCTAATGATGCTTCTTTTTTATCGGTCAACAATTTTTCATGTTCTTCCCCCTCTTCGTGATTCTTTCTCAGTGATCATGGCTCTCCTCAGACTTTATTTTTTTAATATCTGACATAAATTCAGTTGGAAAGATAATGTATTTTCTTGGTTTTTTTCGTTACGGTTTTAAAATACATAGATGTTTTTCTAGATTAGCAGTTAATCAAGGTTTGAAAACATACTTCTCTGCTCTTTGATACATAGCTTGAGAAAAAAAGAAATGGGTTCATGCCTTTTCCAAGTTCATTAGTGCGAAATGAACGCAAAAGACTACGACAGGATTTAAATTCTGCTCGTTGATAACCGTTACACAAAGCAATGTCCATGTACTGAACGATTATGATAATTTAATCGACTTTTTTGGTCCTGGGTATGACAGTAAGCTTCATTCAGCTGCAAAGCCTCTGACTAGGAGGTTGTGAGGAGCATGGAATCACCTCTTGATTGCTGTTGTTCCCAGGTCCACCCTAACCCGGAGTGGTAATACCTGTTAGGGTCCCAGCTATGGGTAAATAGTTAACATCTCCAAACTGGGATCAAAGCACTATGAAAGTATAAAAGTATACTTTTATAGAAATATATACATAAAAATAGACTTTTATAGAAAAGTATATATTTTTGAAGGTAAAATAATTATTACCAGCAATACATACTTTTTATACAAAAGTAGACGAGATCTTCAGTTTTATAAAATGATTAAAAAATTTTCATCAAAATCTGACAAAATCAATCTTTTTACTATAACCGAATATTAAAAAATACCTTAAAACATTACCTTTTTGGCATTAAATAACCCACAGAGGTTGATATGCCGTGAAACAAACCTCAAACTCAAAACTCGACGATACAACAAGGAGTCAGATACTTTCTGAAGCGATACCTTAAAACCCCACCTTTTTGGCATTAAATAACCCATAGAGGTGTTGATATGCCGTTAAACAAAACTCAAACTCAATCGACTTTTTGAAACTAGCAAATATCCGCGGAAATACATTTTTTAAGCAATTCTTCTAAATGTTACTTTTTAAATATTAAATGTTTTAATCTCTTGTTGACATTTTAAATTCTCTTCTCTCTTTTACACTTTTGAATGCCATCAGTGACCCTCGTCCTTATTTAGGTTTTTCAAACACCCTGCAGCTTCTATGTTCCTCAATTAGCACCGTTGTGTTTGCTGGTATATTCGACAAACATGAACCTTATTCTAGCGCCTGTCTTTAGAAAGCCATTAGAGAAATCAGCATGGTACTGTATACGAAATCCATTAAAAATGTTAACGGGGGCCAGGAAAAAGTGCTTGTCTGTTGTGTTTCTTCTCTTCAATCTGTTACATGGAAAGCAGTTCAATTTTAAAAGCAACCGACTTTAAAATACCGTCTCTAATTCAATAAAAGAATAATGAATACATCGAAAATATATTTTTCATTTAACGGGAATTACGCACACGCAGTGTACATATACGCGCCTCGTTGTATTATGATTATTAGGTTAAGTTAATATACTGTGTATATACATAACGAAAATGTGGCGAAAGTTGAACACAATACTTAAAAGGCAAAAAAAAAAAATGTTTATCACCAGCAAGTGATGCCTCTGACCTACATGTTGAATTAAGATTCGGAAAGTCATGTTTTTCAAGTTTAATCTTCACATAGAAGTTACGCTGAAAAATGTCTTCAAAATACTTACACGATTTTACTTCGTGTAAATATTTTGAAGACCTGGGACAAATATAAAACACCCAGTACGGCTCAGATTTACTACTTATTCAATATGCCATTGTCATGGTGCCCTTCTATAGTGGAATGGACTTCTCCTCCTATCATAAATACGAAGCCGCATGACTTTTGGGAAGACAGTCTAGATGCAGTGTAACTTGACATTTCGGACGTACACTTTTATCTGCTGACTAAAAACACTCTTATTAGTGTATATATGTTCTGTTATTCTAATGCACTGATTCAACCTACCTTCTTGTTTTTCCGTACTTCTCTTCCTGGTCCTAATTGACCACAATAGCCATGTTCATTAAAAACGTGAACGATAACGACCTTCCACAATTTCCTATCAATCGTAGTTCACAGCAGTATTCCTCACCTTGCCATCCTTTTCGTTACCTTTCTGTCATACTTTTACACAAGCTTGTTAGGTAGATCTTTTTTCTTTTCTGCTTCACTTGATATTTTCCGTGGGTGTTCAGTTTTTCAAACCCTCTTTCTATATTACACCCCTAAGAAATTTGAATTGACACTTTTTGATTCTAAATAAAAGTGACATTTTCCTTAAAACTTCTTCGTAACTAATATATATTTCAAACAGTCGATTAACTGATATTTTTTTTCAAAAACAGGAAACGAAAAATAAATCTTTTGGTTGATTTGTTTATGGGGCTCATCAACATTTTGCCGGTTATTTAAAAACGAAAAAATAATTCTTGATTCAAAGAATTTTAGGAGATGATGATGAATTTTATTGATACATGATCGACGAATTAACCAATATCTCTGTGTGTGGTGGGGGGGGGAGTAAAGAGTTAGATGTATCGCTTTCGCAAGTATATCTGCGCCTAAGTGAATTTAACGTATCTAACTGGAACTCGACACTGATTTTTAATTCCGACCCGTTATCCATTACACCACGCGAACGTTTAAACTTACAACCCCTGGTATTGCCAAGCGGTCACTCATCTAGGTACTGACTAAGATCAGTCTTGCTTAACTTCGGTGATCTTATGTTTATAGAAACAGACGGTGAAAGATTGAACTATGTATTGTGGTGATACCGAGCAAAAGCGAGGGACCGGATGTTCGCACTTTCACGAACAAAAAGCAAATGACCAAAACTCGACGGTGCGCATCCGTGTTCGCGCAGATGTTCCGGTTGAAAAATAAAAATTAATGAAATATTAAATTTCCATTTCGCGAGCCTATGCGGATTTTATTTATCAGCCAATTGGGAATCCCAGAATCAAATACAAGTGTGAAATCCCAAATGAGCTGCTGTGATCCAAAAAGCAGATATAAAAAGCAGATACAGACAGACCCCAGCAAGCAGACCTCAAGAAAAGAGTATAATCAATATCCCCTTGACCTAATTCAAGTGGCTACTACGCTTGCCTCTTTCCTTCTCCACTGTCTCAAACTACTTACTGACCTAATGAGCGACTACATCAAAGACATTCCTCACTTACACGCTCCCCACATTCTTAAATCTCTTTCAGCTTATTATTTGCCATGAACATTTTAACCTCCGTTGGACCTATATTATAGTCTTACTTTATTTGTAAAAACATTAATTGACATGTATATATATATATATATATAAAATGTTATTTTTCAACTCAATTTGCTTTTCTTGGTTTATAATAATTTTATAACTTATAGTGGGCTATCTACCACAAGGCCAAATTCCGTTAACCTGCAACAATATACAATTGCCCTTCACTAGAACGAACTGCCACTACAACTAGAAAAGGAATAGATAAACAACCCACTATAGTATAAAGATCGTATTGAGGGGCGAAAATGACCACCACCATTCAGTGCTGACTCCTATGTCCTCACTCTTACATATCTAGTTTTGAAGCAAGTGTGCTACTTTCGAGATCGATTAGTAGTGTGTTTCATACTGGAGTCATGAAAGGAGAGAAAAGAGAATGTTTGCTCGTGAATAATCTGTCTCTACTTGAAAGATTCGATACGATCTTCCTCCTCCTATCCGCACTTCACTTGACCTTCTTTTGCCTACAGTTAAATTTAGTAAATATCGATAATCACTGTAAACTTGATTGGGTGAAGTCAGCTTAAATGCTGATGACACTTAAACGACTTTAAGTGGGTAAATAAAAAAATGTTATATTGGAATCTACTTCATAGTATACGTAAAAATAAAAACAATTATTTCTGCTACGATCTGTTTATAAAATTCTATTAAATAAGCTTTGATTGGTGTCATCTATGAATTCGTTTTTTTATGAGGGGGTCGGACTACAAGGAAATGCTGGAAAAAATAGCTGTGTTGTATTGTTTCTGTAAGAATCATAAAATTGTTTTCGTTTTGCATGACGAATGAAAACACGAGATCTATTCAGTCAAATGTAATAGGATTTTTAGACCGAACTCCAGATATGTCGGCCAGTTGGTGTGTGACTCTGGAACTTCCTCATAATGTGGATTCTAAAGCTCAGCAAAACGTTAGAGGCCCTCTTTTATCTTGCGTCTTGGATGGGTGTTTGCATATCTACCAGTTACACGATTTTCCTCACGCGTATACACACTGGGCACAGTTTTAATTAACGTTATTCTGCTGACTAGGTGTTGTTCTATAAGTCAATCCGCTGATGCAAATGACTTCCCGACTATTCTGCTGTAACATTACAAAGCCTTATTTCAGGATCAACTGATTGATTTTTGCAGGTTGTTTGAAGCCGGAAATATTTTTAGATGGTAAAGATCTTTTCAGACATAGTGATACAAGCCTTACCAATCAACACATAGCTGGGATGCAAAGGTGGTTTCATACCTTCCCAAGCGTCTTTGTCTATAAATTAATATAACAAACCCAACTGGAATTAGATCTGTGCACTGTGATTAGCAATTCCTTGCTATTATTTATTACTCCTTCCGCACATCTAAACCTATATTATGTAGTATTCCTTAGCGGTCACCCATCTAGGTACCGACCAGATTCGACGTTTCATTACTTCATTGATTAGTCCTGGAACCGGTATTTCAACGTAAGACGGCATCATCTGAAGTAAACCCATATAATGTTGGGGTTATCACAGATTAACGTCTCCCAGAACTAAGGGATTAAATTCGATTGCGACCATCTGATTCTCGCTGGCATTAGTCACATTCGCTTTTGTTTAGTTTAGATTCGGATTTTAATCGATCATCTTTGCTTTTCTGGTTGAATTTGAAATTAAAGTAAACCAAACTTTATTAGATGGTTCATTAATCTCGAGCGTCAAGATTCAAATTCATAGCTGTATCAATGTTTATATATCCAACTCGATATGTGTGCATAATTGATAAAAAGTAAAATGCGTAACCGACTCCCACCCATGTACATAGAAAGTAATAGCAAACATTGCTTTGTCTCCCTCTGTATTTTTCCCATTCCATTAATTATTTTATCCACCCTCACACCCTTAGCGAGTGTGCTTCTTGATTTCGTCGATTGGCGGAATAAAGTAGCCACTCTTTTTGTTGGATGGACGGATCATACAAACATTTGTTTATTTTAGTTTAAAAATTATGTCGTTTTTTAAGTTAGTTTTGGGGTTCATTCCTCTTCCCTCGCTTAATTTTTCATTAAATGTTTTTAATATATATAATTGTATACATTTTTATGTCATGGGTTTTTCCTCTTTTTAGGTGCTCCTTGTGGTATTGTGGTGTGTGAAGGACTGGTAGGTGATGGATGGGTTCTTGTGGTGAATGCGCAAATTGCAATGAGTGATAGGGTCGTGATAGTGTTTAGCTAGGTATAAGATAGTGAGTACGAACTTCTACCCACCCTTTTCCGTCCTTGTGCCATAATTGTAATTTTATTGCAATAAATCTTGTCTCCCGCTGTATTTCATTCTTTTGTTCGCCCCAGCTACTGTAATTGACTCTCCCAATTTAAATAAAGTAAGAGAAATATTCAGTGGGGAAGGCTTTTCTTTTGAGCTATTTAATAAAGCTTAGGTAAACAATAAAAAAATAAGAAATTCATGTTTATGAATTAAAGAGTAAGTCTATCTGATTTGTATATGTTTTCTTACGCATCTTTTGATAGAAAAAGTTTGTTTTTATATGCGATTCATATTTTTAATACATTACTTAATTTTCGTTTTTTTTTCTTTGCAGGTAAGCTTTATTAACAAAGTTTTTTTCGTGAGTACAACTTTTTCATTTTTCAAAGTTTAATAATCAAAAGTATTTTCTGAACTTCGTCTTCTATTATACGCCAAATTTAATAATAATTAAAGACTAATTCATACAAATTGGAGATGCATATGAGTTTTATGTTTTCGCTGATTTTCTTTTATGTGTGCATTATTTTATAAGAAGGAAATGTATTATCAATTTGATAGGTTTCATTTTCCTCATTTTAAATTGTGTCTTTCGTTATATTAAATAAGAACCCCCACCTGTCTCCAAAGAAGCAGAAGTATCAATTTTATTTTATAATGACACTCATTTCAGATAAGCAAAGAGAACGTATAAAGTGTTTTCATTAAGTAAAAAAGCTGAAATTTCGTGACATCTTAACAGAAAAATATCATTTTCTTCGGGAAGAATCATTCATTATTCACATAGCGGTAAATTAAGAATTTTTCTTCTATTTTTCTAATAGTTATTGCTGGTAAGCTCATGTTGTCACTAATTTATGAAATAAATTGTATCAGTTTATAAACTTATTTATAAATGGAACTTTGTCTGTCTGTGTGTGTGTGTCTTCGTGACCTATAGACTCCAAAAGGGCTGAATCGTTTTTCTTGAAAATTTACACAGTTGTACTATAAGCAGCTGCGAGTGTTCTTAGTTAAGTTTTGTGTCGAGGTATCCCCGATAAATATCGAACATCCGTAATCGAAAATATCGGGTTATAGAAGGTGTTCTCCGATTTTAATAAAATTTCATACACTCATAGACAAAGATATAGGAAACGATATTCAGAAGTTTCAAGGTTGCAGTTCTTCCAATAGTGCAGAAAATCGATAATATATATAAATATGAAATATATATATAAAAAAGCAAGCTGTCTGTGTGTGTGTGTGTGCGTGAGTGTCTGTTTATCTGTCGGTATGTCCTTCATACAAATCCACAATTTTTATCCGATTCTCACCAAACTTCACACAAATATTCTTTAGGCTGACTCTGAGCTCCAGGACCATGGATTAGTTTTAAAGGTTTCATTACACCCGAGCAACGCCGGGCTATACTGCTAGTATATATATATATATATAAATAAACACTTGCTTACTTTCAACTTATTTGTTTTAAAATAATCTTAAATGGATACTCGCATTTGGATAGATCGTATGTTTTTATTATCTACATATATAAAAGGAAAGCTGTTTGTGTGTGTGTCTATCTATCTATCTATCTATCTGTACTTGATACAAATCTAAAGTTTTTCTCTGATTCTCACCAAACTTCACACAAATATTCTTTAGGCTTCCGGTCAGGTTATGTTTTATTTATTTTTCCGATTTCCCCTCGATATTAGAAATCGATACCTTGATATCCGATCAGGTTTGATCAAGATCAGGATTTCAGCCCTTTTATCGTGGTTCTTGCTGCTGGATTTACTCTAACTTGGTCAAATTATAGTTTTTAATCTCAAGCCTTAGTAGTTTTTTCAGACGACTCATTTTCTTTGATATCGGAAATCGACACCGCCGATATTCTATCGAATCTGATCAAAAATTGATATTCAGTCAAAAATGTGGTTCATTTTCGCCAATTTTACTCCTGATGGGCACAATAAGTTTTCATGGATTTACTTAGGTAATTTGTTCTTGGATGACTTATTTGACACCGATATTGGAAATCGATACCCCGATATCCTCTCGGGTCTGATAACAATCAGGTTTTCAACTCTTGTATTTTGGTTTTTGCTTTAAGTAGGTATAATTGTAGTTCTTAGTCTCAGCCATGATACCATTTACTCAGAGTACTTATTTAGCCTTCAAAATTCAGTTTGCGACGGAAAACTTATTTCACATCGATGCCGGAAATCAAAGTTTGACTTACATCCATTCATTTTTCTTTCAATCTACAGTTTCGCTTTGACTGGAAACAACTATTGCTTTTTAGCGTTTCGTACCAACGTCCAAAGTGTCTGACCTCGAGGACCATGGATTAGGTTCAGAGATTTCATTAAACCCGAGTAACGCCTGGCTATACTGTTAGCTATAATTAAACAGTATATTTATTGACATCTACTGGCTTGAATAACTGAGAAATCTTGTTAGGAAAAAGAGGATGCATGCACACACACACACACACACATATATATATATATATATATATATATATACAGAGCATCTATCCAAAAAGGAGTATCCGTTAAAAATTATTTATCGTAAGTACGTACTTTTTCGGAAGGAAAGAGTATGAACTGAATATGGCTTGTCCTATTAAAATTCCAAACAGAAAAAAATTGATTTTTCAAAACAGTTTAAAACACCGCTGTTTTATTTCCTCAATTAACAAAGACGGAAACAATTAAGGCTTAATTATTATTGGTAATTAATAACGGGGAGCGAACAAGCTGCATTTGTTTTTGTTTTCGAACATTTTATTAGCTCATGCATTGACCTTGGAATTTAAAAAATCATTATTTTAAAATCAATTACGCTCTTGTAAGTAGACGCCTCTTAAGTTTATGGCCATTGCCGTATAGCTGAGAATAATGAAACATTAGAGAATGCTTCAGTGAACTTAAGATACGGTTCAATGAAGTTTAGTTTTTGAAAAGAGTTTATGATGACGCTGGGTGCACATTTTATCTGTTAAAAGATGGCAAAGATTAAAATAACTGTCTTTAGTTATCTGAATGAAGAATTTTAGAAATTTGACTATATTTTCTTTAAATTATATTTTTGTACATAAACTCAAGGTAGAAACACTTGATGTGCGTTCGAGTTACGTTTTTGTTTAGTCTTTTTCAATTCCTACAACTTACTGTGATATATATATATATATAGAGAGAGAGAGACCTAGAGTGATAAGAAGAAACTACCTTTTCTCACATTAGTCATTAAATTTAGAGTATTACTGTTGCGTTCGGCGAACTTCGTCGCCACTGTTGTGTCGTGAGTAAGAATAAATAACTCAACAACAGGAATAGGTTAATTGTTGTATTCCGTGAAAATAGTATTTACAAAGGTTATTAGTATCCAATACAAGAATAAAGGTTAATCGTCCCAACCGTCGTAAGACGTAGTATGAGCAATGGGTACTTCCGGGTCGTCACCGGAAGTCTACGACTGACTTGTCGATCGGCTGTTCGGCACACCTACGTAGATGCATTATTACTTTATATAGTAATGGAATAGTCCATTATAGCCGAATAGGCGCGGGCGTCCCAACAATTACAAATGTAACAATTATTATGACTGTTATTATTTTGAACGATTGAAAGTAAAAAGAAGTTTAATTTAGATTGCTGTTGTTTTTGACGGAGGTTGTGAATAACTAGCTTATTTTATGAATGACTTTTAATTCTATGTCAGTCTTTGATAGATTTGATATTTAAAAAAATGAGAGAAAACTAGTTAAATATTTCAGGTGTAGAGGGTCATCCCTTTTTCCCTGTTCAGGATGTGGTTTCCGGCTTTCTCTTTTCCAATCTTTTCACTTTTCTTTTTTGCAATTGGAGTAAATAGACTAAACTATTGCCCGGTTCACACACCACCCACGTCTATTGTACAGGTGATTTCCGGCTTTCTCTTTTCCAATCTTTTCACTTTTCTTTTTTTTTTCTTTTTGATTTTTTTTTTCAATTGGAGTAGATAGGCTAAACTATCGCCCGGTTCACACTCCACCCATGTCTATTGTACAGGTGTAGAGGCTCATCCCTTGTTCCCTGTTTAGGATGTGGTTTCCGGCTTTCTCTTTTCCAATCTTTTCACTTTTACGTAGCCCCCTGCACATCAGTGGCGTTACCGCCTTGCTCGAGGTGATATGATTAAAAAAAAAAGTACTCTTCGAAAATATCGAAATTATTATACACATCTCAACAGCAACCCTTAATTTTCCATGGGTACGTACAATCGTTTCCTCACGTCAATGATTGCAAATTACAAATTACAAGCGAATGAGTCCTGTGGGTCTTAGAGAGGAATGTGTTTCATGATTACATAGCATATTTGTGATAAAGAATTAAAAACTAACTTCGCCTACCATATAACAAGCGCTATATCACTTGAAAACCTCCAACTGCAGCAACGGCTAAAAAGGATTGCACATATTACTGAAAAAGAAAATAATGACATGATCAAAATGACTTTCGACACTTGTTATATGTCCCGTGTCGTTTCAGGATGCAGATGATCACAGTTTTTCATACTTCTTTGACACTTGTAGGTTTTGATAAATGTTGCCTTTTTGTAAGCCTTTTCTGCCATTCATTTACACAAGCAGGTTATTCCTTATTCTTTATAACTCCTGCCTTCAACTCATTATGTGAGCACCACATTTTTTAAGTCTTCTTTTCCCATTATTTGCTTTAGGAATTTCAACTGCATCTCTCTGATAAGTATAAGAGTAATTTTTTTTACATTTTCTCGAAAATCTTCTGTCCCTTGTATTCTCAGCGTCTTTTTATAGATCCACATATCTGCTACTTGAAGTCTCCCCTTCGTCTGTTTATCCAGCCTTTACTGCCATGTGCGTTGTTGTACAGTGGATATCGGCTCGGAACGTGAAACCGGGGAGCCGAGTTCGAATTCCATTTGAATCCATTGCATTCACTTTCGCGCAAATACCCTTAGGAAAGGTATTAATCCGTCTCTTCCTTACAGTTATGGGTTAAATAGCAGGACAGATTTTGGTTCTATAGCCTTGGTCGGCAACCAGTCTACCGCAGAAAGCAATGGCAACCTACTGCGGGATAATATTTTGCCCAGTCAGTCATGCCTTTTTCGAGACATGATCGCCCAAGCGTGTATCACGTATGACACTTAACTGGCTGACTTTTTGTTTCTCCTCCATTTTTTGGATTTTGCAACATGTACTCTTATATGCGTTATGGTACAGTGGATATCGGCTCGGAACGAGAAACCGGGGAGCCGAGTTCGAATTCCAGTTGAATCCATTGTATTCACTTACGCGCAAATACCCTTAGGAAAGGTATTAATCCGTCTCTTCCTTCCAGTTTTGGGTTAAATAGCAGGACAAATTGGGTTCTATAGCCTTGTTCGGCAACCAGTCTACCGCAGAAAGCAATGGCAACCTACTGCAGGATAATCTTCTGCCTAGTCAGTCATGTCTCTTTCGAGACATGATCGCCCAAGCGTGTATCACGTATGGCACTTAACTGACTGAATTTGATATGATGTACTGATATAAAAAAGCTCATGGTGAAAAGCTCAGTGCACTTTTCTTTGTTTCTAATGCAATTGAGAAGCTTGTTTTCATGGTGAAATATTTTAACTGCAAGATTTTAATAATTTCAACTGATAATAGCACTCTTGAAATAGTGACTGCCGAATGCTTCTTTGTAAGGAAGCAGTTAACTTTACAAAGTAGAAAGCTTGAACATTACTACTTAAGAATAAGTTCGATCCTTGATAACTTTTTGATACTTGTGAATTTTTGCCAAACTAAGCGATGAAAATAAATAAAAAGGGTGCCTCAAAATGTGGACATGATTAACGTTATAGCCTAATTGTTATTTATTTAGCTCTTCATCTCGCAAATAGGGATGCATAACATGAGTATGCATATTGCAGTGTAATGTTTAAAGGCTATGAGTAAGAAATCGGTGTGATAAGTTTGAATTCCCCAGTTGAATTCGTTGCATTCACTTTCGCGAAAATATCCTTGGGAAAGGTATAAATCCACCTCTTCTCCCTCCAGGTATGGGTTAAGTATCAGGACAGATTGGGTTCTATAGATTTGGTTGGAAACCAGTCTACCGGCAACGTAGTGCGAGAAAATCTTCTACCTAGTCAGTCATGGATCGAAATGGACATGATCACTCAAGCAGGTATCACGTATGGCACTTAACTGAATGACTGACCATGAGGATAGAACTCGCAACTCAGTAATTCTGTTCAATCAGACTAGCGTGTTACCTTTCGACCCACGTGGAGGTGTGACAGGTAAGTTGACCTCCTAATTAGTTCTGTCTTTGCTGAGAACACATATTTGTGGCTTTATCACTAACTTTGCTGAACTTATTAAAAAATAATGTAGAATGCCTCGGTGGGGAGTAATGGTTACGGAGCTAGTCAAGTTAACCATTATTACTGAGTAATGAGATTGGTCAACATCGGGTGTCGTACATTTTGGTTTCATGCCAAAGCTAAGGTAACCTTTCGATATGTCATTGTGAGGTAATGGTTACCGAATTGGTCAAGTTCACTGATTGGTGAATTTGATCCTCACCAGGTGACGCACACTTGTAACCTTGAGTTAAATTAAGAACCAAAAAAGAGAATTTCGTATTTGATTAACTGTTAGTAAGCCAGTTATAAGTAGATAATAATAAGCAATGAGCCTGGTTTACCCTATATTTGTGAACTTGTGACAAACTTAACCTTCGTAAATCTTAATCCTATTTCTAAAATCTTACATCATAATTTATGTATCAAAGCACATGATCTTAATAAAAACATACATTGTAGTGCTTATCCTTCAAATATTAAAATCTCATCAATATTCAGGAATAAAAGTGGAAAGTAAATAAATATATAAAAATACTTTGGCAGCAAGTAACACAAGATTGATTAAATTCACCCAACAATTGTTTAATTAAAAGTAATGCAAAACATGATACATTTTAATTAATAAGAAATTGATTTATGATTAGTAATATGCAAATCCATTATAATTAATAATTAAAATAATGAATTAATAACATTTATGATTCATAAAATTAAAATATAATAAAAACGAAATATACATAATTTGTCATTCAAAATCTGGTTTCTAATATATATATATATATATATATATATATATATATATACATTAAATAAATTAAAGTTCAGTAAAGTTGTCTTTCATGCGAGTTTTGCATAAAACTGTTAACCAGTGTCAGGAGAAAAGCTCTACTTAAATATTGAGTTCTTTGCTGATAAATATTCTGCTCCCATCAAAATACGTTATTAGTGAGTGGCCGAATGGTTAGAACGTTCGCTTTGAGATATATATAAATATATATATATATATATATATATATATATATAGTTATGAAGCTCTAAGCGTTATTTTAATGGATATTCATGTTTGAGTAGATATAACGTAGTGTCTACTCAAACATTGGTATCCATTAAATAAAACGTTTAGATTAATTATAATATCTTATTAAAATTAACAATTTTCTATTTATGAGAGAGAGAGAGAGAGAGAGAGAGAGAGAGAGGCGATAGATAAATTTTCGTCTAAATGACGCAAAGATAAATATAGCCTGACAATTTATTTGTAAAAATTTCTTAGACAAAATATCTTGAAATACTAAAAAGTAAATTTATTCAATTGGCTTCAGCCATGGCCTCCAAGTCACTTTAGAATCTCCTGCTACTTTTCTGGGCGGTCTTCTTGTTTAAATTACTGAATGTTGCCGTATTCTTTGGCTTCAATTCATCTTTGGGGTTGGAAGGAGTTTTTTAGTCATTTGCTACACGCATAATAATGAAGCATTTTGCTGTCTGGGGAGTTAAGGGTCAGGTTTACGTTGTGATGTGGTCGCAGAAATTGTCTAATGACTGAATTCTAATGCGTGTGTGGCATGATGCAAAGTCTTGTTGCCAAGCATAAGGTCTTCCAGCAACCGCTCTCTTTATAGGTCTCCGTTTTGTGTCTGAGGCCCTCACCAACAAATTCGAAAGTTATTTCCTTATTCGAACACTCAGAGTGATTTTTCGAGCTACTTCGTAATCACCATTAAACTCGTTTGACTCTTTCCGAATCCTTTGTACTGTTCTTAGATTGATACCCAAACATTCTGAAAAAGTTCGTTTTAAAGCGAATGTCAAGCAGTATATCATACCGTTTTCAAATTTTTGACTTTCGTCCTGGTGGCTCTTATTTAACTGCTTCAAAATACATTTTATCAGTAAAACCACTGAAAAAACAACCTTGGCACTAAACATTATCACAATTGAACACACACACACACACACATATATATATATATATAAGAGATTTTACATATATATATATATATATATATATATATATATATATATATATATACAAGAGATTTTACGAAATCTGTCAGCAGATGAATTAACTCCGACATATTTTTAATTAAAACATTATTTTTAATGGATACTCGGATTTGAGTAAATAATCATTTATTTTGGTTTTTGACAATTAAACAATATATTTATTTGTATGAATCATCTAAACTTATTTATAAATGGAACTTTATCTTTGTGTGTGTGTGTGTGCGTGCGTGCGATACCTATAGACTCCGACACGGCTGAACCGATTTTCTTCAAAATTTACAGAGTTGTACTATAAGCGTCTGCGAGTGTTCTTAGCTAAGTTTTGTGTCGGGGTACCCCTGATAAATATCGAAAATCGATAATCGAGAAAATCGGGTTATAGAAGGAGTGGTCCGATTTTCATCAAATTTTATACACTTATAGACAAAGACATAAGAAACGATATTCAGAAATTTCAAGGTTGCACTTCTTACATTAGTGCAGAAAATCAATAATATAGATATATAAAAGGCAAGATGTTTGTGTGTGTCTGTTTATCTGCTTGTATCTCTGTATTTTTTCAGCCCTTTTATTTCAGTTTTGACTTCGGGTTTGGCTCTAAGTAGGTATAATTGTAGTTCTTAGTCACAACCATGATACTATTTACTCAGAGGACTTATTTAGCCTTCAAAATTCAGTTTACGTCGAAAGAAAACTTATTTGATATCTATACCAGGAAATCAAAATTTGACTTACATCCATTCATTTTTCTTTCTGTCTACGGTTTCGCTTTAACTGGAAACAACTATTGCTTTTTAGTCTTTCGTGCCAACGTCCAAAGAATCTGAGCTCCAGAACCATGGCTTAGTTTTAAAGCTTTCATTACACCCGAGCAACGCCGGGCTATACTGCTAGTCTTTGAATAATCGAGAAATCTTGCTTGAAAAATATGCTGGAAGACGTACTTTCCTATGATGACGTCAAATTCTGTTTTGGAGCAACTACTAACATGTAGAACGTTTGTTTTCACCACCACATATTTTCTTTGAACATCCGTAAGTACAGCAAAAATACTGCCTTGTTGATATATTATTGGAAATTAAAAAAAACAAAAACACAATTATTTCTTGGAATATCGTAGCTAAAACAAAATCTAACAATGGAAAAGGAGGCAGATATAACTTAAGCCTTTTAGAAAGACTTGTCATCTGAAACCATATAAATAACCCTAATCTACTTGACAAAAATTTAATTAATGATTACAGGCTGCAATAGAAAAAATATTTAAAATCTTAGACCCTGACTGATACAGATTCCTTTATACGTTTATCCCTTTCTTTCTCACTCCATTACTTTTCCTCTTTGTTTCTTTCTTTTTTTTCTGCAAATTATTTACGTTCCATTGATATCAACTCTTTATATATATGTATATATAATAACATCTTTGATGTTATTATATATACATATATATTTATATCTCTCTCTCTATATATATATATCAGCTTTGATGTTATATATATATATATATATATAGAGAGAGAGAGATATATAATAATTTTTTGTGTTATTATCTATATATATCATCTTTGATGTTGAATGTCTTTATGTTAACGTCCATGCAACCACTCTAAAGACGGCTCATATGATTCGAAAACTTAAAACCAGCATAATAAAAATATCCAAATGTTGGAGAATTTTTGTTTTTATTTCCACCAGAAATTGAAGACAAGATAAGATGTTTCGAACGGCTCAAAATTAAACATAATACATATTTATTTTCTGTTATATTTAACAATATAAGTTAATATATATATATATATATATATATTGTCATGTTCGCAAGTGTAACTGTTAAATCTATAAAAATATCGCTTGAACCGCCATGATATAAACACGTAAAATTAAAATGGTAGTTTCAGTAATTAAATTTGGATGGGTGCTGGTGCTGTTTACTGCGGCGGTTAGAATTTTATATAAATTGCTGAAAGAAGCCATATAAGTATTTCCTTGCTTCAAAAGAATTTACATTAAACAATTTCTCTCATTCAATTTAATTTTTCATCTTCCTAGTCAATTATTCAAGATCACCAAATTTGTCAGACATAAAAAAATTAATAACATGAGCGTGTCTGAGTTAGAATGAGTCTTGGTGTAGATTTTTCTAATGCTATTTCCATTCAAAATGTAAGTGATTATGCTTCTTTATATGTTATTTTTTATTGTCTGTACATTTCCATAACTCATCGAGAAAAGATGATGGATTGGTTTCCAGTTGCCTTCTCCGACGTTTTGAATTTACACCTGTCTCTTTTCTAGATTGGTTGCCACCCAAGGCTAGAGAGTCCAGTCTACTCTGCTATTTATCCTAAAGCTGTCGGAATGTCGAAATGGATTTATGATTTTCCCAAAAGCATAAGTGTGAAATGAATAAAATCCACATTCTGGGTCGATAACAGTTTTTCTAGTTGCACAGCTGCTTGGAGTACATGGTTTTCTACAAAGCAACTGTCAAAATGAAATGTGCAGTATGGTTATATTCAAACCATAACTAGGATTTTGAAATCATTAATTCAATCAGGTAAGAAAAAAAAAAGAAGAAACTTGAGAGAAAGAAAAAAATTACAACTTAAGTAAAATAGAAAAGTTATAGAATTTTAAAGCGAGAAAGTAGTGTGGGGAAGAGCGCAGGTAAGAGAGAGAGAGAAAATTTGTAAGTAGAAATAGTAATAAAGAGAGAAAGAGGGGTAAATGGAAATAAAAGTGCAAAATCGATGGAAATATATTGATTGTATTGCTGATTATCCAGGACGTTTCCTGAATCATTCATTGATGAAGAGTCGGGGGAGAGGAATTTCTTCATATAACGAATTTTATTAATCAAAACTCATGAATTTATAAACCGCGTCTCTTTGTGAAATAATGAATGCACTGCACTTCATTTCTACCTCCATATCTCCCATCTATCTATCTATCTATCTATCTATCTATCTATCTATCTATCTATCTATCTATCTATCTATCACAATCTGTTCATATCTATCACAATCTGTTCATATCTATCACAATCTGTTCATATCTATCTATCACAATCTGTTCATATCTATCTATCTATCTGTCTATCTATCTATGTCTGTTCATGTTCTATCTATCTATGTCTGTTCATGTTCTATCTATCTATGTCTGTTCATGTTCTATCTATCTATGTCTGTTCATGTTCTATCTATCTATGTCTGTTCATGTTCTATCTATCTATGTCTGTTCATGTTCTATCTATCTATGTCTGTTCATGTTCTATCTATCTATGTCTGTTCATGTTCTATCTATCTATGTCTGTTCATGTTCTATCTATCTATGTCTGTTCATGTTCTATCTATCTATGTCTGTTCATGTTCTATCTATCTATGTCTGTTCATGTTCTATCTATCTATGTCTGTTCATGTTCTATCTATCTATGTCTGTTCATGTTCTATCTATCTATGTCTGTTCATGTTCTATCTATCTATGTCTGTTCATGTTCTATCTATCTATGTCTGTTCATGTTCTATCTATCTATGTCTGTTCATGTTCTATCTATCTATGTCTGTTCATGTTCTATCTATCTATGTCTGTTCATGTTCTATCTATCTATGTCTGTTCATGTTCTATCTATCTATGTCTGTTCATGTTCTATCTATCTATGTCTGTTCATGTTCTATCTATCTATCACAATCTGTTCATATCTATCTATCACAATCTGTTCATATCTATCTATCACAATCTGTTCATATCTATCTATCACAATCTGTTCATATCTATCTATCACAATCTGTTCATATCTATCTATCACAATCTGTTCATATCTATCTATCACAATCTGTTCATATCTATCTATCACAATCTGTTCATATCTATCTATCACAATCTGTTCATATCTACTTAGCACAATCTGTTCATATCTACTTAGCACAATCTGTTCATATCTACTTATCACAATCTGTTCATATCTATCTATCTATCACAATCTGTTCATATCTATCTATCTATCTATCTATCTATCTATCTATCACAATCTGTTCATATCTATCTATCTATCTATCTATCTATCGGAGTCTATAGTTAACGGACACACACACACCCAGACACACACAGAGACAAAGTTCCATTTATAAATAAGTTTAGATGTTTATATAAAAATGTACATGTGTGTGTGTGTGTGTATACTGGTGTGCTCTGATACAGAGAAACAGATCTGTCTGCGGATGACTATATATATTGTGTGTATTTAGGCATCACTTTTTCATTAATGCATGTTTCATTAGATAATATAGAAAAGTTTTGTCTATTTTCTGTAAATTATTTCATATTCTCTGATAAGCTTAATGGCATTATCATTAAATGAAGAAAGAAAATTACAATACTGATACGTAATTTTTCAAATAATTCAATCTAAGCTTTCGGCTTACATAAGCCATTTTCAAAGATGTCAATTACATTATATATCATAAGCACAGGCAAACTATAATGACAAACTGTTTTTGTTTACATGGAAGATTTCTAAGCAACAAGAAACTCGTGCATTTAAGACGCTGGAAGCGAATGTCGTATCACAACTCGTAACGTCACACTTGACCAAGCGAGAGTGAAAACAAGAAATATTAAGTATGGGAAGCCATTGGAATAAACCAATGCCTTCTGTTATTAATTATAGACATTTAAGGATATTTGTACAGATTTCATAGTTTATTTTGTTCAGGTTGGGTTTCAACAGTTTTATGTAGTTTCGAGAATTTTTAGTTTTTGTTTATTGTTTTCATGCTTGAGTATAGTTGTTTTCAATTAGGGTTTTCCGGAATTGTGTATGTGACCAGGCATGTTGTTTTAATATATATATATATATATATATATATATATATATATATATAAACAACATGCCTGGCCACATACACAATTTATATATATATATATATATATATATATATATATATATATAGTGTGTGTGTCTGCTGGTAGTTCGAACATTTCTATGCAATCAAAATACGAGAATGGTCTATCAAATTTTACTGTTTCGTTATTTGCAGGCTGTTTGTACGAGGATAGAGTTTAAAAGATGAAGGGAAATAAGCAGAGATTACAGAACTAATATGTTCTAAAATCTTTGTACAAAAGTGGTCTTTGTACAGGGCGTATATAGAAATATACATTCGATATATTTTGTTGTTTTTTTATTTTTTGTCAAAAGAATAGACGTTACTCAGCAATATCAGTTTTACTTAAAAACGTCAGTGAAGTAACTGCATAGACAATCTACACTCAGCTATATATATATTCTAAATTATTTTTTTGGATCGTGGAGTTGTCATTATTTCTGTTTTGTTCAGAGCTGAAAACATTTTCAATGAGTTTTCAGATTATCTATTATATTTGTTTATTTTTTTTTTCAAAAATGTGGAAAACTTCCAATGAATGTAATTGTTCTAAATGTAAAATTATCCTACATTAGAAAGAAACACACAACCATTAACGACCCGAGGGTTGCTGTCACCCCGGGCAAGCTGAACTTCGGTGTTCCTGCAAGAATAATTTTTAACTTTCACAAGGAGAAAAACTGAAAATATAGAATGGCAATTTTATTACAGTGTACAACATGACAGAAGCGAAAGAAAACATACCTTTATTTACCTAAAATAGTTCTCTAGTTGTTACATCAGCAAATCTTTTCATGGCATCTTTCTACACTTATCTTATTTACAAGATTATTTTCTATTGACAAAATAGCCAACGGATTTAATCTGTCTTGAGACATGAACAGCCGCAGGTATGTTTTCGTAAGTTTTATGTTTTGAAGTTTCCAAAAATATAACTTGGTGATATGATGTCACACTCGGCCTTAATGGCGATCCGGGAGACTACCGGAATTGCTAATACCCTAAGCCAGCCCTGCACACATTAATACTAGGAAGCGCGATATATGTGGACTTAAGAAATTTAATTTCCTGAAAACGTTTTAATAAAAGTATTTCATACACTTTAAATGACACAAACACCTATCAGATATTATCTTCTTGGAAACGGCTATTTTTATCATTACCAATTTCTATTGTCAATGGTCATGGTAACATTGGATGATTCCGTAGAGAATAGTATCCCGAAGAGAAGTTGAGACAAAAAATAAATGGTGAAAATATACCCGTTTTCATTTTAAAATTAAGACAATAAATTTAAAATCAATTTTTAACTAATATTTTGGTATCTCAGTGACAGGAGATTTTAATAAAAATTTCTGAAGATGGCTTTATTGTTTGCGACATTTGAAATGAATACGAATAACCTGAGTCGGAATTCGAACACGATTCTCTATCCGTAATGAAAATCAGTTACGCTTTGACTGGAAACAACTATTGCTTTTTAGTCTTTTATGCTAACGTCCCAAGAGTCTGAGCTCGAGGACCATGGATTAGTTGTAAAGCTTTCATTACACCCGAGCAACGCCGGGCTATACTGCTAGTCATGTATAAACCAACACTCTGGAAACTTAATTTTAATAAGTAAATGAAATTTTATGAGTAAGATCTTAATCTATAAGGAGCTTGTTAACTATTATGTGGCTGAAAGACAATTTTTACTTATCAATGTAGAGTCGACTCTATTCCGAATTGTTTTGCTCGGAGTCGGACACTCGCTATGTTTACTGTTAGGAGCTCAAACGGTGAGAACATATTTTCGATAGGGTTTTAGATTATGCGTTGAAAAACATGGTGCTTATTTCTCTTTTCCGGGAAAGGAAAGTTAAACATTTAAATGTTTCTTTTTAAACGCAAAACCTGCTGTTTGGCCGCCACGCACACATGTTTGCACTCCTTTCAAAAATGTAAATTTCGATCGGTCAGTATATGTCTATTTTAGATGGTTTGACAGACAGACGGACTAATGGAAGACACATAATTTTATACATAAAATGATGAAGCCCGAATGGATATACAAGTCATGAGACAATTGAATTTGCAGTATTTAATAAAACAGATATCTGGCATTTTGCTATTTCCTGTTTTTAATTAAATCTATCCAATTCTGATGCTATGTGAGTGGAAAAAATCAACTGCTCATCTAACTTGAAATGAGATGTTGTCGTCACTATGTAAAGTTAATAACATCGAAGACCGATCATTAGATGCTGTTTGTATGCGAGACAGCGATTAACGAAGCGAAAAGTAATATGTTAGTGAAACGTCAAGAAAAAAATCAGTCCAGCAAAGATGATTTTCTTTTGATTGCTGTGGAGACTCGATCTAACATCCACCAATGATCTTCGAAGTTTTGTTTTAACAAATGCAGGATTGCTTTTGTGGGTTTTTAATATTTACTTGAACAATTGATATTGAACAAAGACGCGTTAAAGCTATCAATTTTGAGTAGTCCAACTGTAGATATTATTAAATTTATATATATATATATATATTTATATATAAGGCAAGGTTTGGGTCTATCTGTCTGTATGTTCTTTGTACAAATCCACAATGTTTATCCGATTCTCACCAAACTTCACACAAATATTGTTTAGGCTTTTGGTCAGGTCATGAGCTACATATTTTTTCCGATTTCTTCCCGATATCAGAAATAGATTCCCCGATATCCGATCAGATCTGATCAAGATCAGGATTTCAGCCCTTTTATCGTGGGTTTTGCTGCAGAATTTGCTCTAAACTTATAGTTTTTAGTCTCAAACATTAGTAGATCTTCTCAGACGACTCATTTTTTCTGATATCGGAAATCGATACCCCCCGGTATTCTATCGAATCTGATTAAAAACCGTTATTCAGCCATCAATATGGCTCATTTTCTCCAAATTTACTCCCGATGGGTACGATAAGTTTTCATGGAATTACTTAAGTTAGTTTATCCTTGGACGACTTATTCGACTCCGATATTGGAAATCGATATCCCGAGTATTAGGTCTGATCAAAATCAGGCTTTCAGCCCTTTTATTTTGGTTTTTGCTTAAAGTAGGTATAATTGTAGTTCTTAGTTTCAGCCATGATACCATTTACTCAGAGGACTTATTTAGCCTTCAAGATTCAGTTTGCGCTGGAAAACATATTTGACATCGATACCGGAAATCAAACTTAAATCTATTTTTTCTTTCAATCTACGGTTTCGCTTTGACTGGAAACAACTATTGCTTATTAGTCTTTTATGCTAACGTCCCAAGAATCTGAGCTCGAGGACCATGGATTAGTTGTAAAGCTTTCATTACACCCGAGCAACGCCGGGCTATACTGCTAGTCATGTATAAACCAACACTCTGGAAACTTAATTTTAATAAGTAAATGAACTTTTATGAGTAAAATCTTAATCTATAAGGAGCTTGTTAACTATTATGTGGCTGAAAGACAATTTTCACTTATCAACGGAGTCGACTCTATTCCGAATTGTTTTGCTCGGAGTCGGACACTCGCTATGTTTACTGCTAGGAGCTCAAACGGTGAGAACATATTTTCGATAGGGTTTTAGATTATGCGTTGAAAAACATGGTGCTTATTTCACTTTTCTGGGAAAGGAAAGTTAAAACCAAAACCGACCCTATCACCAGGGATCTGTACTAACGGGCAGGAGAATAAATATAATATCTATGGTGTTATCTCTAGAGAAAAAATTAATATTAAATGATTGTCCGTAAATTTAAAGTTTAAAACGTGCAAAGTATGACAGAGCTTCGTCGTTGCTCACTTGATGTGATATAAAATATTTTGTCTTTTCAAATTCTGTGTGCATAATTTTACATGTTGCAGTTTTAAAGACATGCAGTCGATATCCAGGTTTATTGTTGTCTGGATAACAAGAAACAAAGACGTGAAACGCTGGTGGAATTTGAAAAGACATTGTCAAATAATGATGTTCAATATAATCTTTGAACAATATCAGATAAACAATATGAAAAAGAGGAGTGGATAAAATCGACATTTATTGGCTGAGAAATTACCGTTACTATCGGCTAGAATTTATACAGTAATTTTATCAAAACATTTTTTGAGGAGAATAAGACTTCTCAAGCCTAATGTAATAGTTTTTTCTGATTTAATTGGGGGTTTCATTCCAAACATTTCGTTTTTGATGGTATGAAAACTCCATACTGTGATTATATCACTTTATCTTTACTTTAACTGTTCTATCTATCTATCTATCTATCTATCTATCTATCTATCTATCTATCTATCTATCTCAGTCTGTTCATATCTATCTATCTATCTATCTATCTATCTATCTCAGTCTGTTCATATCTATCTATCTATCTATCTATCTATCTATCTATCTCAGTCTGTTCATATCTATCTATCTATCTATCTATCTCAGTCTGTTCATCTATCTATCTATCTATCTATCTATCTATCTATCTATCTCAGTCTGTTCATATCTATCTATCTATCTATCTATCTATCTATCTCAGTCTGTTCATATCTATCTATCTATCTATCTATCTATCTCAGTCTGTTCATATCTATCTATCTATCTATCTATCTATCTCAGTCTGTTCATATCTATCTATCTATCTATCTATCTATCTATCTATCTATCTATCTATCTATCTATCTATCTCAGTCTGTTCATATCTATCTATCTATCTACCTAATATCTTTGTGGCTGCTGTTGGAAGTCTTCATTCGATTTTTTTAGTTATTTGTCAAAGCTCTTTGTTTGTGATTGTGGAGCGCCAGACCAGAGAGGCCATTGAAAAATTGTCTTTAAGATTTATTTGCTTTATTCTTTTAAAGCTATGTTTAGTAATTGATCTGAGTAAACGTCTGAATTGGTAGGACACCATGCATAAAGTTCGAATCTAAAGAGGATATTTTTAAATCTGATTCTAGGTTTTCGGTCAATATGTTGCTATTGTAATATCTTATGAGGTTAGAAAATTTACCTCTAGAATAACGCAGCCTTTGTTTAAATTTATTATCGCCAATACAAAATGTATAATCGATCCATAAGTTCGAATGTATTATGGAATCATAATAAAATTAGACACAAAACAAAAACTAATAAATATCACATCTGATTAACAAAATCAGATTTCGTTTGATTACATTTAAATCGATTCATGCTCTGTGATATAATGTATTCGATTTTTTTACAAAAAGTATTAAGGTACAGTTTGAAGCGTTTCAGGATTTCGAATTTTGAGAAGAACATTTAAAATTCACAGAACAGTGACGAGAAATGAATTAAGTCACACATTCTTTGCTGATAATGTGCATCAACAAACCAAATAGACAAAATTTCAAACAATATTGAAACAAACAGATGTTTTAGACTTCTATATAAAATCTGAAGCAAGTGTTCGAAGCAATTGTTCGTTCGACCGATTTTACATGTTAATCTTCGTTGGTTTATTTAATGTCGAATTTTGCACTGGAGATTCAGAAAAAACATCAAAATTACTATTCAGTCGACATAGTCAATGAATTTAATCTCATTAATGATGAACCCAGGGAAAAGAGAGGCAGAGTGTATGGTGGTGGTAGTGGGGGGGGGGGGGCTGAGGGTAAGTCAATAACATTTTAAGAACTCAAAAACATTTCTTGTTTAAAAAGAAAGTTTGAGATAGAAAAAAAGGAAATAAGAAATTAAGTGAGTGAAAGAGAAAATATGTGAGAATGAAAATACGAAACAGGATAATGCGCGAGTAATGTTTTATTATATAGTTATCCTCGGACAGTCCTGTTTCGGTGTATCACAGCTCATCAGCACGGTTAGACATCCGATTGCTTCCAGAGATGAAAAACCGGAATTTGACATTTGATTCTACCTCCAAGTTATGGGTGCACGGCGGGGGAAGGGAGATTTTAGCGTGTTACATCCACAATATAAACACACGCTACCAGCCGAGAGTGTTTAAATTAATTACTGAATGAACGATACGTAAATAGCAGGGAGTAGCCACTGTTTTTTAAGTCTAAAATTGCTTAATCGAGGGGCGTATATATATATATATATATATATATATATTGTGTGTGTGTGTTTGTATGTATACAGAGTCAAAACTTGTAAATTATAATCCCCATGGTACAATACTGGCTAGACACCAGCACCAGTTTACGAGTAATGTTTCGCTCTCTGGTAAGTCCATATGTTCTCCCAGAACGTCTTACAGGTACTGTCTTCAGAGACATTATTTCCAGCATACTTCCAAAATTGCTAGAGGATGTATTCTTGCTAATACAAAGACACATGTTCGTGCATAATGGGGTTCTACTACATTTTAATCACATCGTTCACGATGCAATGACTGACATATACCATGAAAGCTGGATATTTCCCTGACACCAGTACTTCGTCTTCTCTGGTGCCACTTAATAACAATTAATTTATTCAGCAGACATTAATAATGCAGAGACACTTTATCAGAGTCATGGGGTCTGCGAAACCATTAGAAGAAGTGAAGAAGTATTTAAAAGGGTCTGCCAGTCAATGATTCGACATGTCCATGCGTCTATAGAAACAAACGGAACATATTTTGAATATTTGTTAAGAGATGGTGTGTTGAAATGCAATGATGATCTACTGTCTGTATGCTTATATGAACCTTTATTTGGTATCATAAGGCAGCCCCAAATGTTTGTAAAAGAACTTTTGGATTGTATTTTGGGTGGCACATTAACAGCACTTACTGTAAATTTTGCAGTTAATAAATAAAAAACGAAGAATTTACAGGCATATGTTTATAAGTACATACATCTGTGTATATATGTACATATATGTATGTAACAGATGCATATATGTGTACATATATGCTTATGTTTTGCATTTTTATACGTGCATATATGAATATGTATGCATTCATATATATATATATATATATGTACATTTCTATGCGTATATACGAATGTGCGTGCGCGAATTTGTGTGTGTACACAGGAATATGTGTGCGAATATGCATGTGTATGTAAGTATGTGTATATATAAATGTATGTGTAAATATAAGAATGTGCATGTGTGTGTGAATTTGTGTATGTGTAAATGTAGTAATGTGTACGTGTTTGTGAATTTGTGCATGTGTAAATGTAGTAATGTGTGCGTGTGAATTTGTGTATGTGTAAATGTAGTAATGTGTCCGTGTTTGTGAATTTGTGCATGTGTAAATGTAGTAATGTGTGCGTGTGAATTTGTGTATGTGTAAATGTAGTAATGTGTCCGTGTTTGTGAATTTGTGTATGTGTAAATGTAGTAATGTGTCCGTGTTTGTGAATTTGTGTCTGTGTAAATGTAGTAATGTGTACGTGTTTGTGAATTTGTGTCTGTGTAAATGTCGTAATGTGTACGTGTTTGTGAATTTGTGTCTGTGTAAATGTCGTAATGTGTACGTGTTTGTGAATTTGTGTCTGTGTAAATGTAGTAATGTGTACGTGTTTGTGAATTTGTGTCTGTGTAAATGTAGTAATGTGTACGTGTTTGTGAATTTGTGTCTGTGTAAATGTCGTAATGTGTACGTGTTTGTGAATCTGTGCATGTGTAAATGTAGTAATGAGTACGTGTTTTTGAATTTGTGCATGTGTAAATATAGTAATGTATCCGTGTTTTTGAATTTGTGCATGTGTAAATATAGTAATGTGTACGTGTGTGTGTGAATTTGTGTATATGTAAATGTAGTAATGTGTACGTGTGTGTGCATGTGTGAATTTAGTAATGTGTACGTGTGTGTGTGTGTGTGTGTGTGTGTGTGTGTGTGAATTTCTGTCTGTGTAAATGTGGTAATGTGTTCGAGTATGTGTGAATTTGTGTATGTGCACATGTAGGAATGTGTACGTGTATGTAGACATGTAGGTGTAAATTTATGTACGTGTATATAGGATTGTGAGCCTAAATTTATATACGTATATGTACACTACCGGTCATAATTATTAGGTCACCCCATTTTTTTTAAAGAAATCATGTATTTCATACTATTTTTAGTATTTATTGTTAAGTGGATAATTTTAAATGAAAATGGAATGGTCCTTTTGTTACTATTACTTTTCAAAATTTTACAAAGCAAGGAAGATAAGATGAACTCGTCCGAATCATCCCAAATTCTTTTTCATTCTTTTATTGAGAAAACTGCGATATAGGTAATTATTAAGTATTTATAAATTCATTTGAATTCACTATTGTGCAGTATAAAAAAAATATTCTAGTTTTTTTTACAATTATTCACTTGACAATAAATACTAAAAAATAGTATGTAATATATAATTTTTTTTTTTACACTGGGATGGCCGGTAGTGTAACTTTGAATGTTTGTGTGAATTTATGTATATCTGAATGTGTGGGCATTTTTATATGTATCTGTATGTATGTCAATGTGTTTGCATTTATGAAAGTGTATATTTGCATATATTTGCGCCTTTATTTATGTACACACGTATTTGTATGTGTGTTTATTTATGTGTGTATATAGTCATGTATATCTGTATGCATTTACATATCGTAGAAGTGTGTGCCTCCACATATATGTAAAAATGTCTATCAGTCGATGTATGTGTGAGTATATATAAGCATACGTATAGTTGTGTGCATTTATATATGTATGTGTATATATGTACACGTGTGCGTTTGTATGTGTGCATATTCATAGGTGTGTGCATGCATTTTTATATATATGAATGTATATATGTTTTTTTACATGTGTGATTATATATACGTTTGTGTGTATATATGTATGAATGTATATGTGTATATTTATGTATGCGGATATATATGTGTGTCTGTGCATATATATGTGTATGGATATGTGTATACATATATTTATATACTTATATCTGTATATATATATATATATGCATTGATATATTTGTGTATATATATTCACGAATGTGTGTGTGTGTATATATATATATATATATATATATATATGTATGTTTGTATATGTGGGCATATATGTTTGTGTGTGGGAGTGCCTTTATATATATTCCTTGTATGTATGTAACAATGAAATATAAAATGATAGATTAAATACAGGATAGGACCTCAGGAACAAAAAAATATCATTTTGTTTTCCAGATAACCCGGAATATCAGTTTATGAAAACCAGCCAAATAATATAGTTGAGTAAATAAGACTCCATTGTTGGCCGTTAGTATTAATTTCAAGCGAATTAACTCATTTACTATTTTGAGACAGAGTTCATATTACGGCAGCTAGGAAAAACAATTTGCCAACGAAACAATCCCTATTTTTATTGGCTGGATATCGCTAATAAATATAATCTTTATATAGTGAACGAAATAATACATTAAAATTAGAACCTCTCCTTCGCCGTAAATATTTGCTCAGCCTTGTCTAAGGATCTTTACATTTACCTTTGTGTAATTTCAACGGATGGATTATATTAATTATTTACGTTACTTGCCGATCGTTAATATCATCTCATTTTCTGATGAGCTTAGATCACTGGTGCCTCCTATCTATGAATTTAAACGAGCTACTAAATTAGCAACTAGGTCCCACCCTTTTACAGTGAAACCGATAAAATGTAATCGCAATTTCTACTCTAACAGCTGTTTTTCTCGCACTTCCAGTCTGGGGAATTCTCTTCCATATACTTGCTTCCCTGACAGCTACAATCTCCAGGAATTTAAATGAAAGGTTAATAGACATCTATCATACTAACTCGCATCCATTCTCTCAAACTCTTCCCATCTACCTCACTCCCATCCTCGGTATACTCATCCATTTATTACCCTCCTCCTGACATTTCATATAACTAACCACCCTTTCTCATCACTATCCCCTATGTAACCCCCTGCGCAACATTGGTAATAGAATACCTTGCTTGGGGTGAAATGATTATAAAATGAAAAATAAAAAAAATCATATCGGCGCCGAAATATGAATTTGTGAGCAAATCTTGGCTTGTCTGTTCACTTTCACATAAATCCGCTGGGTAAGATATGAATATGACTCTTTTGCATCAACAACAGATTAAACAGCAGCTTAGGCCGAATGATCCATCGTTTTAGGGCGGAGTACACACTATGCAAGGCAGAAATGCCACCGGTGCGTAGGGTGTACAGCGCCACAATAAAATAGGTACAGTGTATGTTAAAGAAAATATAAGAGATTTATGGGAATGAAGAAGATAAATGATGATAATTGACATTGCAATTAAACTTTGCGAGATTGTTGCTGCCAGGTAAGCAAGGAAATGAAAAGGGGTTTCACGAACGGGAAGTGCGAGAAAAGGAACTATTCGAGTAGAAGTGAGGGTTACATTTAACTCTTTCGATGGTAAAAGGGTGAGGCCTTGATGCCAATTTAGTAAGATGAGTAAACACGTGGTCGCGGTAAAAGGGAAAAAAAACTCGGGGCACTTGCCATGAAAATACTTGCAAAAAGACAAAGGGAGGCCACATGATATCGGTCAGAAAGTGACTAAAGGCGGGATGCTGAATCAGGATTGATTATATTGCAGATCCTTTCTCGGATTTTGTCGAAAACCTCAGGATGAATAGCAGGAGCACCCAACCAGATATGGCAACAGTATTCAATGCACGTATATATATATATATATATATATATATATATATATATTTTCAATCCAAGCAAGGCGGTGACGCCACTGATTCGTGGGAGGCTGCAAAAGAGTAAAATATTAGATAGGAGGAGAGTAAAGAGAATAACAAACCAGTTATAAGGGGTGTCAGAGAAAGGGCAAGAGAAGGATGGGAATACAGGTGTGATGACAGTCGCAATGTTAGACAGATAGGAAAAGATATACAGGGTGTTGTAGAAACAACTGGAGTCAAGTAGATAAGAGATGGGTGTTGTCATTGCATTTAAATTAAAGGAAAGCAAGAATATTGAAGGGAGTTCCACAGGCGGGAAGTGCGAGAACGTGCATTGAACATGCGGTTCTATGACGTCAAACCGCGCGAGTGCCCGAAACGTTAACAGAACTATATATTTAAATGCAATGTAATATGCTATGGCCAGTTTTAAACGTGATTTTATTAAGTGTGGGTTGTTTGAATTTAATGTAGATGGCCTCCAGTATCTGAAGGTTCTTTTTACTGTGTATATGAGTGAGGATTATAGTATCGTTGACTAAAATCTGTCTGATATTACAGACATGACTACGTTTTTCTAAGAAATGTTGTTTAATTGAACTCTGATATATATATATATATATATATATATATATATATATATATATACTAGCAGTATAGCCCGGCGTTGCTCGGGTGTAATGAAAGCTTTAAAACTAATCCATGGTCTTGGAGCTCAGACTCTTTGGACGTTGGCACGAAACCCTAAAAAGCAATAGTTGTTCCCAGTTAAAGCAAAACCGTAGACAGAAAGAAATATTAATGGATGTAAGTCAAATTTTGATTTCCTGGTATCGATATCAAATTGTTTTTTTTCGTCGTAATCTGAATTTTGAAGGCTAAATAAGTTCTCTTAATAAATGGTATCACAGCTGAGACTAAGAACTACAATTATACCTACTTAGAGCCAAACCCGAAGCAAAAACTAAAATAAAAGGGCTGAAAAAAATACAGACATACAAGCAGATAAACAGACACACACACACACACACACACACACACACACAAAAACATCTTGCCTTATATACATACTATCGATTTTCTACACTATTGTAAGAAATGCAACCTTGAAACTTCTGAATATTGTTTCTTATGTCTTTGTCTATGAGTGTATGAAATTTGATTAAAATCGGACCACTCCTATAACCCGATATTTTCGATTATCGATTTTCGATATTTATCTGGGGTACCTCGACACAAAACGTAGCTAAGAACACTCGCAGTCGCTTATAGTACAACTGTGTAAATTTTCAAGAAAATCGGTTCAGCCGTTTTGGAGTCTATAGGTAACGGATACACACAAACACACGCAGACAAAGTTCCATTTATAAATAAGTTTATATATATATATATATATGTGTGTGTGTGTGTTCTAACATTGTGTACCACAACGAGTTAGTATGTTACGTAAAATGGCTTGAGGCTGTCTTGAAGGTTACAGGTTATTGATAAATTATTACATGCCAAAAAAATAAATAAATAAAAATAAAATAAAAATAATAATTGCTTGTTTTTGACACTGTAATAAAGCTGAGATTTTACTATTGTTTTGATTTCTGCTTTTCGCCTCGTGTATTCCCGTTGTTGTTTCTAAACAGTAGCGGGTTTGATAAATCCTTTGGGATTAGTTCAATAGAGAAATTGACATCTTGGCAGTAGTGTTTGATGTTATTCCATTTTTAACTCGCATTACTTTCCAATAAACTTAATAAATGTGCCAAAATTGAATTATTTAGCCATACATTTGGCGGGAATTATTATCATGTGGGATTTATTGACTGAAACGCAGCGCATTAGAACATAAACATGATCGTTTAAACAAATGAAAATATAATCATTAACATTATATATGTTTTTATCGAAAATATAACTTCTCTGTAAGACCGACTTAAAGTTTTGCGATGTTACTTTATACACTTTATTGCGTCAGTCAGTTAAGTGCCATACGTGATACACGCTTGGGCGATCATGTCTCGAAAGAGACATGACTGATTGGGCAGAAGATTATCACGCAGTAGGTTGCCATTGCTTTCTGCGGTAGACTGGTTGCCGACCAAGGCTATAGAACCCAATCTGTCCTGCTATTTAACCCATAACTGTAAGGAAGAGACGGATTAATACTTTTCCCAAGGGTATTTGCGCGTAAGTGAATGCAATGGATTCAACTGGAATTTGAACTCGCCCCCCCCCCGGTTTCTCGTTCCGAGCCGATATCCACTGTACCACAACGCACATCCTTCTTTTCACATTGGAATATTTAAAATGATGTCATTTAATGTATATCAGTAAATCTTATCCTTCTCTCTCTCTCTCTCTCAGTATATATAACGTAATTTTAAAAAAACATTTTTTTTTTTACAAACGGCTTACAAGAAGAAAAAACGCTTAGAATCCGGGTAACCAGGATCATCATGTCAAACATCAAGTAATATGGGAGAAAAATAGCTATGGTTTCGTTGTATTTTTGTAATAATAGTTATAATAATATATCTAACGTTTGCTGTATATAACGCGGAAGAATGGTCAATATGGAGAATTGAATGTTTGTAGGCACAAATATTGCGAACAGACATACACTACCGGCCATAATTATTAGGCAACCCCATTTTTTTAAAAAATTGATATATTTCATACTATTTTTAGTATTTACTGCCAAATGAAAATAGAATAATTTTTTCGTTATTCTTACTTTGCAACATTTTACAAGGCAAGGAAGCAAAGATGAAATCATCCGAACAAAATCTGCAATATAGGTAATTATTAAACATTTATAAATTCATTTGATGCACATGTAATTTTGCAATATTAACAAAAGAACCATTCTATTTTCATTTACAGTTCTTCACTTGGCAATAAATACTAAAATATAGTATGAAGTACATCATTTTTTAAAACACTGGAGTGAATTAATAATTATGGCCGGTAGTGTATGAGGACAGTATATCAACGTGCAAACATTGTTTCGTCTCACTGTTGTATATATATATATAGGGAGAGAGAGAGAGAGAGAAAGAGAGAGAAACCACACAAAGAGGAATAACACGTAATGGTCACTTAAGTTGTAAAACTGATATTCGCCATGCTGTATTGATTTCTATGTCCACATTGTGAAGTGTGACTGAGTATTTGCGTGTTACCTCAAATATTGTTTGTAATTGATATAATTCCCCAAATCTGGATAAATAATAATAAATTTTGGAAGAGAACTCGAGAGAACACTGAAGGAGAAGCCCTCTTGGGATATTCGTGTGGGTAAAGTTTTCTAAAGGTACAGATCGAACTGTAATGCGTAACTTAGATTGAAAACTAATTTTGGTAGGTCTGTCTTTAACCACGCCATCTAATAAGTCACCACGCTAGTGGCCTTGTGTCAGGTAAATGTTTTCGAGTGAAGTATTGAAAGCAGAAGAGATAATTAGTTATTAGAAAGAATTCCATTCTTCGCACGCCAGTCACAGGCCTGCTGACATATTTAAAAAAAATATTTTCGCTACTGTAGCACAGTGATTGCCAATATTATATCGCACTTCTTCCTGATAGTGGACTGCGTTTTTTTTTAACCTAGAAGTTTATAACAGTGGCTTTAAGCCAGACTCAACTAACGTTATTAAATAGGTGTGATGGAGTGACATCTTGCAGTTTGTAGGAAATCGTTAGACTGCGTCAAATAAAATACTTCAGTAGATATCCAGTTCCTTTCGCCAAGCGAAGGTTATATATATATATATAAAGTCTATAATTGTGATAAGGTTTAGTGCCAAATTTGTTGTTTTTCAGTGATTTTACTGATAAATGTATTTTGGCAAGTAGGTTTTTTATCGTAAAGTGCTCGATATAGACAGAGCTTTGATAAGTACAAAGCACTTGTCTCTTTAACAGAGCAGATTCATGCCGATTTTGAATTTGCTTGAGAACACTGTTATGATGTTGTCACTCATCAGGGCTGTTTGATGAGTGAGAACATCATAACAGTGTCCTCAAGCAATTTCGACATAGGCATGAATCTGCACTGTTAAAGAGACAAGCTCTTTGTACTTATATATATATATATATATATATATATATATAAGTTACAGAACATTTTTACATTCCTTATCTTCAGAAAAACACAAGCATATAAGAATACTAGAAAAATTAAATAAAAACATTGTAAAATCTTCCTCGTTAGTCGATTTCGACGAAACATGGTTAAAAGAAAGGTTGATGGCTAAATATGCAGTATATATATATATATATATATATATATATACGAAAAGACACTCCGTTTTAATTTAATTGCTTTTATATTCAATATTTTATCAATATTACCGTTTTCCTTCTTATGAATCAAACATTTGCGATTTTATAACATTGTAAAATAATCGAATAAATTGTTACTAGTTGACAAGAAAAAATGTTTTAAGTTTTCCGATGAAATTTCTTATAAAAACCTAACTTTTCAATTCTGATGTAAATTGTCATTAAATTATATATATATATATATATATCATGATATGAGTCTACTTATATTTGATGACAATGTACTTCAGCTTTCATTGTATTCCTGGCCGTCTTCCAAAAAGATTTTCTATTAATATCGATAATCTTCTTCGATTCGCTAATGGCACCAAGTACCTATAATTCTTCGACTTTCATTTCTCATATTTATCTACAGAATCCTATACTTTTGTCTGACTTCAAGGTCGGCAGCCCTCTTGCATATTTTCTTTTCGAGCTTTTATTTCTTTAAGTACAAGATTTCTGCAGAGCATGAGAAAGCCTTGAATTTATTAGAGAGAAAGCTATCCGACTGGAGTCTACGGTTCTAGAGTCATCCTAAGGAATCGTATTCGAAGCATGATTATTTTTCTAAGAGATTTGTAACTTTGTCACGATATGCGATCGGGCATGTCGTTGTAAGTTCGTAGACTGATCATTGAAACAATGTTTGGCGACCAGTATTGTTGTTCAGTAGTGAACGGTTTCGGGTGCGTTACCACCGCTTCCTGCGAATAAAATCGAATTAGATATTTTTACAAACGTAATATATATAGTCTGAATTGCCTGCTATTATTTTACTAGGTGAATTTTACTAGTTACTTGTCGGTGAAGGGAATTGAGAAAGACAATTTCAATCTGGATCTGAATGTGATGTAATGGCTTGGAATCGTTAATCGGGGAGATGAGTTATAAATTCATTTGTGTTCATTACATTCACTAACAGGCAAATACCTTTGTGAAAGCTATAAATCCACTTCGTGTCCCCAGCTATGAGGCTGCTCGGCTCGGTGGCCAGGATCAAAGTGTAGTATCTGTTCTCAGATATTCACTTCTTGCCCGCCGGCCTGGTTGGCAAGCAATGACCAGCTTTGTACCCAGTTACCGCGTAGGCAGCGTCTGAGTAAACTTTGACCAGTGTCCTGAGCGTACGCGATCAGGCTCCCCACGTTAAAAACTGACCTTGTGTCACAACTCGCTCCAGTGGGGGAATAGGGTAAAATTTGTACAACTAAAATGATTGCCTCTTAAAAAAATATTGCAGAAAAATATTTAATACCGGAATTAAATAACAAATAGAGGCTGATATGCTGCTAACCAAAAAACAAACAAGACAGGTGCAGATATAATAATACTTCCTAAACTAAGCTTAGTTTATCCAAGACACAGTTTGAATATGCAATACAAAACGAACAGTGGTCTGCAATAAGATATCTCATATGTAAACATCTTTTCCTTAACTTGTCCCCTTCAAAACGTCACCAATCAAAATTCTCCGCAGAGTTTTATTTTTTATTGTAGCTTAGCAATGTTTCCCTCAAAACAATGCCTTCTAATCCCATTTTACCTTTACTTTATACAAGTTTTTGTTTGTGAATCACTGCTTCCGTCGAATTTTTGCCTTCTATATGTTCCGTGAGTGTCCATTTTTCAAACTCTCTTTCACCTCATGTTTCTGAGAAATTTAAACTGTCTCTTTCTTATTCTGAATGCAAGTGTTCATTTTTTATTCTACTGTTTTCTCCACTTTCCTTCAAAGATCCTCGTTGGTCACATGTTCTGTTTTCCGCATCATTCTGTTAAATCACAACTCTGTTACCTCAGAACTTCTTTTAATCTGGGAAAAAATTCCCTATCGTAATGGGGTTTTGATATTATATAGCAGTTCATACTTTCTTTTTTGTTTCTAAAGAAATTTTATTTCTCATGATTTTGTTTAGCTTTTAGAAGACGTCTTTTGTTATACAAACGAGGCTTATACTTAGTGTTTCTCCGCAAATATATTCCAAGCGCTTCATTTTTTGAGAGGAATATTTTCTTTTCTCTTGTTTCGTTGAATAGAAGATATATTCCCTAGAAGTGAATATTCAACCTTAACAACTAAGTGGATGATGATATAGGGAATAAGTAGGAATGTATATTTTTTAAGTGAGATCCAACATGTGCCTAAGTAGTAACATGAATTGCCCCTCTCCATTAATTTCTCTATTTATTTCTTCTTTTTATTTGTTTAATGAGGTAATTAATTTACTAAGCGCCGCCTAGATGTGGCACAAGGCCGAAGGTATTGGGCACCCAGTGAGATACGAACTCGTTGTTTAATGAGATAGTGTTGCCTGAGAAATGGATCTTCATGAACAAGACTTATATGCATTATGGATTCCATGTCATTGCTGACGTGACATTTAACAACATTTGTGTCAAGCAAGTATTATACCTTATGTTTGATTAAAATCAGGACAATTAAATAAAGAATAAGGATTTGTTGAATAGATGACGGTCTGTTTCGTTCTCATAAAAATAAACATTTTACAGGAGCGAGCGGAAACAAGATCGTTTTTAGAGATTTTTAATATGAAGTGTATGAAGTTGTGTTGTTACAAGTTTAAACCGAAGGGAATGTCATACGAAATGACTTAATTGATATTATTGTAAAGGTTTGGAACATGCAAAAATGTTGGTCATGAATGCAATAATATAACTTTG
Organism: Ascarosepion bandense; assembly: GCA_037127315.1. NCBI lineage: Eukaryota > Metazoa > Mollusca > Cephalopoda > Sepiida > Sepiidae > Ascarosepion > Ascarosepion bandense. The sequence goes on along the minus strand of JBBBDQ010001317.1, from coordinate 10,087,325 downwards.
AAGTGAACGTAATTAAACTCGCGTTTTATTCGGTGGCTTTTGTTATTATTAATTGTTCTGGGATATTTCTTTTAAGCCTTAAAATGGAATTAATGAAAAAATCATGAAATAGCAGAACAGCACAGCACAGATTTGCCATCACTTTCCTCTAATGTGATCTGAGACGATAAAGGCATCATCTCTTGGGGTACTCATCAAAGAAATATCCAACCCTGAAGACCCTCATTACGAATTCCTCGTTGAAAATTAAAGCTCTTTTTTCCGTGAAGAAGTCTTCTAATTACATGTCAAGGCGATTTACTTTAATTTATACGAACATGGATTCTTCTGGCTTGCTTTGAGAGTCTCAACAGTTTTCGATTGCTAAAGGCGCGAACGGAGGTTATTCCAAAGGTTGACGTTAATTTCTCTCTGGTGGTCAGTTTGGTGAAAGAGAAATAACGTAATTGTCTATTTATCTCCGTTGGTCACCGCACCCTGGGAAAATTCATTACATAATATATTTAAATTACTTCATTAAGAAAGATGGCGATCATTTGTAAAACACTGGTACTTTGGGCAGTTGTAATTTGCAAAGTGCTTACTATTAGCAGTAGAATATATATATTCTTGTGTTTACACCTTACTCATCGAGTTAGCCTTTGCCCTATAAGGAAGCTTTGGAATATGGCGACTGACTTCGGCAGCAGACGAGTAAGATTTCCCCCAAAAGCATCCATCTACAAGGTCGGTGCTTCTGAGCTCATCTATATCGAATAATATTTGTCGATAGACAGGTTAGATCTAAATATATTCAGGTACATGTAATAGACTAATATTTTTCTATACATTAGTATGTTTAAACGACCAATATTTTACAACAGAGTATGATTTTAAAATTAAATGACTCTGCAAATGTAGATATGTCGTGTAATCCATCAACCGAATCTAAATTTTTACCTGTTAATGACAAGTGTTTACAAAGTTTATTTTACAAACCTAAGAACTGAAGAGATGAATTAGTGCATTTTCCTTAGAAAATAGTGTTCAGTAAACGCCTCATCTGAAATTTCAAATTGCTTTAATAATTAACCATCATATCAAGCAAAACACTCCTTATAGTATTTGTGCTATAAGTCAAAAATTTTTGCTTCTATTTATTTTCCAACAAATATATTAACTTTGTGATTGTACGTTTGTGATATTTGGTTAATCTTCACTGACAATTCACTGTCGACTAATGTGTTTTTGTTGAAAAATGAAACGTCTTATTAACTCGACTCATTCTCTCACATAAACTCAACAGATTTTATATCGATGATATGCATAGTTCCCGACTCATTCAAAAATATCAGAATTGTCAGCTATAAACAACCTTTTCTTCAAACACGTGACTTTATGTGAATGAATCCTATAGGTCTTAAGGAGACAATCCCTCATCAAATTTACCAACTAGCGCTAAATCACAAGTAACTTAACCAAATAGCTAAACACTTGAAAACTTCCAGCAGCAGCGACAACCAAAATGGAAGAGAACGATATAATCAAGATTTTGAGTTTGCACACGAATTTAAGCAGCTTTAGTAAGGAAACACTCTTTAATATTAGGAAGACTGATACAGTTATTGAACCTGAGAAACATATTTCTCGCAAAAAACCATTTTATGAATTTCAACCGACACTAAGGTTGATTGTTTGGACAGTGAATACTGAATGTTTCTGTATAGAAATAGCTGATCTCATTATTATTGTCGTTATGATTAAGTAAATTTTGATTTTCGTGAAGGTTGATAATGAAAGAAGCAGCTCTGTTCAGTTGATGCCATATCAGCTCATGCCCTAACAGGAAAATACTTTGTCCATTCCTTCGCTTAAGTTTCCGATGACCGTTTTGTGAGGAAAGTAAAAAGTCAATTTGATTAAGACGCCTGGCAATTCTAATTAACGCCGAGAGAACTGGATTAAAGCATTTCTAGAGGATTTCTACGCAAGCACTGGAAGCTGCTGTCAAATTTCGTAGTCGACATTCAGATTTCATTTTTCAACGTTACGCCAGCACCTCTAAATAGATATATTTAATCAGTATGAAAAGATAATGCACGCTTTTAAGAATGACCTCGGAAAATAGCGATTAACAAACGAGTTTGTGCAAATGCCTGCCAAAAAGCGGGGTAGCATAAAAAACAAATATTATTAATAGCTACGAAAGACAGGAAGTTGTGGATAGCCATGATCAACCACTAGATGTAGAAGTAGGAATTTCTGTATGAAATGAAGTTGTTTTATCTTTTTATAGAATTACAAATGGCTATTATTAAGGCTATGACTCGTGTCAGTATCATGTTGCTTTCCCATAAAACCCATAAAACCTATACCTAAAGATACTTGCCCTATAAATGGTTGACTAACTATTGTGTGTTCTTTCGGGAATTAAGTTCGAATTGTGACACTAATAATAGAAGCATACATTCTAGACATTTTAAGACGATTCTCTACAGAAGACACTAACTTGTTATGAGCGATACCTTTGTCCAATTCTGGATTAAAATTAAAGAAATTTGTTTTTATGTGGATTCAAGTTAGTTAGTTATTCTGCTAAATTGATGTAGAAATTGAAGTTCCTAATACAAATAATTCTAAGAGATGTTTTTTTTTTCGTTTTAAAAGAATACAGGCTCTGCATTGCTTTAATATTAAATCTTTATGTAGATATTCCGCTGAAAGTTTATAATTAAAACTGAATATATTTTTAAATATAAAAACAGCGTATATTCCTAGATCTGACATTGAAACTCCGTGTTAATTTACATTTCTGTTATTACTTTCTTATAACTATTTGTTAATATTTTGATTGTCGAAAAGAAAAAAAAATGCCGATCCAAATTAAAATTCATTTTATCGTTACACAGATCCGTATTTATCGTATGTGATGCATATTTAATTTTTATGTAAGACACCCGTCGGATAACTGACTTAACAAGAATGCAATGCAGTAGTTGGCTAATCCATTACAGAATTTTTGTACAGCTCTTGCTCGACGAGTTGCTTTGATAAACTGCTTTGTCCGCAACCTAACAGGAATTAACCTATCACAGCGCCAGGGCCACGTGATACACGATTGGGCGATCATATCTTGAAAGAGACATGACTGACTGGGCAGAAGATTTTCCCGTAGTAGGTTGCCATTATTTTCTGCAGTAGACTGGTTACCAACCAAGGCTATAGAACAAAATCTGTCCTGTTATTTGATCCATAGCCGAGGGAAGAGACAAATTAATACCTTTCCCAAGAGTGTTTGAGCGTAAGTGAATATAACGAATTCAACTAGAATTTGAACTCGGTTCTTCGATTTTTCGTTCCGAGCTCATATCCACTGCTCCACAACGCACATCCCAGTACGGTTTTGAATTGAATATTGTCTCTTCTGGACTGATTGCTAATCATGGCTAGAGAGCGAAGTGTGCTCAGCTGTTAAACCCATAACTGGAGGAAGAAGAGATAGATCTATATAAATTCCAAGTGTATTTAAGTGTAAATTAGTGTAATGAACTCGGCCGGATTTCGAACTGAGCTCGTGGATTTTCATACTAAATCGCTGTCTATTACACTAAACGCTCGTCCTTATATCCTTTCTCGGAAAAACAACAGATAATCCTTAATATAGGTACGGATTCTGTTCCGACAAGCTTAGCTCTCTGGTCCACTCTATGATGAGAATTTACCTGAGCGACGAGACTAGCAACAAGGTTTAACCCTTTTACTGTAAAAACAATCAAGTGTAACAACAACTTCTATACCTTTAGCTTCTTTTCTTGCATTTCCCGCGTGTGGAACTCCCTTCTGTGTTCTTGTTTCCCTGATAGCTACAATCCCCAGCGTCAATTGTCATTTCTTATCCACTTGATTCCCATCCGCCTTTTAGCTTTACACTTTGCTCTTATGCAGCTCTCTTTACACCACTGTATCTGTCCTTCTCTTACCCGTTCTCCGACACCTACTCGTACCATTTCTCCTTTCTCTTTATTCTCCTATTATGTAGCCCTCTGCTCACCAGTGGCACATCTGCTTTGGTTGGGGTGAGACGATTATAAAAAAAAGTTCACAAAATAAAAGAAAAAGAAAATAAATCTTTTTTTAAATAAAAGTGTTCAATAAATGAAATTAACTTGCATTACTTCACAATACAACTGTGGTTCTCAAATAAACGCGCAAGTCAGCGTTCCCTAACTGATTTGCAAGAATCACATCAGACATGAGTCAACTATACGTATCTTTAAGTAATTTTCAATATTTTCATCTTTTTCTTATGCCGTTTCCTTTCAGGACGTATGCGTTCATGGACTTTCACTTGGCCCTGTCTCGTCGCTCTGAATAATTTTTCTCTTGGTATCTCTTCTAAGCCCCACCCTGTCAACCATTTTCTAAGACCTAACAAGTACGTCTCGCGCTGCTTTACCCCTGTCTTTTCTTTCATTTATCTCACCTGTGGGTATTAATTTCTCCAAGCCCTCCTTCCTCATTACGTGTCCCACGAACCTAATTTGTCACTTTCTAATGTATAGTGTCAGTTATCTTCTCGTTTGAATTCTTTCCAACACCTCATCATTGCACATGTGCTCCGTCCACGGAATCCTCATCATCCTTCTGTAAAACCACATTTCTGCTGCCTCAAGCCTCTCCTTCATCTTTGAAGAGATTGTCCATAATTAAGAACAGATATCACATAGCAATCCAGCACTCTTTTCTTTGTTTTTAATGAGATTTTTCTGTCTTTCAATACACTGGTCAATGATTCCTACCCGACATAAGGCCAACTTTTTTAAATTCTGGCTCATGTTACTAGACTATTTCGTATTAGAAGAATGTTTATTCCGAAAAAATATTTGTACCAAATGAAAGTGAATATAGTAAGATCTAAAGAAATGAACTAGTTTAGTTTATAGAAATTAATCATAGTTTATAACCACTGTAAAGGATGTGTTGAGTTTTCCTTTACATATATATATATATATATATATATATATATATATATATAGTGAGCCAGACGAACCTAGGTTTCACGTAAATGGATCGTCAGGGAAAACTGGCTAAATAGGAGATGAAAAAACGGCATATAAGAAATAAATTAAACAACCCACGTGACCATGAAATTAAAAAAAATTGTAATAAAGTTGTTAACTCCCCCTCTTGTGTTTGGTATCTCTTTTTATGATCACGTGGGTTGTCTTAATTTCCTATAGTGGCAGTGGAATGCCTTGCTTGGGGTGACACGAGTAAATATATATATATATTAGTCTGTAGATATTCTCTGAAGGAAGAACTGTAACAATGATCACAATTGATGTTCGTACCATGTGAAATTCTGCTTACCTTTTCACTGAAAACTTATTTCATATCTACTCATTCACACCCCATACTTTGCTTTCAATATTTTTGCATTAGTTTTCGTTGATTCCTTTATATCTTTTTAAAAATAAATCTGTATTTCATACATTTAAGATATGCATGAAAGAAATTTTCCGATTGCAGACCTTTTGCAAGAACGGCTAAAAGAGTAAAATATTTTAGAAAACCATCGAAAATAATAAAGAAACGGAAAATCAGTGGGAATGATTTGCTTCCGCTGTTAACAATAGAATTCGTCCATTATATGTATAATGTAAATCTAATGCAAAGGGGGTTTCTGAGGAAATGCATTTAAGGATGTCCGTTAAAAAGTCAACGATTGATGCAAACGTTAATGACGTATATAGGATTATTCGAAAAGTTTAAATGCATTACTAAGGATTTGTACAGGTATACCTCACCTTACGTTAGCAATTTGTTTCGGGAGAGGCGACTTAAGTCGAATTTACTTGTCTCCCGGCTAAACCGCAAATAACCAATCACAGTTGTGTATTTTATTTACATAAGATCATTAAAACTCTATTTTAAGCTTACGAATAAATTTTAATTTTTACTATGGTACAGAAAAAATGTAATTTAAATTTACGAGTACATGTATGTACATACATGTAAATGTAGCTGTTTAAAATTTTGTGCTCTTCATAGTACATCGCGAACCCTTTAATTGTGAATGTAGTTTGCTTTAAGACATTATAAAATAAAATGATTTTGTAAGGCTAAACAACAAATAGTTAAAAATATTTTGCAATAGTAGAAAAAACATAATTTTACCAATATTTACATGTAACAGTAGGTATTTTAATATGATTTTTCATATTTTTTTATTCTTTTTATTGTACAGTATGCGTTGTGGTGCAGTGGATATCGGCTCGGAACGAGGATTCGGGGAGCCGAGTTCGAATTCCAGTTGAATTCATTGCATTCACTTACGCGCAAATACCCTTGGGAAAGGTATTAATCCGTCTCTTCCTTCCAGTTACGGGTTAAATAACAGGACAGATTGGGTTCTATAACCTTGGTCGACAACCAGTCTACCGCAGAACGCAATGGCAACCTACTGCGGGATAATCTTCTGCCCAGTCAGTCATGTCTCTTTCGAGACATGATCGCCCAAGCGCGTTTCACGTATGGCACTTAACTGACTGATTGTACAGTAACATAGTTTTATGTGCTCTTTTCTCGTTATATTACGACGTGAACATTTGTGGCGAGCAGACTTAAAGTAGAAGAAAATAAGTTAAACTTCATTTTTCTGTTTATATATATATATATATATATATATATATATATATATTTTGAAAAACAACGTATAATCGATGACGACTGAATTCGAAATGACGTCACCCGAGGTATACCTGTACTACATAATTATATGATTGGAAGGAAGAAGAAAATTTTCAAAGGTCAGGAATTTAATGCAAGTGGTACTGACAGAAAGGCATACTATCTGTACAATGTAAATGGATTGCTGTATTTAACTTAATAAATTCTTTGGAAATCAGGAAAAGACTTGTCAGTGCAGAATGAATGAAAGAGTAGATGGTAGAATGGGAATTTCATATGTATATATATATATATATATATATATATATATATATTAAATTAAATTTATTCCCTTCAAGGCTAAATTAAATAGAATACGTACACCTGTGTAGTATAGATATGTGTTTTTATGTTTATATTTAAATTTCTCATGATTTAATTGCTAAACATTCTCCGTTTACGATAAAAAAAAGATTGCTTTCACTCCATATTAAAATACTAGAATCAGAGCGTAAATTTATTTCGTTCTTTGAGGTTGCCTCGAGTTGACGTCAATATCGTAACATGTTCATTGATGGAATAGACTATTAAAATTGTCCTTGAACAAATCATGTGGGTTAACATCGAACATGACGAAAGAAACTATGTCACGGCTCTCAAACGTATTTTAATAGCCTATCCTAAATAGAGATATCAACTCTAGAAATCAATTACAAATTGTTATTGAAGCAATGGAAAGAAAAAGAGGTTTCTCATGTTCTGCTTGTCGTCTTCTGTAGAAAGTCCCGGAACGATTCCACATTCCAATGGCACGTTTTTTATTTGTTAATATACGCTATTATTATTATTATTATTATTATTATTATTATTATTATTATTATTATTATTATTTTATCTTTTTGTATTTGTATGCAATTTTAAACATAATTTGATTAAAGCTAACATACTGTCGAAATACTGTTGGACATTGTTAAACACAGTATCTTTATTTTCTTTTTTGAAGTCTCGCTCTTCTCTAAATACTATTGTTATTATTTACATTATTTAATTTGCTCTGCAGAATTATTTTGTTCCAGAAATTAAAAAAAAATCCCTCTTATTTTATAAGTTGAACGATTTTTATTCTATTTTAAACGGACATTTCCTTTGATAGAAAAAGCGTTTCTGGTGCTTTTTAGTGGTTCTGACTGGTACTTTTTCATGATTAATTCCCGTCATTACTGTTAAATTCCAGGAAAAAAGAAGAGATTTTAATGCTGATTTTCTGGGCATACCATCATGAATCTATGACGCAACGCAGTCTTCCTGCTGATGTTTCCCCTCAGTCGCATTTGTGACATAACTAGTTGAGATTATTAAACATGAACTCCAAGGTTCAATTAGGACATTTCATGTAGAATATAGTGGAATAAAAGAAAAATATGATTTTTCTCATGATTGACATACTTTTGAATGTTTGCCTATATGGTGGAGATAGTTATTAATTTTCTTCTGTTATAAGTGTTCGAGTTAACAAGTAAACAGAATTTCAGAAGCAGATTCTCAAGCCAAACAGGTCTTTCCGACTTGAAGAAATGCTTATTCTTATTGACCGAAACTTCAATAAATTATCACACCTGCACATATCACATGAGTTGCCTATTTGAAAACATTTGAGCTAATTTGAAAGCCAAGATTTTGACAGCTAATCTGCCAGGTTATATATATATATATATACACACTTCATTCACTTGCGCACTAGTACCCTTGGGAAAGGTATTAATCCGTCCGTTCCCTCCAATTATGGGTTAAATAATTGAGGTCTGCTGTTCATGCGATCTGTGGCAGATTTCTGCACCGGTTGTCTGTTATCAGCAGTTCCAAAAAGTGTGGATGGTACTACACAATGCCTTCAACACTATAAACAAATCTTTGTGTGGATGTCTTACTAAGGTTAGACCCTCATACATCGAAATCGATGAGAGAGTCCATAATATATATATATATATATATATATAGATATAATAGCAACAGATTGCAACACCAATTCAAAACAATGAACTATTTGCCGAAAGGAGAAAATAAACATAGCCACCTTTCCATCACAAAATAAACGCTTAACAGATTTGGTTTCGTTTCCAAATAAGAGCAAAAACAAGTTACCACAACGTTACCTACAACTACAGTGACAAAAAAAAAAAAAACGAAAAAAAGACCATAACATAAACCTAATATACTTTGTTCCAACTACGAAATCTTACAAAGAAAGAGAAATCTGAAAAAAAAAGCAGCAAGTAAACAGCATAAGTTTATGTAAATGAACAGCAGGGGGAAAAAAAAAGATAGAAGAGAGATGTTAACCGGGCAAACATTGCTGAAAACAACGAAAGATAGGAAGTTATGGAGAGATATGATCACTCGCGTCCTGATAAGACATGGCAAATAAAAGAATAAATCAGTTTTCAAAAAAAAATTCTACGTTCATTTAGACGTTTATTTATTGTCAATAAGATTTTCAGATATTTGTATGTGATTTCAGTCTTAAGTTCAGTATTATTGTACTGCGTCAAGCTAAGCTAAACGTAAATATATACTTATCGGACACATTTGAAGTAATAAACTGCTTTTATTTATCCAAGATTGTTAATCTATTTCTCTATATTTCCACTGAATATTCCAGCAGATTATATACTGTACAATTAGTCGACTATAATGTGAGATGAATGATCAGTTATTTTTACGCAAATTATACCGGTTGTACTACACAGAGGTTATTTTTTTTTAAGAGCTTATATATCATGTATTTTCGGTGATCGATTGCACTGTACTCAGGTACTTTTTTCTAGAGGTGGTTAACATTCATGTCAACAATGTTTTTAAAGATAGATTTAAATATCTCGTTAGCTACTGCAGTTTCACTTTCCAGAGCTTCAGGCTTCTCTGTTTTGGTTAACATCGTTCTTGGGTTGGGTCAACCAAACCAGCTTGAAGATCGGAAAGGTGACACTACAGTAGCGGCTGATGTGTCGATATATATATTATAGTGATCAGCAGACAGTCGTGTTTCGCTGTATCACAGCTCAATAGTATGTTTAGAGATCTTTTTGCTTCGAGGCAGTATTGAAACCCGACCGAAGTGACATCAGTCGACGATTCTAACCGTTAAGCCTTGCGGAAGGCGAATTTTACCGTGCTATATATATATATATATATATATATATATATATATACATACATATATATATATATATATATAACGAAACTTGGTTATAAACAACCGACAATTTGAAATGAATTGTTTGAACTTTATTTTTTTTATCGATACTCGTATTTAAGTAGATATTATGTTTTTTAATTAAACAGTATTATATATTTATAGCTACTGGTCTGATTATTTACGATAAATTTTTATTGTGAAAATCTGTGCCATTCGGCAGGATTCGAATCCTATGTAGATAGGGGTCGCAGGTTCGAATCCTTCCGAATGGCACACATTTTCGCAATAAAAATTTATCGTAAATAATCAGGCAAGTAGATATAAATATATAATACTGTTTAATTAAAAAACAGAATATCTACTTAAATACGAGTATCGATAAACAATAATATATATATATATATATATATATATATATATATGAAATTGTGATTGAACGAATATTTGTTTACGCAGAATAAATGATTATCATATCGATTAAATGTAATGGTTGCTCCATTCTTGTTTCAAATTGGGTTTACATTTTAGTGTCCCGCAGATTCGAAGCATAGTTAGAGAGCTAGTTTTGTTGATTATCATTATTTATTATTGATGAGTAGGACAATTTCACTAGAAACAAAGAAGAGAATACTGGATTGCTATGTGTTGTCAGTTCTTCAATATGTCATTGAATGCTGGACTATATCATCAAACATGAATGAAAAAATTAAAGCAACTGAAATGTGGTTCTACAGAAGGATGTTGCGAATATCATGGATAGATTATGTGAGCAATGATGAGGTTTTGGAAAGGATGGAAACGAAAAGAAAATGAATACAGAGCATCAGGAAGAGACATATGAAGTTCCTGGGACATGCAATGAAGAAAGAGGGCTTGGAGAACCTGATACTAACCGGCCAGATACAGGGAAAAAGTGACAGGGGAAAGCAACGGATAACATATTTGAAGGACCTAATCAGGTGGATGATGGAATGAGGGTTGCATGTTGTAACAGGAGAGAGCGTGCTCCGAGCCATCAGGGGTAGGGAGACGTGGAAAGCCATGATCGCCTACATCTTGAAAGGACAGGGCACATAGAAGAAGAAGAAAAGTTCAATCCTCACTGTATTCTGCATATCTTTGGCTTTGCGTTAAGCTAAACATCGTATGGAGGACGCCTTTGTCTGACTTAATAAAGAACTTACCTGGTTGATGGTTTTTATTGACAAAATACTTCGATCCTATCAGGACTGTTTAAACTAATGATCTTGTTCCTAACTACATTTGTTTTTTTTTTCTGGTTGTCTCATCACGTTGTGCTCTATAAAAACAGCTTTGTATATAAAGTTAGATAATCCTAGTGTTTTGGGAGCTTTGTCATGGGGAAATGTTTGTAAAGTTAATCTGATCAATTATTCATACTGACCAGGGAGTTTGGGTATTCTTACTTGGTGTGTGGTTTTTACACAAATTAAAGTGGGATAATGTCTAGAAGTCGGGGAGCCGAGTTCAAATTCCAGTTGAATTCCTTGCATTTTTTTTTACATGCAAATACCCTTGGGAAAGGTATTAATCCGTCTCTTCCCCCCAGTTATAGGTTAAATAATAGGAGAGATTGGGTTATATAGCCCTGGTCGGCAACCAATCTACCGCAGAAAGCAATGGCAACCTACTGCGGGATAATCTTCTGCCCAGTCGGTCATGTCTCTTTCGCAAACATGATCACCCAAGCGTGTATCACGTATGGCACTTAACTAACTAATGTCTAGAAATTTAGTCTAATTGACTAACAGTACTGAATAGTGAGTGCAATCCTCACTTGGTGCTTCATATTAATTATACTTTTTCCAAAAGTAAGGTTTAGTTAAAGCCTAACTCTAGCCTTCATCGCAGTGTCATGTTTCCCAAACTAAAGCTGTAGATATTTAACAGTGAGTTCGATACTCACTGGGCTCTCCATGCCTGTGAGCGTGTGCCAAACTAAGCTGAACTTACTCAGTAATGACATCATCTATAAAATTTGCTACTAGCATATACGGGAGATTACTCAGACACGCCAGATAGCAGACCGAACAGTGGGAGCGTGATTAGGCAGGCAAAGCTGTTATGTTTGGACAAATCATATCAGTAGCCCTCATGGCAATGACACGTGAATGTTGCAGGTCTCCTAATGAACCTGACCGCAGGTATCCTAATTTGTTGATGCGATACAAGTTCGTTACAGTAATATGCATATAGAAGCGACTTTGGAAATTCTCAGTGTGACTTGTCCGTTCAGGACGTGGACGTTTATGATCCTTCCGATTGTCTTCTTTTTTTCGGTACATAGTTTTGTCTTTATTCCCCTTCTATTCTAATCTCTGCACTGTAAGCCAGTTAAACAAGCTCGATAGGAAGGCAAATCGCTATTTTTCTCTGTCCTTGATTTCTGGTCCTGGGCATGACTGTAAACTGCACGCAGCGGTAAGGCCTCTGATTAGGATGTTGTGAGGAGCGTGGAACCACCTCTTAATTGCTGTTGTTCTCAGGTCCACCCTGACCTGGTGTGGTAAAACCTGTTAGGGCTTCAGCTATGGGCAAATAGTTACCCCCAAACTTGGGTCAAAACACTATGAAAGTATAAAAATAAACTTTTATAGTAATATATACTCTTATAGAAAAATATACCCTTTTGAAGAAATTCGAAATAACTCAGTTGCAAAAGAGGTGGATGCTTTCAAATGGGCTCATCAGCAAGGGTTAAGATTAGCGAGATAAATCCTTTGAACATTACAAATGGCTGTGAACTTCAGTCAGGAGTACGTATTTGCCAACTTCTGAATGATATGGTATAACGTTATCAGTCATTTTCTCACTGCAGTAAGGTAGTTTCCCGTGCCTTCTCTTCTATTAATATTTTTGTCTTAATTTTTCTGATGAGTTCTGCTCTTTGGTAATGTGATTCCTAGAATTTACGCGCAATAGTAGATTTGTAACTCAGTCTCATTTTTTAAAAGTTGAAATGGCTCGATATAACCGTAAGTTCTATGTGAAGAATGTCTTCTTACACTTCTCACTTGTGGAAATCTCTTCCGACTTCTCGTTTTATTGTCAACGACGATCTTCAAATATTTATGTGTAATATCAATCAGTTAATTGCTATACGTTATACAGGCTTGGGCGATCATGCCTCAATAGTGTCATGACTAACTAGGGAGAAGATTTTCCCTCAGTAAGTTGCCATTGCTTCATGCGGTAGACTGGTTGCCAACCAAGGATATAGAACCCAGTTTGTTTTGATATTCAACCCAACATTGGAGGGAGAAAAGATGGAATAATACCTTTCCCAATGGTATTTTCGGGTGAGAGAATGCAACGAATTCGACTTGAATTCAAACTCGGCTCACCGATTTTTCGTTCCGAGACGTTTTCCACTGCACCACAACGCACATCCCTGCTGCAATATTATAACTCCTTGAATTTTGTTGTTTGTTGACTTTTTTTCAACAACAATGTTTCTCGGTTAGTTTCAGACTTACTAACTTCTTGTATATTAGTGGATTTTATAGCTTGTTTGGAATGAAACGATTAAAATAAGTTGTGCTCAATTAAATTATGCTGAGAATATAAACAGAAGCCTCAAAACTAAATATTTCGAATGAATAAATAGACGAGAAACTGAAGAAGAAAATTCAGATTAAACAGATTCGAAAAATGTTAAACGTTATTTTTTTCACTTTCAATATTCCTTGATGCATTGACGTTTTGTAATTGCTAGCCTTAAAGAGATGTTTGAAAAGACAAGTTTCACACGAAAAAGTGGATGGCACTGCAGAATTATGAGTGGCAGCTTTTTCCGGTGTAAAAACCAGTATATTCGCTCTTTTAATAAAGCTTTCGTTCCGAAATATTTCTGTCATTTTAACTTTTCACAGGAGGATAAAAGAAATCAAAAAAAAAAAAGATTAAAACTTAAATATCTCTTTTCTATTTACCCGGGAAAATAAATCCAACGCACAGGCATTTAAACTATATACATAAGGCAATCTGTGAGCTTTTGTCTGACTGTAATCTATGCACGCCTACATTTTTAAGCTATGGCATTCAAACTTTTTAGGGACACATATCTACAGGGAAGCCAGGTCGACACATACGTTTTGAGCAATTTTTCCTTTTGGACATTTAGGCTAATGGAACCGATTGTTTACACTTGCTCCGTAAATCATCTATGATCTAAGATGGTTGCTAGATTACGTCACAGAAATTAAATCACTAAAAAAAAATGAGCCTTTATATTTAATTTTTATTCCGACGTTTTCAAAATTCATTTTGTCAACAAAAAAATGTGAATATTTTTCCCCGTAATTTTGAAAGAAAAGAAATATTTAACAAAAAAGTGTTTAAAAAATATGTCAACAAAAAGTGTCCATGGTTAATTTAATTCTTTAATTATTTATTTTTTCAGATTCAATATTTCATACTTCAGAAAAAAAAAAATAAAGCTTTTATTTTTCGTTAAATATTTTATGCAGGAAATCACCTGTCTGTAATTCGTGTGGCATTAATGTAACTTTTTCCACTAATATTAAAAGTCTACATTTTTAAATAATCTTCGAAAATTTCTGAAGTTCATTTAGTCAACAAAAATGAAATTTTTTTCCCCCGTAATTTTGAAACAAAAACAAACGCAATGTTGTTTACAATGTCACACAAAACATCGACTCACTTTTACGCAAAATAAAAGAAAACAGATTTTTTAATAGAATTTTTTAACAATTTTTAAACAAAAATTTTAGATGTAATTATTTTTTTTATAAAACTGTGTTTTAAAGTGAGGCGGCGACTACAAGCGCTCGGAAATCGCAACACGCTGCATTAATCATCGAATTAAAAAAATTTCTGAGTTGCACGGGCAACGCTGGACTATGATGCTAGTATTTACTATAAGTAAGTTCATTGCTTCTATTCCACATTTGTTGATGTCAGTTAAGGTCTTTCGTTGCCACTAGTGTGCGAGTAGTTTAGCATTATTTGGTTGCTACATCTTCACTCATTATGTCAAGCAATGTGATTTATTTCTTTGTTGTTACAGAACAAGGCACAGAAGCATCGGTGCTATTGTAAAGGACTCGATACTGTAATAGGAAAATTATTATTATTAAGCTTTTTATAAAAACCAGACTACATAATTATTTTGCAACCGAATAATAAAAATTCAATGAGAAACCACTTTCCACAGATTTGTTTTCCTGAGTTAATGTGAGAGAGGATGTGCATTGCAGTGTAATGGATAACGGCTAAAAATGAGAAATCAAAGATCTGAGTTCAAATGACAATGGGGTTACACTTACCTACAGAGAAGTACACTCGGGAAAGATATGAATACTTCTCTGACAGGTATGGGTCGAATAGCAGGACAGAATGTCTAAACATCAGAAAGTGAAACCAACTGCGGGAAAATCTTCTGCTAAGTCAGAATTGAAAGAGACATGATCACCCAAGCGTGTATCGCGTATGGCATTTAACTGGGAATGTGAAAAAAGTTTTTCCCAACAATTTAGGCTCATGTGACGAGGACATCATCATTATAAAATGGTGTTTTCAGACCTAAATTTGTCCGTTTTAGAATTAATTATAACCAAATCTCTGTTGCTGTAGTACGACGTTTCGACCATTCTATCTCCTGACCTTCTCCATGTGCCTGTCTATGTGAGAAAAATCCGGGAATGTTGTATTGATAACTTTGTTCAATTCATTGCTCTCATTCTACTGTCTATTGAGGCTAGAGAAGATGTATCAGTTAATTTTATCTAGGATGATATTCTTATTTTAGTAATTTGTTTCCTTGACTGAATCGGAATATACAAGCATGCATACACACACACTTATGAGAGAGAGAGAGAGAAAGAGAGAGTGAGAGAGATACGCGGTGGCTTAATAGATACCAGATCGAAATTCTCGGAATTTTAAGTCGAGGAGCCGAGTTCAAATTGCTGTTGCATCCGTTATTAGTTTCCTTAACTTCACACTTTGGGCATGGTTTGGATCCAAACTTCTTCCTTCCAACCTGAACTTTGTAGCCTTGATTACCAACCAGTCTTGAAGAATGACAACTCCTAATTTCAAACCTAAGGAGAGTCGTTTGAAGATCTTGTTATCAAGCCTATGTATCATTTGTATATATTCGGTTTCCCCAGAAGCTTTCACCAAAATAATAGCCTGGATATTCGGTTGTAAAAACTACTGTACCCTCATTCGTCAGGAGCGACGGGAGAATCAATTGTATATATATATATATATATATATATATATATATATATATATATATATGCACAAACTGACACAGGAACCAAGCACACAGCTAACCTGTGAATTAGCTTGCTGAATCAAAGCTTTTATTCATTAGGCGCTTTCTACTAACTCGTAATTTGGAAATTAATATTCGCTTAAATCTGTATTCGGATGTCTTCTGATAAAGTCGTGAAAATACTGTTTTATTTTAGATAAAGCCCCACAATTAAAGTCTTAATGTGATTAAAACACGGATTATTTATAAATTACATAGAAATGAACACTAAATTCATAATTTCATTGGACGTAGCAAATACAAAAAAGATAAATGATGCTGTAATTTTGATGTCAAGTGTAAATATATATATATATATATAAAACTTGTTTCTTAAAAAATTCTTTTGCGTGGGTTTTTCATACGAGATGCGAAATCTGAAGATGTACAAGCAGCCAACATCTGCTTCTTTGTCTCTGGATTTCTTATTTATTCTAACGTTCTTTTATTGACTAGGCAAATGAGAAAATATCACACTGAGATAAAATTTTGCAAACAAAAGTTGCGCTCAGATATATACCCACATTTTACTTGCTGTCTTTTTAGACATTAGTTAATGTGTTATGGAAATGAACTGATGATTTAATAAAAACCTATGACAATACATTCTTAATCATTATACCCCCGTGATTTAGTAGAAAGAAATCTTACCAAAACACGTTTGTAGAAGCAGAAATTACAAGTTGATTTATGCGTAATTTCTCAGCATCATCACTATCACAAACTTGCAAGCGTCTTTGAAATTATGACTGATGACTTTACTGGATGTGTGCGGTTTGTTTTGCAGATTATCAACATTTTCTAAGTTATCTAATGCAATTTTAATAAACATATGACGATAGATTGCAATTTTTCATGTGAGTCACAAAATGTAGACAATGATCTGATCTGCCGGAGAATTAAAAACGTATTCACATTTCAGGTTTGTATAAAAGTTGAAATAGGAACGATGGTCTGATTTGCACGTGTCATAAAGCCAGACATAACGGGAGTCAGATCGGTTTTGATTAGAATTGGGAAGATAAGTTAAGACACACTCTCTTACCCTTTCTTCGATAATCCGTACAGTTTTTTTTAATTTTCTCTCTTTCCTCTCCTCTCACTGTAACCCTCTGTGAACCAGTGGCAGTACTTGTTTGGTGGTGTTGGGCGGGGTAATGATTAAGAAAACAATTATATTATAATCTCTTAATATGAAAATCACAAAACTCCAGCAAAAAAGAAAAAAAGAAAACAGAATGATGGTCATGAATAGGCGACTGAATATGTTATGCAGAATTAAAACAGCAAAATCAAAATTAAAAAATATATATAATATAGAGAAACAGCAAAAAAATAATAAACGGTCCTCCGCTGACTGAACCCTCACACCCAGAGGTAAACCCTACAAGAAGCCACCTGTGTATCATAATTTCTTATCGTTTCAGCTCTAATCAAGATCGTTTTAACTCCCATGAAAACCAAGATTATATCTGATTTTAGGACTCGCGCAAATCAGACCAGTATTTCTCTTTCGACTCTTGTACAAACCTGAAATGTGTCTACTTTTTTATTCTCCGGCAGATCGGATCATTGTCTACATCTTGTGACTGACATGAAAAATGGGAATCTATTGTCAAATGTTTATTAAAATTGCATTAGATAACATGAGAAACATTGATAATCTGTAAAACAAACCCCACACATCTAGTAAAGTCATCAGTCATAATTTCAAAGACGCTTGCAAGTTTGTGATAGTGATGATGCTGAAAGATTACATTGATTAAGAATGTATAGTCATAGGTTCTTATTAAATCAAGGAGATAGAAAATGGCAATTGACGTTGCATTTAAACCTTTGGAGATCGTAGATATCACGAAAGCAAGCATGCAGAAAGGATTTTCACTGGCGGGAAGTGGGAGAAAAAGAAACCATTAGAATAAGTGGCGGTTATATTTGTCTATTTTGATCAGCAACTAGGCCTCGCCTCTTCACAATCTAGTTGCATGAATTAATGCAGATTTAAAAGAAAAACCGTTGTTATGAGCCTATAATTAAAATTAGAGTTATCATTTTTATTATTAATGCCGGTTTCGTTATTCCATTGCGTCGTTCGGTTTTTTGTCACATTTACCGCCGTTCTGAAGATTGCAATATATTAAAGAATAACATTTATTTTGAAATATTGAATACTGCTGCTACATCTGCTATTCAACTCGGGTTTCTTGACAAAATCCAACGGAGAATCTGCAATGGAATCGATCCCGACTTGGTAGTTCTGCTGCAGTCACTTTCTCACCGCCTTTATGTGGCTCCCCTATTTTTCTTGTGCAAATATTTTCATGGCTACTGCTCCGACAAGCTTAGCACACTGGTGACCCCTCTGCATGAATTTATTTGAGCTACTAGACTAAGAACTAGAGCCCACCCGTTTACAGTGAAACCAATAAAATGTAACCACAACTTCCACACTATTAGCTTCTTTTCTCGCACTTCCCGCTTGAGGAATTGCTTTCTGTATACATTCATCCCCGACAGCTACAATCTCTAAGAATTTAAGTGTGAGGTCAGCTGTCATCTCCTATCTCTCTGACCCGTATCCCTTCTCTCATGTTTTCTACGTCCACTCTCCTCCCTTCAGCCCAGTATTCTCATCCTTCTCTTACCCGTTTTCTGACACCCCCTATAACTTGTTCTTCTTTCTCATCACTTTCCTCCGAGTTAAACACCTGCACACCAGTGGCAGTAAAACTGTCTTGCGTTGGGTGACATGATTCAAAAATTATAATGTTAATTATATTAATAGTTATAAGAAAAAGACTGCTTTATATTAAAATAAGAACTAAGAGAGACACTGAATTTAACAATTCAACATTAAAACTCCAAAATTTCAAAATTTGAACATTAATATTCGTGGAGAATAGGCATCTAATTAACCAACCAAATAAACTCTGATGACGGGAAATGATATTTGCGTGAATAGCTTCAGTGTTAGTATAGCAATGCTATTATATTAATGTTTTCGATTTGCTTTACATTGTCTCATAGAATCACACTTAAATAGAAGACAGCTTTGGGCAAAATTTTCTATCTTCTCGTTATTTCGGCTTTGTTTATCCCTCTGTGGCTTCTGCAATTATGGAAATCTCGCTGCCAGGGGAAAATGTGTTTATTTGTTCAGATTGACACATTTGACTGAAAACAAAGAAGTTCAAGACTTGACCAGCGAATAAGCAACTATAATTCTTTGTTGATGATTGAATATTGTGTATGAACAGGAGGGAATGAAGAGCCAACTATCAAATTGTTGACCTGCAAAACAGTTTATAAGAGGCCATTTGAAGAGGATGAGCTACAGGTGGCGATGGTTTAGTTGACGAGTATTGTAGTCACCTGCTGTCAGTCGGGCGATTTTCTTGGCGTGTTGAGAGGTAAATAAAGAAAGAGAAAAAAAATGAAAAAAGAAAAGAAAAAGGAAGAGAATAGGAAAGAAGATGTAAATTAATGAGAGAAAGACTTAAACACGCAGAAAGAGAAAGACGGGAAAATGATGAGACAGGAAGTAAACGTATTTAAATAATTATGAGAGAAGTGATATGAAGATTATTTTGGAAGGCAAAGGGAATAGAGAGTTAGAAACGCATGGAGGAAAAGAAAGAAAGAAAAAAAGAAAGAATATGTTAAACGTCAAAGAACTTGAAAATTATATAACCATAATAAAATAAATTATATATTATATTGTTATAAAAATAATGGTCGATTTCAGAAAAATAATCTTATTCTTGAAAAAAAAAGGCCTTAGGCATGTATGCACCCCTGCCATTTATGCCTCGTTGATAAAAATTTATTGGCTGTGGTGACTCGAAATTTTTGAAAGCTGATTCTACCTCTGGTTTAACCCAAAACTTTTACCGTTTAAAATGTGCTTAAAGAATGGATGAAAGATCTGGAGAATGTGGTAAACTCTCATATCCCATGTCTGTGAGTTTTTGAAATGTCATTCTGGCAACCTGTGGTGGCGCATTATCGTGCAAAAGAATTGGATCACGTCGATTTACCAATGAAGGTCTTTTTCTCTTTCGCAGACGTGCTTGCATTTCAGCAAGTTGATTGTGGTTAAGTTCTACATTAATGCTCTCGTTGGCTTTTAGAAAGCTTTAGTTGATAAGACTAGTTGCAGATCACTAGACAGTCAGCATAATGTTTTGCTAATGCATCTTTGGCTCTAGGAAATATTTGAGTGAACCCATCCCGATCAAGCCAATGACCTGATCGTTTACGGTTATCATAAAGGATCTGATTTTCATCACAAGTGACTATTCAGTTACGAAATGCATCATTACTGATACCTAGAAAGAGCATTGAGCACACTTCAAAACGCTTGAGTTTTTGATTTTCATTAAGGTCACGAGGAACTCATTTATTAAGCTTTTCCAACTTGCCAGTACTCTGTAAATTGTGTAAGAATATTGCAGTGCTGATACCAAGCGTCTGAAACATTTTTCATCACCAGTACGGAATTTTTGGAGCCATCTTCGTACTATCCGATCACTTGCGAACCCAACTCTCCATGCTCTGTTGATATTGGCAAAGGTTTGGGAGGCACTATGCCCAACTTTAAACTCATGTAAGAAAACTAAACGAAAATCATGTTTTGTCATGTTCATAATTAAGTGCTTCTATTCTTCAAGAATATTTCTGTCTGAAAAAAAGATAGTGAAGTGCACACATTAATTATTATGTATACCAAATTCACCTACAATATACCATGTGTACTATGTTAAAATGGCTTTTCAAAGTACAACACTTCGAGCGGCCATGATCATTTTAACAAAGTTATATATGAATAAAAAAAGATTAGCACAATTTACATTGTTCGGGCTATTGTATTCATATTTACTGCCATGTTCACGATGTTTCGGCCGTTGTATGCTCTGGTTTTCGTCAGGTACTAAGAATTTCGAATCAAACCTTTTATTACAATCACTGGGGGTTATCATTCTCTTTCTGTGCTATGCCACTTCCGGTAGTCCTGTAGTTATCTCTATTTAACTTAATTCCCTAAGTTATTTGTTAACCACTGCTGTCAAAACTCTTTGGATCAAGTCATTGGAACTAACCAACGTCTAGATACACTGAGTCATGTCCTTGTATCTTTGGGGCTTATAAACGTAATGTGTCAGTAAATAATTTTTACTAGTTCTTTTATTTCAGTCCTTGACGCTAATGATTCAGAAGCGGTTCTACACTTCGCAGGTATTTCTTCCGAGTAAGATGACCAATAGAGGAGAACATAGCTGTGGAAAGAAATGTAAAGGAGAAAGGAACCACCCTTTAAGCTAAGGCTACAAGAACATCGCAAGCCTGTAACATGAGAAGAGATAGAAAATCAGGCGTACTCAAGTTAAAGGGTTACTGAATAAGGTTGTTGAAGACATTGCAACACAGGCAGCGGATGCTTTACCCCTGACTTGAATTTAAGATTCCAGTGACCGAGAAAACATTCAGTCAGGTGCCATTTTCAATGGTGACATTTCCGAAGAAGAAGCGAATTGGAACTTATTCCTTACGAGTGGAATACGAAGAGAATTCAAATCAGTCAACCTTGTGTACAGTCCAAAGATGGACAATGTGATAGGCTAATTTTACCGGGTGGGAAAATCTTGAATACTTTTCCAAAGGCATTGGAGTTGAACTTTGGTTCGAGATAAAACTACAAGAAATGCAATTGTCTCACTGTGAGGCTGATTTGATGTTTGTTAGTTTTCAGTGATCAGAAAGTTTGGTGCATGGCATTGTGATATGAGAAGAAATAAAATTCCAGTGTCTAATAGTCTGCAATAACACTGAATATTATTGTGATATATATCATTGTCTCTTCGTATATCCTGGGAAAAATAGTCTGAAGTTCAATGCAAATGTAACCTGAGTAAGAAAAAGATCGATTTTCGCCAGTGCGATATTCTTGTTTGAACAAACAATAAAAACATCAATCTCATTTGCTACTTCTTACAAAAAATTAAACTGAAAATAGTTTTCAGAAAGAATGGGAAGAAGAAGACAAGAAAAGTGATGATAATAATAAAATGAAGTAGTTGTTGCAGTCTTGGGGGAGTAAGATTTCTTCAACTGGGTTCATGACATGAAAGGGGAATAAAGACGTAAGTGCAATAATTAAGATAACGCACTCTCTAGGCACTTCATGGTGGTTGAGTTACTAATTTAAAAAGAAAAAAATAGATGTACCACAATCGTTGAAGTTATTGAAGTGATTTTCTTATTCGGTAACTTTTGTGAAAATGTACATCATTTCTGTCCACCTAGGTATTGCCCGAAGCAGATTCAATCTCCATATGTATCTGTTAAATATGACTCTCCTCGATATGTCCACCAAAGCTTTCTAAATTGGTGTGTTGCGACACTTATTAAAATTGACTGTAATTTAAATTGGCTTAGCTAACTACACTTAACGAAGATGCCCCCAAAAATGATAAATATATAAAGAAACAGTGATTGTAAGGGGAAAACTTCATTACTTCTATTCTACACACTATGCGCGCAAGCATCCACAGAGAATTATATATTATATATTTTGGCAGCACTCTCTCTTTTATGCAGGTTTCATTAAAAATGACAGACAAGGTATACGGTTGAGTTTTTTATATAATTTTCCATGTGGCTTTATAATTTTTTTTAAATTTGAGGACATAAATTATATAAAAATTGCCCAATGTTTTTATTTATCTGAGCGCTTTTGGTTCTTTGGCTCGACTCATGCATAAAATTGCGGACGGATTTTTGTTTTTTTCAAATATAGTTTTAAGACTATCGATTGGGTTTTTGTTCACAACTAAAATAAAAATATCATCTACATAGCGGACATATATTTTCAGTTTGGTAACTTTTTCAAAAACCTTATTTTCTACATGGGGAATGTAAAAGCTAGAGAAACAAGGAGCGAGAAAATTTCCCATGCTTACTTCATTAGTTTAAGTGTTAACATTGCCGTTATGGTTGTAGAAGGTAACTTGAGGAGTGAAGACATGTATATATTGCATTTGTGAGTTTGAGATCTAAGCAAATTATTCTTATATACAGAGTTAACAATTATATCAATGGTTTCGGTAATAGGCATATTAGTAAAAAAAAATCTACGTCGGGTGACGACAGAATACCTAGGTCTAGTTTGGTAAATTTAAGGATCTTTAAAAATTCATGAGTTGATTTATACTATAATTGCTAGATAGATGTAGAGTGATAATATCATTTAAGAATTTTGAGAATTGGTATGTAGGTGTTAGACTCTGAGAAATGATAGGTCGTAAGGAGTATTCAGGTTTGTGTATTTTAGCATTAACGGTCAGTCGGTTAAGTGCCATACATGATACAGGCTTTGGGCGATCATGTCTCGAAAGAGACATGACTGACTGGGCAAAAGATTATCCCGCAGTAGGTTGCCATAGCTATACAACCCAATCTGTTTTATTTTTTAACCGATAACTGGAGGGAAGAGACGGATTAATAACTTTCCCAAGAGTATTTATGCGTAAGTGAATGGAAGGAATTCGAGTGGAATTCGAACTCGGCACCCCGATTTGTCGTTCGGAGTCGATATCCACTGCACCACGGTACTCAGGTTGATAATCGCCAATAATTTTGTTGATTTTCATGGATCCTACAACAGCGTTGATAGATGTTATGGGTTTCTGAACATATATTTTCAGTGGTGTTTTTTTTTAGTTCATCAATCGAGTCTTGTAATTTGATGCGGTAATCCAATTTATCCCAAATTACTGGATTGGATTTATCGGCTCTTCTGATGAGGAGACTCGGCTTTTTTTAGCTCTTTCGCAGTGCGTGCAAGTTTCGTTGGAATATTGTAGCTATTGCGTAGAGTAAGATCTTTTAGACCTTCAGCATTGAAGAAATTTCTGATATTTGGATAGTTTTATTAATTTGTCATTATACAGTTGGTGTAATGACTAGTGCAAAATTTCAGTTTTCTTTGTAGGGAAGCTAAATTAAGGTTGGAGATGATAATTTGGTTCTAGATTTAGAAATTCGTTCTGTTCAAATGTTACTTTATGACTGTACGGGTTCATGTATTTGTTAGTGGTGTTAGGGGGTAAATTATTTCCTTGTAAGTTGCAAAATTGTTTTGTACTTGTCTGTATTTACGTTCGCCATTATTAATACTCCACGACAGGAGAAAGCAACTAACAACACGCAGAAACAACATTTCTTTTTATTCCCTATTTCGTTTCCCTTTTTTTCAAGTGTCGGATTTTGCTGCAACACCCTATATATATATATATATATATATATATATATATATATATATATATATGTGTGTGTGTGTGAAATATTTGTAATGTTCTGTATCCAAATGAACAAACAAATTTGTCATGAAACACATATTTCTAGCTCCTTTTCGAAAGCGTAACACAATGTGCGTTGTGGTGCAGTGGATATCGGCTCGGAACGAGCCGAGTTCGAATTCCAGTTAAATTCATTGCATTCACTTACGCGCAAATACCCTTGGGGAAAGTATTAATCCAGCTCTTCCTTCCAGTTATGGGTTAAATAACAGGACAGATTGGGTTCTATAGCCTTGGTCGGCAACCAGTCTACCGCAGAAAGCAATAGCAACCTACTGCGGGATAATATTCTGCCCAGTCAGTCATGTCTCGAAAGAGACATGAACACCAAAGCGTGTTTCACGTATGGCACTTAACTGACTGACTGACACAGAAATGACTATCTCAGCTGATACACTGCAACCAATGTTTATACACCTCAGGGCTGTTTTTTTCCTTTTTAACGTGTTTTCTTTAGCAGCAAGTCAGTCACATTTTACCCAGCGAGATTTCCGAAATTTTATATTTTTATTCTTAATGCACTTAATATTCACTGGTGAATATTATCCACGACATCTGTTTATTTTAGTTTCAATTTTTTGTTTACATTTTTGTTTGTTTTGGGGTTATTCATCCCCCTCCCCTATCATTTTCATATCATTAAATTTTTAAATATATTTTTGTATTATATTGTATATAAATGAAATTTTTATGTCATGGGTTTTTTTTTGTTGTGGATCCACACCGCCTGATGTGACATTGAAGTTTCAATGTCGAAACAAATGTACAATTTGTAATGGATATATAAAAAAATTATGTACATGTTTTAAAATATAATGTATAATAAGTATTCACAATATTAAATATCGAGCACTGTTTTAAATTAATGTTTTGGACGTCGCAAAAATATTTTTCTTCGTTCTGTATTCTCTCGGATTATTAAATGCCAAAGCACTCAAAATAAAACAACTTGAATCCTCTTCACTTGGAATTTTATATATATATATATATATATTGGCAGCAATCTCTCTTTTATGCAGGTTTCATTAAAAATGACAGACAAGGTATTACGGTTAAGTTTTTTATGTAATTTTCCATGTGGCTTTTGGATTTTTTTAAATTTGAGGACATAAATTATATAAACATTGTCCAAATTTTTCGTTTATCTATTCGGGTCTTTAACTCGACTCGTATGTAAAATTGCGGACGGATTTTTTGTTTTTTTTTTCAGATATAGTTTTAAGACTATCGATTGCGTTTTTGTTCACAGGTAAAATAAAAATATCACCAAGAATTTCTCTTGAATGTAAAAATAAACTTGATACTCCAAAATTATCTTTTTTCTTTAGGAACTACAACAAATATATATTTCTAAATTATCAAATACATATTTGTAATGGTAATCGAATGAAATACTTTTTTCAGAGAAAATAATGAAAATCTACTAGTTAGCAGAATCTAAATTATTTTATAAAGTAAATAAGGTAAAACTTTAAAAATTTAAATCAGCATTTTAAAGTATGCTAATGTGTCAGTCTACATTTTAAAAACGAATACTTCTGGCAAATTACCATGATCGACCGTCAGACAAGGCATATATTCTATTAATGATTTAGTGTCAAAAATCAAATATCGATCTCCATACAAGAAATTTGTTAGCCTTGCAATCCATGCTCTATGCACAGAGCTGAAAGGTAACGCTCAAGTAGAGTATAAATCTACCCCCACCCCCGTAGATTGTCGGGTCACAGCCTTACCATGTTTAGTGTTGCTGCTGTGATTTCCACATAAGTAGGTTACTCGATTTGAATTCGAAATTATTTTTCTTCTAGACTACAGGGTTTCCCACAAACGCACCTCAAAACAGGAAATTTTAGATTTACTATGTGATGAAAAAAATATATATATAAAGAACTTTTTTTTAGTTTGAAAACCGTTAAATTATTAAATCTCTTTTCTGTGCATTTGTTTGAAATAGCTAAAATAAAAATTCCAATATTTAAATAACCTGTACCAACTTTGCTGTTTTTTGTGTGCAACCTCTTGCTGGTTGTTGACACTTTTTTAGGAGAGAAAATATGGATTCATGACACCCACAATGATACTTGTGGCAAAGTGAGGGAAAAAGAACTTGGCTGGAATCTTAATTCGACACGCCATTTTTAATTTATGTATCAATAACTAAGTTCACACTGATATATATTGAAGTCATTGTTGACACACCCACACATATGATCATTGCACACATTGTGAAAAGATTACGTTTCTCAAAACACTGGTGTCGTTTTGAGAAACATAAATACTTCACAAACACCACCTCGTAATTGTTTTACGTATTGGATTTTATTGGTAAATATACCCGAAAAAGATGGCGTATTTTAGGTATAAATCCAGTTTCAGAGATTATTTATTAATGTAATTACATAAATTTTGGCACACGACCGAAAAGAGGAGGGGGGTGAGATTGGTCAATATTTTTATGTATTTTTACAAAAGTTTTATTTAAAAATATATGATATGCAAATGAGAGGGGAGTGGATCACTACCCAAAACAAACTAAAATATATAACAAAACTAAAAATATTAAGTGTTACTAAGACCTGTCCATTCATCAAAACAAGGAGTGGCTGCTGTATTCTACCAAGGAGCAATATCAAGAAACGCACTCACTAACAGCGAGGAAAAGGATAACATAAATAATGAAGTAGAAAAATCAAAGACTGACCCATTCATAATAGTATAAAACAAACTGGGGAGGTCGAGAATCTCGACGTGGGTCATAACTAAAAATAACATTCGCTCACA
Organism: Ascarosepion bandense; assembly: GCA_037127315.1. Lineage (NCBI taxonomy): Eukaryota > Metazoa > Mollusca > Cephalopoda > Sepiida > Sepiidae > Ascarosepion > Ascarosepion bandense. Next base: position 10,060,036 of record JBBBDQ010001317.1, on the reverse strand, counting down.
TAAACTCTCTTTGTTTACCTAGTTAAGATTAACTAGGGGAGAGTTCTCAGGAAAAAACCCTGTAGTGCCAAAAGAGAACTTAAAAAGGAACTCAAAGCTAGCCCCTTTCACGGGAACCAGTCTCGCTATAGTTGGCTACCTGTTTCTGAAATCTGTCGATATTAAACGCTTTCTATTAAATCTGAGCTTCAACATGAAATGATACTCAAAGAATCGAATCAGATCGCTGGTAAGTATAGCGTTCATATCGCAAGATTCCCGGCATACGCGATGTCTAAATCACCATTCTTGCTACGCCAGCAACGTTAAAACACTATCAGAATACAGTAATGGCACATAACCACAAGCGTATTCGAGATTGATGGTTGCAAGATGTTCAGGAGCGATACGAGCCGTCAACTTGACGACATGGTCCCAAAAAGAGAGCACTTAAGAACAATGGTAGTCTTGCGAAGGTCAACCAATCTCAAAACCAAGATCACACCGATGACAGTCGGGAAAATCCACTAAGCCTCCATTGAATGCCATGTTATTGAGAAATAATGTTTCGAATCAATCGTCTGATAAGTGAAAACTCAGGGTTAGTGAGAGAGATCGCCGCTAGCCCTCAAAACCAAAAAGAGAATGTCTCGGTCAGTGAAAAACCGAGCTGCTCACAGAGAGAATTCTTCAACGCGTTCTCATCCACTAGTTCGCGATACAATAGTTTGCGTAGCTGAGAAAGGTCAGTGAACTGAGAAATGAATCAAAAGGCCTCTCAACACTCTCGTAGGAAGCTCGATTGATCCCGAGACTTACGTTGGCGCTCAGTCCACGAAATAAGAGAACTGATAGTAAGGCTATTTAAGGTAACCTTAACACTCGTCTCCAAAATCTAGTCCTCTGTCAACGCGCAACATAGGAATGTGTCGGTGACTCACCAAGTGTGGCATTCCTAACACGGACTTCGGGTACAGTCATCTCTGTTGACCTGATGCTTGCGACCATCCCACGAACAGTAGGATAGCAAGCACTCAATCGACTTCCTACGGTATTTACAGAGCTCGACCTCCTTCCGTTAACATGTGCAACTCTTATTTAACTTTGTGTTTCGCAGAGTTATTTCAACATCCTTGACTATTTCAACAGCGTGATCACACCCCTGGAGATCCGGTCGGGGACGAACCCCTTGCCGGAACCAGTTGCTGAACATCACCGTCAAAATCAGCACGAAGATGTGTGACAGCCTCAAATACAATTCTGAGTGTAAACTATCAAATTCCGGAGACTTTACACTGCCGGTCCTTTTCATTGTTAGTGACGTTTGCTTCAGAGACCAGTGTCCTTGGTAAGCCAGTTCTCGAAATGGCGCCAAAACGCCTCGCACATATCTTTGGTCGACCTCAGAGTACGCTCATCCGGAGTATCGATCTCATGAATGAATCGATCGCCACCTAGACTGATGTCTTGCTTGCGCAATTCTGCGCCCATATTCACGACTTCTTTAGACATCTTCTTTAATCTATGCCTAATTACCTGATGCCTGTCGCGCTTGATAGCCTCACACTCTATGGCCTGCCTAGCTAACGCTATCTCTAGAGAAGACTATCCTTAAAAGTCTTCACTTTATTAGCCTTATCTTGTACGAGTCGTTGACTATATTCACTTGTGAGACCTAATCTTATGTTTAAAACTATCCCACCACCTATTCCCAATAACCGCCCCTGATAATTCTTGTTATACTAGTTTAATTTGCTGTTGCTGAACGTCTCGCCTGTTCAGCCAATCTAGGCTTAGTACCTAACCCTATCCAGGTAAATGGTCCGAATAGCCTAACAAGTGGAATGTGTAACAATCTAGCAAATCTAGATCGACCCTTCTCACTAACATCCTATCCAGGTAGCTAGCTGCCTGGGGAGACGGCCACTTAAGTGCCCACGTCCAGATTTTCTCTTTAGGGTGATCAACCCGGTATTTATCGACAAGCCTAAATTCACCGATCAGATTGACTTCCCACAAGCGTCCCGCCACTGTCTATTTAATCCAGGAAGACATTCCAGTCCCTCACTAACACTAGGTGCGAAGTGTCCGCCAGGAAGTACTCCAACTGACGAGAAAAATTGACACGCTCCGTCTGGTGTTAGGAGCATAAATCGCCCCAGCATCGACATACACATGGCACACCTTCGCATCTAGGGTACGCTTAACCAACAAGAAAACTCGTTTGGTCAGCTGTGTGTTTCCTGGATCACAGCTGCATATACTCCAAAGGATAAGAAATCATGAAGCTCAAGCTGACGAGCTTGATCTCTATTTTTCAAGTCAGATCTCTTAGGCACATACTAGACGGAAATCTGTGGGAGTCAGGACCCCGACAGGTTGTCCCAGAATTCCAGTACCAATCTCGGACGTAATGCGTCCGTCTAAGACAATATTGCTGACGTCCGTAGGATAAGTTTAGAAGTGCTAAAGCATCCTATACAAAAAGGGTAGAGAGTTACTGGGACCCTCCCTACAGAGAGCGGTACCATTTATTTAAAGTTCGGGTGACTGTATCTGTGTCATCTTGATAGTGGGGTAAACTTCTTCGGCCCCCTGCCAGGTGGTCACATCCTTTCAGATTTTTCACAGTATTACGTATTAGTGAGATGACGCCGGAGGCGTTTGGAAAGTTTTCGGAGTTCTCTACGAATTTTCCGTCGACCGAGGACATTTAAAAAGAGGCCTCAAGAGGGCCTCTATTATTTCCTCTGGAATGAAAGGTCTCTTTTAAGAGCCTGCCTATCCACTTCGGGTAATCTTTTCCTCTTTTAGTAAATTTCACGTTTTCTTTACTTTTTTGTTCGTGTGCGGGGCTGGGAAAATGTTTTTTGGAGGGTGTAGGAGGAGTTTTTTAGGGAAGACGAAAGTTTCCTCACCTACTCTGGTATCTGTTTGTACGCTTCCACAGGAGAAGCAGGGGCACAGTGAGTCTTGGTGGTAGGTAGGAATCTTCGATCTACTTTTATTTTCTTTCTTGATTTTTGGGGGGGGGGGGTATTTTTTTACATCCTCCACTTTTTCCCTCCCACTTTTCAAGGACGTGGAGGCATTTCCTCGCCCTCTGTTTTGGATTTTCGTTGGCAAATTGTTGAGGAAAATTTTAATGCAAATCTTCGTCTCCAATTTGTTGTAGAGTTATTGTGGCGAAAATTCTCCGCAAAATTGTAGTGACCGGTTTTGCTGGAAGTAAGTCACGGAACACAGAAGGTAGGTTCAAAAGAGTGTATTAGTATAACAAGAACAAATATACAAAGTAACTGTTAATAAGTAAATAGAATAAGTAAATCCGAACGGTACAGTTACGCTGCGTATTGCCTGACTTGTAGCGGGCTTTAACTGCGTACTAGCTGTTGTTAACTGCCTCCTGCAGGTAATTATATGGTAAGTGAAAGAGTCTATTCCTCGTAGAAGGGCACCATAACACACATCATGGCGAATTCTGGTTGAGTTGTCACTGCCAGTTCCTGTTGCTGCTCCTTCTGTTGTTGCTTCTTTGCTGGGGATGGTTTTGGGGAGTTGGCGCCCTTTTCGGAGAGACGTCCTGCTGAGAAAGAGAAGTAGCTGCTTTGCTACCCTCCACCCTTCACCACCTCATCGTATTTGCTTTTGCTGGTTAACTGACTGGTCGTTTCTGCTTCTTTGGATGTCACTTACAATGTTTTGGAAGATACCGGTTCTACCGTTGCCGTTGTACCCGATGTTGACACCGGATTCCTTGTGAGGCACATTTTTGATAAGTGCCCCACGACAATGTGGTCGTCTTTCTTTCCCCGAAAGTTTTACGTCCTTGGGGAGACTTGAAAAATTGTTTCTGTTTGATGTTACATAAAGACAGAAGTCTTCATTAGGTACCCCCGATTTGCTGACCACAAGAGATACAACTTCTACTGAGCCAGACTGCACGAGAAATCCGCCTATATGATTATATGTTATATCTAAGGGCACGCTGTGTATAGTAATTTGAGTACTCCCCGTGCCCATATACTCGGTTTGCTGCCTTAGGTTCTTTCTTGTTAGGATACTGCCTGCCAACAAATTATTTTTCTCGTCTGCTCCAATCAGTATGTCCCACAATGTTTTTGGCCGCCTTGACAATATTTAGGGAATAATTGTAAAGGCTTTTTATCGCCTCCTCCATATTCTCCCTGATGATACCTATAATCTTACGTGTTTTCATGTCTGATGTCAGCAACGATATTGTTCTGCCTGAAATAACATATAAGGCTTTCGGAATGGCAACGAGTTGATTTCCATTTATAAATTTTTTATATTCTTGAAGCATTCGGTCATAACATGCCGAGTTTCACTTTTCGGCTGCCTTTGACTAAATCGACGGCGATAGAGACAGCGTCGCTGTAGCAGTTAGCTGAAGACTCCACACGACACACAAAGTTAAAAATATAAAAATAGTGCGTATAGTATGAAAGTCTATAATGAAAAACTATAATAACACAAAATATCGCTGAATAACTGGAGAGCAAATGACAGAAGAAGAAGATGTGCAGCACTGAACACCTAAATTAATTTTTATAAGCCTGTGCTTTATTCAGTATTTTAAGTGCCATATGTGATACACGCATGGGCGATCATGTCTCGAATATCAGCCGATTATGCTAACGTGGTTTCAGTCTTTACATATATATACATATATAGGTGTGTGTGTGTGTGAAAAAGGACAGAAATAAGTTTGATGTATGTCAGTCATTTAAGTGGCATACGTGATACACGCTTTGAGCGATCATGTCTAGAAAAAGACATGACTGACTGAGCAGAAGATTATTCCGCAGTAGGTTGCTATTGCTTTCTGCGGTAGACTGGTTGCTAGCCAAGGCTATAAACCCAATCTATCCTATTACTTAACACATAACTAGAGGGAAGAGATGGATTAATACTTTTCCGAATGGTATTTGCGCGGACGTGAATGCAAGTAATTCAACTGGAATTCGAACTCGGCTACACGATTTGTCGTTCCGAGCCGATATCCACTGCACCACAACGCACATCCTAAGCGCTTTATTAAGATTCTAAAATTACCCTGCGCTTTATTAAGATTCTAAAAATAGCTTTTAAAACAAAAACATTTGAAAAATGGGTGTCACGAGAAAACATTCTTTGAATACACTGATATATCTTTATGGTGTTGCATTTCATTTTGTATCAAATAAGACAAAGCACGAAATTCAGAATTCCCATTTACATGAAAGTAAACGCACGAAACGAGGACGTTGGAAGATGGATAAAGAAACAAATCATTTTATTGCTTGAATATTTGTAGTATTTAGATAAAATATCTCACAAACAGAGCATTTATAAGAAGCTGATTGTGTCGAAGTGGCCAAAAATACCAACTACAGGCAGAGGATTCTTATATGAAGCAGGTACAGAAATTTAAAATGCCTGGGAAGTGTTCTAACAGAGGATGGAAAGTGCTACACTGAAATCTTAAGTCGATTTGGTATGGCCATAGATGCATTCCTGAAGCGGAATAGAGTATTGAGAGACAGGAAAATTTAGCTGGAAACCGCGAAGAGTGTAACGGATTGTTATACGATGTCTGTTTTTCAATATGGCAACGAATGCTGGTAAATCTCACCAAAGACGATGGGAAAACTTGAAGCAAGCGAAATGTGGTTTTACAGAATTATGCTGAGGATATCATGGACCGAGGATGTGAGTAACGATGGGGTTTTGGAGAGGATGGAAACGAAAATGAAATTAATACTTAACATCAAAATAAAGCTGAAGTTCCTGGGACATGTGATGAGGAATGAGAGCTTGGTGATACTCACAGGTCAGACAGAGGGAGAGAAAGAAACACTTAACATACTTGATGGTCTTTAGTAAATGGATGACAGAGCGGGTTTTGGAAAGGGCAATAGGAGAAAACGTGTTAAGAGCTACTAGGGATAGGGGAATGTGAAAGCCCATGATCATATACGTCCTTAAGGGACACGGCACATAGACGAAGAAGAATTGTGGTAAAAAAAGAGAAAGCCCCTTACCCACCAAAAGGGATTCGTGTTTTTTGTGCTATCTGCCGAAGCAGTGAGAGAAAGTTTAAATCTTTCTTCTGTTTACCTTACGTTATTTTTTGGCTGACTTTATTTCATACAAATGATTTGTTCTCTGTCACTGCTTTGGCCAATGAAATAGTTCGTCACTTTTATAAAAAGATTTGCTTTTATTTCAGTTTTTTTTTTTTTTTTTGGAGTTCTGTGCTTTTGAGTGTTGGTGATTCCAGTCAGCTGTATGCTATAGGGTTGAACATTTTTGCTTCGCTAATATCATTCAAACAAAATCTAAAGCTTCATTAGGGATCTGTACTATCGTTTTATTATTCCGTTATATTGACCGTGTGCCAGCCATAGTATTGCTAAATATCTACGTATTGTCGATAGTGTACGCATATACTCAGAAATGGTGTGCCTTCACGCAAATATGTGGCGAGTCTGTGAGAATGAAGATTCGTAATTGTTGCGGTACGATTAACGTCTATTTAATCGTGAATGTCGAGTGACTAATTTCATTTCTTCCTTCGATTGTCGCATGAAACTGGAGTCTGTATCAAACATCGACAAGACAGAATCACTGAATTCTTTGGTCATAGAAGCAGCATCAGCATCTACAAAAGAGAAGATTTAATTTTCTTTATTGAATACCAGATAATGTCGTTTTGTGTTGTTCTTCATTCTATGTGTGGGGTGGGGTTAAGAGGCTTGCATCTGGCTTTAACTTCATTTCAAGAGAACGAAGGTCACCGAATGTCTGGAGAAAAAAGAATGAAATGAAATCAATAAGATTTTGCTTTTGTTGCTGCCTTTTACCATTTGCATCATCTAGAGGAGTTCTTGTTAAGACGCGCTACTTACAGAGGCACGCATGAAGAAAAATGCCGAGTGACATTCTACTTCGATAAAACAAATAGCGTTCATTCATATTTCGTATATTTGTGGCAAGGCCACATGTTTTGCATCACCATATAACGATCGAATTTGTCGTACAAGCAAATTAGTCTACAGAACGTATTCTTTAACCACAGAGAGTTTAAATACCTAAATCCGATGTGGTCAAATTGTTTAGCTCACGAGAGGCACCTTACTTCTCCAGCTTAGCAGTGAATGTCTGTGTTTTTGGGCCAAAAATAGTCGAATTGTTTCCTAGTTTTCTTCACGTCAGCTTGTGGTTCAGAGTAGTGCTTATCCTAAAGCTGGCAACATGACAAAATCTTCTTTTATGTGCCATGTCTTTTCCACATCTCCCTGTTCCTGGTGGCTCTTAGCACGCTTTCTCTTGTTTCAGCATGCAACCCTCGTTCCGTCATCCACCTGATCAGGCCCTTAAAATATATTATCCGCTGCTATCCTCTGTCTCTTTTTCCCTCTATCTGGCCTGTTAGTATCAGGTTCTTCAAACCATCCTTCCACATTGCATATCCCAGGAACTTTAGTTGTCTCTTCCTGATGCTGACTATTAATTTCCTTTTCGTCTACATCATTTCCAAAACATCGCCATTGCTCATATGCTCGGTCCATGATATCCGCAGAATCGTTTTGTAGAACCACATTTCAGCTGCTTCAAATTTTTCCTTCATCTTCGAAGATATTGTCCAACATTCACTGCCATATTGAAGAACCGACATCACATAGCAATCCAGTACCCCACTCTTTGTTTTTAGTGAAATTGGCCCGTTTTTTAATAGTTTACTCAACTTTGACACACTCAAACAACCCAAAACTAGGGTAGAGGGGAAAGAGATCCATGCCTTTCAGCATTACTGCCAAAACGGATGAAAGAGACAGGAACAGAACTTGAAATTGTTTCTCAGATTCCACCTTCTGTACTGATACCTATGAGTCTATCAATGCATTCACTATATAATTAAACTGAAAAAATAATTCTTCTGCCTATATTTAGGGTTAGGTGGTATTGAATATTGACCATCCGAAGAACTTAGCAACGTCGGTTCAAATCAACAAACATTTGTATACTTTCTGTAAAACTCTCTTAGTTGAGTTGAGAACTTTAGCCTTCTGTCCACCCTCGCATGCATTTAAAATGTACATATGCGCACATACGTATCTATAAATGAACTGCGTGTGAGTTGTGTACCTATTAATAGTACAAGCAATCAGGTTGAACACGTCATTGTGTAACCTTTCCCGATTCGTTTCAGTTATTTGAATTTCTTGATTTCCATCTTTTCTTTCAAAGCTGCCTTTTCTGACAGAGTGAATTTAATAAAACCAGACAATTTCTACGTGCTTTCGAATATGTCCAGTTGACTGACTGCTTGCAGGATGGGTCATATTTGGCATTTATCATCTGGCTGCACGACCTTTCCCCACGAATACCAACAAATTGCAGACCCATACCGCTACCATGTTAGAGGAGCCTGCAAGGCCGCAAAGTACTGATGCCGAGAAAGAATCCGCAAATCAAGCTGAAGACGAAGAAAGGTACAGGCGTGGCTAACATGCACTCGACGTAACAACAAAGATGAACCACTTGGACAGGAAGTTGCGCAAATATCACAAGGAGTGAAATACCGCGCACGAAAATAAAACAAAAAAAAATTCCTTCTAAGTGCGCATTGGAAGGGCTAATGTTGCCAGAGAAAGGATTGGTGACTTGGAAGAAATTGAAAACGGACAAACTGAAAGGAATAGAACAAAGGTATATTTCAATGTCTTTCGTACTGTTTTCAAGGAATGGAAACGCAGTTGAAAAACTTGAGTTCCTCAGTTGAAAACTTGAGTTCAAATACTACCCCATTCGTTAGTAAATGCCAAAACTATATACATATATAAAAACACATTTTTTTCGTGAAATGCTTTTTTTGGAAAACTTTTGGAACATTTACTTAAATTTATAATAATGGAAAAAGTTTTCTTACATTCTTCAGTTTTCAATCTGTAAACATTGTATATATTAGTATATTTATTTTAGTATGGCACAAGGCAACGTGCGTGTAACTCTCACCGAAAACTGAACAGCATAGACTGGTTCAACTTCTGTTAAAAACTTCTTCATGTGCCGTGTCTCTTCAGGACGTAGGCGATCATGAACCTCCACTTGCTCCTGTCTCTTATCGCCCTTAATACCTTTCCTTTCGGCATCTCTCCCAAGCCCCCCCCCCCACTTTGTCATTCATTTGTTCCAGTACATAAAATATCTCACGCTGCTTCCACCCCTGTTTCTCTTTCCCTCTATCAGTCCTGGGCGTATTATATTCTGCAGACCTACCTAATTACGTGCCCCAGGAACCTTAGTTGTCTCTTTCTGATATTATGTATGAGTTTTCTTCTCGTCTGCATCATCTCCGTTTTACTGAGCAAAAATGGTTGAAAAATAAAAATTTAGAAAATTTTGTGACTAATTGTTGTTGATCAGCGTTCTTTTGATTTTTCCCGAAGCACTACGTTTATCAGAACTAAAATAATAGTGAAATCAAATCAATCTTTGACTTTTTAAAAGAGTTATCTTCGCCTTTATTTTGTTTAAAAAGTGAAACTGCTGATGAGAAATCCCGAATGGTAGGTAACATTTAAAATAATAAATATTTATCTCACTTTGTTTTAGTCTGTACACTACCGGCCATAATTATTAGGCCACTCCTGTTTTTTAAAAGAAATTATGTATTTCATCCTATTTTTAGTATTTATTTCCAAGTGGATAATTCTAGACGAAAATAGAATGGTTCTTTTGTTATTATCACTTTGCAAAATTTTACAAGTCGAGGAATCAAAGATGAACTCGTCCGAATCACCCTAAATATTCTTCATTCTTTCATTGATGAAACTGCAATATAGGTAATTATTAAATATTTATAAATTCATTTGATGCGCATGTTATTGTGCAGTATTAACAAAAGAAAATTCTATTTTCATTTACAATTATTTACTTGGCAATAAATACTAAAAAATAGTATGAAATATATCTTTTTTATAAAACACTGGGGTTGCCTAATAATTATGGCCGGTAGTGTATATATATATATATATATATATATATATATATAAACTTATCAGCAGAGCGAATGAAGAAAATAACAAATCTTATATTTCCTGATATTTTGTTTATATGTGCAGAGGAAGTAAGAATAGTAACCTAAAAAGAAAGCATCCATCAAAACAAAGCTATTCACGCGGGAAATATTTTTTAATTCCGGTAAAGAGAAAATGGTTCTTCCGAAAAATACTCTACACTGAACAACAAATTCTGTTCATTCTTAAGTAGAAAAAAAATTCGTTTTATTCACTTGAGTCCAAATACACTTGAAACAGTTATTAATTAATATATTCTCCCTCTAGCTATGGGTTGAATAGCCCCGACAGGCTTGGCTTATATAACCTTGGTTGACCACCGGTCTACCGCAAAAAGTAATGGCAACCTACTGCGGGAAAATATTTTGTCTTGTCAGTTATGTCTCAAGAGACATGATTGCCAAAGCGCGTATCATATATGACAATTAACTGACTGACTGATTTGAGGGAAAAGTGATCGGTAAATGCATCAGAACTAGTTGATGGATGAGCGCAGACACGTCATTTTTCAACGGGGTAGGGATCCACATCACTTGAAGCTGACAATACAACATTATCTCAATGGGAATTTATCAGATAGATGGATTGAGCGTGTCAGTAATAATGAGAATGTGCTGTTGAAATGGTTACACATTAACATCACTTCACTTATAACCTTGTGGGGCTATGTTAAAGGACAGGGCTATATCCCCACATCTTTCTACAAATCTAGAGAAACTTAAACAGAGAATTACTGAGGTGCTGGAGAATGATACACAAGGCTTGATGGACTACCGATTTGACGTGTGTCTTGAACATTTTGAAGCTTTGGTAAATTGGTTGTAATATATGCAAACTTTTGAATATCTTGTTTGATTGATTGTTTGAGTTTTCTTTAACGGCATATCAACCTCTGTGGGTTATTTAATGCCAAAAAGGTCGGGTTTTAAGGTACTTTTAAATGTTTTGTTATGGAGAGAAGGTGGGTTTAGTCAGATTTTGATGAATGTTTTTTTCTTTTAGTTTTGTATTCAAAAATGTATTGTTAGAAATAATTCTTTACTTCAAAAACGTTTTATATTTTTTTCCATCAAAAATGAATTGTTGGTAATATTTTTAATTCAAGAATATATATTTTTCTATAAAAGTCTATTTTTATATTTTCATAGTATTTTAACCCCAGTTTTGGGGTTAACTATTTACCCATAGCTGGGACCCTAACAGCTGCTACCACTCTGTGTTAGGGTAGACTTAGGAACAACAGCAATTATGAGGTGATTCCATTCTTCTCACAACATCTCAATCAGAGGCCTTGCTGCCGGATGCAGTTTACCGTCATACCCAGGACCAGCTTGTTTGAATTTTGCTAAATAAATCCTATTGTTTAACATGAAGCCTAAATTTAGTTGATGTCAATATTTGTTTGTTCATCTTGTATAATCTTAAATGTTCTTTCTGGATTAAATAGAAAAAATAGAAAGAAAAAAAGGCGAACGATTTTATTTTAAAAAAATAATTATAAAAATGACTTTTTAAGTTTCAAAAACAGGTTTCATTTTCTTTTCAGTAAATAAATAAATTGCATGTAATTTTCACATTTGAGTAAAAATTGCATGTAAGCTTCACATATTAGTAAAACTTGTATGTAAGTTTCACATATTATTTAGAAAACGTCAATAGTTGACAGGATTAGTAGAAAGCTGGTCATGAGAATTTGTCTTGAGCAGATGTACGTTTTAGGGCAGCGAATATCAGCTCGAAACCTGATATCATAGCCGGGTTCAAATTCCAGCTGAATTAGTCGCAAATACCCCAGGCAAAGGTATTAATCTGTCGTTTCTCTCTTCAGCTATGGGGTATAAACGTCGTACAAATGGCAACAAGGACGAATAGTCCGAATAATGTAAATAGTGTAAATACTACATCATCTCAGAAATATTAGACAAATAGAAAATGTTGATAAATTTAACGTTTCATCATTATTTAACCATCACCAGACATCATATTTCATTTCCTAAAAATTCAAGATGTATCAAAAGCATGTTACACTTATAAACGTTTCCTATTTATTCCTTTTTCTATCATAAGTGTGTATGCGTGTAAGAGAAAGAGAACTTAAAGAGATGAATTAGGGGTTTCAATATCGGGTAATTGTCATTGAGAAAGTAAAGTTAAAAATTACGAGTATTGACTTCGACTGTCACTGGGCGCGCAATATCTATGGTGGTGTGGCCATGACTGTTGGCCACACTTTAACGTAAGTTAAGCTTAGGAGATCAAATAGAACCTTGATGTAGAGTAATGGTTAGATAAATATTTATGCTAATCATTACGACTAAACAAACTTTTAAATTGAATTTTTCAAAAATAAAAACGTTTGCTTGAAACTTTTATTTAAGTTTTAGTTGAAAGCTAAACTACTGAATTTACTAGTTCCAGTAAGCAAAATACTCTGGTGTATTTCAAACAAAAACTATATTGATTGGAATATAGGATTTTGAGATGTAAAAAACAAATTTCAATTTTTGCCATTTTTGAGCGATCGATATATTTTGTAAACAATAGTTAATTCTCGGTTTTAAAAATCTTGCTAAAATAAAATATAAATCTATGACACATTATTTTTGAAACATTAGCAAATTTAATTTTAAATTTGTTTGATTTACACAAGTATTACTTATTAATAGTATGAAATTCAGAATAAAACTAGTTGTTAAACACATAGTGGAACTTTTGACTTTTTCATCGTATTTGAAATTTGATGACAGGGCAATATATGCAAGATAAGTGTACGGCGATCACAAGTGACATAATTGTGGAATTTTTCCCGATAAGGGGAAGAAATCGTAAAACATGATATTTCAATGTACACTTAGAAAATACGATCGAAAAAAAACTTCAAATACACAAAAAATACTTCAAAAATATGATGGCAAGACGACTTGTATTAAACTTTCCAATTTTCGATTTGTAAATATAATCTTCACTTAAGTTAATAAACTGACGACAACAAATCTTTGAAGTATTTTAAAAATATTTTTGAAACATTTTAATTTATTGTAATAAAAAATAAAAACAATTCTTTTTAACATTTCATTATTAATCGAAACAATTCTTCAGATTATAATATCCTTAATATATATTATATATTAAAGTAATTAAAAGTTTATTAAATTAAATAATGTCATAGTTTTATTAGATTTTCTATTTTACTAATAGGAGTAGATTTTCGGAAATAAAGGCAAAATGTTTTCAAATGAATAATAGATGATTTACATTCCCCAAAGAGTCGTGCGTTTAACTAATAAAACCAATTATTCCAACAAAATTTCATTTCTTAAGGGTTCATGATTTTACATGGAGTGGGAGTAACAGATTAAAAATAATAATTTAAGAGATAGTTTCATTTATTTGTGAATAAGTTTCTGAAAGTTTCATTAAAATTCGACAATTATTCTTTTTCAAGAATTTTCAAAGTAATGTTCTAACCGAAAAAACTGAGATATGTAATGTTACATTTTCCATTGTAAACTCGCGTAAGGAATTAAGTACCCGCTAACTAAAATCAAAACAAGATTTTTTTACCAAAATCTCGACCGTGTTAGAAGGGATTAAAAATGTTTTAAAAATAATTAAAAAATAATGTGATTTTTTCTTAATAATAACATAAACATTTTGATGGAAAAATTTCGTTTATTATGTTTCGGGCCTTTTTTGTTCAGACTATGCTGTTTTTCAGCGATTTCGTGAAGGTACCTAGTTTTATCCTTACTGGTTGCGTCGTCTATTTTGTCGTCTTTGTCAGAAACTTAGCTAAAATTAGCAGATGACGTTTTAAAAAACGTGTTCCATTTCATATACCAGTCATCCAGAAAAATAGCTATTCAGTTCAGATACTTTGTAGAAAAATAACTCAACAATGTTTTAAAGATGTTCATATATTTAGTCTTAGATACGGAAATCGCCAATGAAAATCTCTTGTTAAAATTATAAAATTTTTGGCTTTTACGCTCCAACTAAATACTTAAAAACTTAAATGAGCAGAAGTCTCCACTTTTCCTGAATTATGTTTTTTATTCGTATAATTAATTTTTTAACGTCTAATTACATCAAATTTAATATTGTCACTTAAAAATATAGTTTGGAAAGATGATTTTTTCTGTGGTGGAAAGCATCCGTTATGTAAATATGCACATAAATATATACAAACATGTTTATTCAGAGCACATGAACAAATATGAACAAACATTTACATACAACCAACTCTCTCACTATATATAAATTTATTCAAAAATTATGACATGAATATGTTATAATATCACTACAAAAGTAGCTATTTTGTTTCGACACTTCTTGTGTCTTGTCATGTGATCACATCACTTGACAAGACACAAGAAGTGATCACATCACTTGACAAGACACAAGATGTGATCACATCACTTGAAAAGACACAAGAAGTGTCGAAACAAAATAGCTACTTTTGTAGTGATATTATAACATCCATGTCATAATTTCTGAATAAATATAATTAGCTCTACTTTGTATTGAACACTTTTTTAAGAATAGTGTTTCTTTGGATAAGGAATATTATTCCATCCATACCTACCCTATACTCTTATATTCATATATATATATATATATATATAATTACTGCTAAACTGATTTTGGTCATAATTAAATTAAACTAGTACACAGTTGAATTAAAAAGAGTTAAATAAATTTATGTTGTAGAGCTTCAGATATCTATTTATCTATCTCTACGTTCTACAAAACAACTCCGAGTTGTGCTTTAAACGGAGGATGATAAAAAAATTTATTAATATATACTTTATAATTCTGTTATATACATTGAGTACTGTACTATTAACACCAGCTAAATATTATTATATCGGTGTGTACCTGCGTGTAAACACATATGCATACTTATTTACATCTCCCTCTCCTATATATATATATATATATATATATATAAATAAACTTATCAGCAGAGCGAATGGAGAAAATAACAAATGTAATATTTCTTGACGTTTTGTTTACATGTGTAGAGGAAATAGGAATAGTAACCTAAAAAAAACATCCATCAAAACAAAGCTATTCGCGCGGGAAATATTTTTTCATTCCGGTAAAGAGAAAATGGTTCTTCTGAAAAATACTCTACACTGAACAACAAATTCTGATCATTCTTAAGAAAAAAAAACAAAAAAAACAAAAAAAAACAGAATCAATGTCGTCAAAAATGGTCGTATTTTATAGCAGAAAAATTTATTTACTGAAAAATGACAAGCGCCTATACTTGTATCCAGCTGTCTGTATTTGTGGAAGTGCAGCATTCAAATCAAAGACTGAACTCATAGCATGCATTGATTATGTATTCATACTCGCAAACAAATGACAGTATGAATAGACGCCCACCCAGCCACGCACGTGTCGATGTCCATAAACGAAACAGCAAAGTAAGAAGCTATGTTTCTGAATGCCGATCTTTTGTATTGTTTCATTTTCATTCAAGCAGAAAAACACAGGACAGAAAATGCCACAACGTAAATCCGAGGGCGTATTGGAATATCTAAAGATGTCTTTCAGAAGCTAAGCATAGTTTCTTGTTCAAGTACGGTGATTGCTTAGTAGTAAACATAGGCTTTTACTGTGATTAAAAAACCGTCATTTCAAAAACGGATTTTCAAGATATGCAGGTACTTAATTGGGTATAAACTGGCCATAAATAATCATTATCATACATTGACTCCCTACCTTTGTCCTTGTGTCTTATCTCGTTTGATTTAAAACAAGAATAGTAAAATGAGGTGAAATGTTTGTAAAGCTGTTGATTTCGTTTTAGCGATAAAATCAAGAATGTGATTGACAGCACAGACGATCCGCATATATAGAACTCTATGAGACGCCCCCATATATATATATATATATATATATATATATATATATATATATATATGTGCAGAGTCATGTTCACTTCAAGGTTTCGTGAAGGTACTATTATGATGGCTCATATCTCAGGGCTTTTTTAAAATTTGTGCTGTGTACCGATTTTATTCTTATTTATATGGCGCTTTGTGCAATTTAATATTTTTGTATGTGAGTGGTTCTACAGATGTCAAGTCAGTGAATAGCGAGGATAATCCAACAATATCTACCTAATATAAAATACTAAGTGTTATATCTGTATAGAGAGGTCAATGGATGTTATCTAGAGCAATATGATATTTATAAAGGAAAACTTAACGCGTCATTTAGATTGATTTTAAAACATAATTAATTTCTATGAGCTAACTTGGCTCATTTCATCAGACCACAATATATTCGGTTCATTTGGTATTAATAATTTCTCGGAATAAGTTTTTTTTTAAAATAAAATTGAAAACAAGTAATATGATCTAGAAGAGAGTCTTCGGCCTTATCTTCGTTGGGAATCGTTAGAGTGGTTGAGAAGAGTTCATCGTCCTTAGATCGTGACCATTATCTCATTACACCCATTCACATGCACATGCAGAAGAGACTGGAGGCAAGAGAAATGGAGTTCGACAATAGTATGACAAGAATGACATGAACCAAAAAAAAAAAAAAAAACGAAACCAAAATAAATCTGATATTTAACATCAAGAAGAAACTGTTGAAATATCTGGGGTGCATAATGAGGAAAGAAATCTTGAAAAATCTGATGCCCACAAAAAAGATTAACATGATAGGGACGGAGAAAAACAACCCATAACTTATTTAGAAAACTTGAATAAAATTGTGCATTATAGCGCAGTGGTTATCGGCTCGGAACGAGAAATCGGGGAGCTGAGTTCGAATTCCAGTTGAATTCACTACATTCACCTACGCGCAAATACCTTGGGAAAATTATTAATCCGTCTCTTCTTTCTACTTATGGTTTACATAACAGCTTGGGTTCTATAGCCTTGGCTGGCAACCATTCTACCGCTGAAAGTAATGGCATCCTACTGCGGGATAATCTTCTGCCCACTCAGTCATGTCTCTTTCAAGACATGATCGTCTAAGCGTGTATCACGTATGACACTTGACTGATAGACTGACTGACTGTAATTGGATGACCAGATGACAAATAAAATGAAATTTAGGAGATATAACAAAAATATATAATTTATTAAGAGCTACAACGGACTAGAAACTGTGGATAGCCATAATCGCCTACATCTTGAAGGGATACGGCACATAGCAGAAGGCATGTGTATTCTTATATTGAGTGCACCACTTCATTGCAGAAGAGTGATACTTTTTCAAATCTCAGATTAACACCAAAGAGTAGTTTTTATGTTAGGAACAAAGAGGAGTATGGAAAAGACGTTGCGTTGACTTTTTAAAACGTAGGTACACAAAAAATATCCCGTCTTCGAGACAACTTTTTCATGCTGCAACTATAGAAGAGTCAAAGATACAGAATGATGTCAGAGTCAGGGATCTGGGGAACTACTTTTTGAGACCATTTTATGTACCGTGTCTCTTCAGAATATAAGAGATGACGGACCCTCCACAACATCCATCACTTTGTAGCTCTTAGCAATATTGTTTAATTTCTCATTAACCCTCCCACTTCTCGTTTGCCATTAAATTTGCACAAGCTTTTTAGGGAGGTTATTCACTATTTCCGTCTGCCTCTCTTTCTTTCAATAAATCTTAAGAATATCAATTTCTCCGAACCCTCTTTTCTCATTATGGGACGCGGAAATTTCAACTTTCTTTTTCTGATCCGAAGCAAGTATTCATTTCATCTCCATTTTCGGTAAATCTTCCTAATTGCTCATACGACCCGTCCATGTTATTCTCAACATTTTTTGTAGAGCCACATGTCTTTAACCTTTTTTTTATCAATTTTTAATCAATACAACGACCAAGAGCCACTCAGGATAGTGATATGTGAGGCATGATATTAGCATAGGAAAAGACAAGCGTTAAGAGAATAGAGCTGAAGTAGCTTTTAGAAGGAACCGGAAACTCTGTTTTAAAGAGGAGACAAAAGATAAACCGCTACTTCTCTTAAGATCAAGGAGGTGTGTGAACCAGACGACAGGCAAACCTATATAACCTCGTGAAGAAATTACTCTGCATTCATCATCACACATGAAAATTGACATTACAGAGCAGTTGGCTAAACAAAAATAAAATTTTGCTACATTTTTCTTCTTTCTTTATGCAAAAGAGATCCCCAACCCCCGCAGAGCACCTCCAAATTGCGTAAAATGATTGCTGAATAGATCGTTGAAGCAAGATATTTTTGGTGAACTACCTACATATTTAATCTCTTTCGTCAACATCTTCCAATTTGAGAAGTTATCTCTGTAAATATCTTCGGCACATGCTGTCAGTGATAAAATTATTCTCAGCAACTGCCTAGTTTCCGTGACTTAGATATCCAATATTAAATCTTGTATTTTTATTTCTTTGAAATGTTAAATATTGGGATCGTCTTTGCTGAAAACTGCACGTGTCATTTCATTCCAAGGAAGAGACTGCTAAATGTGAAGACAAACATATTCACCAGTAACTTCTAAATTTGGAAGGTTTGTTTGTCTATATTGAAATTATTACCTGGTTCGGAATATCAACACTTTTAGAAAATGTAAAATAAGGAACGTAACCAACAACGAAGTGAGAAAGCAGCTCAATATTCATGTTTTCATTTCAAATGAGGCGTGTTTTTACATTTTTTAAAAAGTTTGGCAGTGACGGATTAGTACTTTCTTCTGAAAGAGTTGAAATATGGAAGTTCACCGAGTAAGTAAATTACATACGCGCGTGCACACACACACACACACACATTTATATATTGTGTATTTGGGCAGAAATTTCTCTTTTATGCAGGTTTCGTTAACAATGATGAACAAGGTTTTATGTTTTTATGTACTTTTTATGTGATTATATTTCACACACAGACAGACACAGACACAGAGGTTTCATTAAAAATCACAGACAAGGTATTATGGTTAGCTTTTTACGTACTTTTTCATATTATCTTGTCCAAATGTTTTGATTTTTCCGAGCGCTTTTGGCTACAATTTAAGTATATACTTCCAGGATAGCCGAAGAGCCGAAAGCGCTTGGAAAAACAAAAGATTTGTACAAATTTTATGTAATTTCTGTTCTGAAAAAAAATAATTCAAAAGATAACATGAAAAAGTACATAAAACAATTTAACCATAATTTTTTTATGTGCCTTGTCCCTTCAGGACGTAGGTAATCATGGCTTTCCACGTTTCACTATCCCTGTTGGCTCTGAGCACGCCTTCTCCTGTTACACCATGCAATCCTCGTTCCGTCATCCACCTGATTAGGTACTTCAAATATGTTAACCGTTGCTTTCCCCTGTCTCTTTTCCCCTCTATATGGCCTGTTAGTATCAAGTTCTCCAAGACCTCCTTCCTCATTGCATGTCTCAGGAACTTCAGTTGTCTCTTCCTGGTGCTCAATATTGATTTACTTTTTGTCCATAATACCATGCCTATAATTTTTAATGAAATCTGCACAAAAGAGAGGAGAGCATGCTCTCTCTCTCTCTCTCTCTCTCTCTCTCTATATATATATATATATATATATATATACTATCAGTATAGCCCGGCGTTGCTCGGGTGTAATGAAAGCTTTAAAACTAATCCATGGTCCTGGAGCTCAAACTTTTTGGACGTTGACACGAAAAACTAAAATGCAATAGTTTTTTTCCAGTTAAAGAGAAACCGGAGACTGAAAGAAAAATGAATGGATGTAAGTCAAATTTTGAAGTTTGATGAGAATTGAATAAAAATTGTAGATTTGTATAAAGGACATACATACAGACAGACAAACAGACACACACACACACACAAACATCTTGCTTTTTATATATATTATCGATTTTCTGCACTATTGTAAGAACTGCAACCTTGAAACTTCTGAATATCGTTTCTTATGTCTTTGTCTATGTGTGTATCAAATTTGATTAAAATTGGACCACTCCTTCAATTTTTTCCATTATCGATTTTCGATATTTAACGTGGGTACCTCGACACAAAACCTAGCTAAGAACACTCGCAGACGCTTATAGTGCAACTGTAAATTTTCAAGAAAATCTGTTAAATCGTTTCGGAGTTTATAGGTAACGGACGTACAGACGCAGACACACATATACAAAGTTTCATTTATAAAATAAGTTTAGATTTAGATGAATCAGACTGAACTGATCCGTCCCTGCTAAACGAAATGAACGGATCTTCATTAACAAGGATAAAAATAGACCTGCCAGTTAGTGAGTGTTGCTCTAGCAAGACGCTGAAGAATGTAAAGAAAATAAATCTAAAATAGGGCAAAATAAAATTAGGGTCATCTTCATAATATTTTTACCGCTTGGAACAATGTTCAGAATGTAGATTCGGGATTAAATGTATTAAAAAAACCACGGAATTGTTTATACTAAGCCATTGCTGGTGTCTGCAAAGTTACTGAGAAGAAGACATGAGATATAAGGCTTGCTAACACCGTGTAACTGAGATGAGCATTAAATACAGACTTAATATTATGAAGAGAATTTTTTTTGTTTTGCAGAGATGAATTTATTTGTTCAATTCTCAAAATAATATTTAATTTTCTGCTAATATCTAAGTAAAAAGAATTATAATATTCTGCTTGTTCCCCCGTTAAATATGAAGTCAATTAGTTAGCACATGCCTTACGTTTTTTCATTGAACCAGAATAATAAACCATTTCATTTTGATTACAAGTAAAGATGGAAGAAAATATATCAGAGACGCTATTCAGTTATAATGAGAGCAAGAAGGAAATAAGTAAGAAAAGATGGTGAGGCTCTCATGTGTTTAACCCTCTAGGGCCATTCGTATCATATTTGATACAGTATGAAAACAAGCCTTGAAAGAAATATTTTCCTGAAAAAATTTTTAAGAGAAATATTTTATAAATTTCAAATGAAAGCAGTACTGACTGCTCAGTCAATGAATACCAAATGTTTCCTTATAGGGAAATACTGTATCAAATATGATACGAATGGCCCTTGAGGGTTAACACCTACTTCAGTGGAATGGAAAACCTGGTCAATTTTAATCTTTTCATTTGTGCTATTTTACTTTTAAAATAATGTATTAAAAATAGGATTGCTATTCCAGTATTAAATCTATTAAACTGAAATGCAACGCAATAGACAATTTTTTACGGGTATTTTATACCCGTAGTGCAAACAGTAATTAACAGTAATTAACAAACATATGATTCTGTTTGATGGGGGTAAAAGATTGCAAAATTTTCGGAGTTGTCTTTTGTCTCATGCACTTTCAGCCATTTCTTTAGCCATTTTCAAGGCTAAAGGAAAGAAGTTTACCATAAAAGTGGAGAATATTTGTTCTTTTCCTTTCTTGTAGGTTGTTTTTTTTTTAACGTAGAGGCGGTTTGTTTATTACCAGTGTTTATTACAAACCCACGTTCACAGGTCTGTAAATTATAATTTTTTGTTACTAAGTTCCGTAAGATTAACTTAATATCTCTATTAGTGTATCGTCCGTTGATGACTTGTTCTCCTTGTACTCTTGACCAAGAACTTTAAATAGTCATCATAATTTAATTGACAATGGTTTTCTTACTAATGCTAATGAACGCGTAATTGAGCGTAAGATCAAACGCACATAGAACTGGTAAGTTTTGGAACTCGGCTTTCTCCTATTTATTTGAAAATACCGTTGCTTAAGTAGACTGTTAGGCTACGTGTTGCCTTGAAAACCAATTTGGCGTTTCCGTCTTTCGTCAAAGATTGTCTGTTGTATTTTCAGAATAGTTCGATTGAGTATAAGTTTAAATGTCAGTGTGACGCTGAATACGTAGGACGACCTAATGAGAGATTAGAGACCCAAATTTATCAGTATGATCTTGCCAATGTAATATCAGGCAAATAGACACACTGTTCAAAGATGATCCAGTCTGCACATGGCTCAGCCATAAACCAACATTTACTGGACTTATGAATATAGAGACGATTTTTTACAGTTTTGCTCAGAGCCTCGCCTGATCAAAATTGACGTGTTCTTGAAGTGGTTTATATAAAGTTAAACCAACCAGGCCTGTGCAAACACGAAGAGCATTTTTTTCGCACTCTTTGGAGGGTCAAGAGTAATATTTAACTTTTTATACTCACTTGGGACATCTGTCACATTTTAATTCGTGAATTGTTTCACTAATAAATTGATTTAATCGTGTCCCAGTATTTGCCTACTAGTCTACTATTTTTCTAATAATATCATCTCTTTCCTGGTCGATTTTTCCAACCCTTGTCCAACTAGTTTTGCCTGAAAAGATTCATAAAGAAAAAAAAGACGAAAAAAATCGCCTGTGTGATTTTTCGAATAAGCATTTACGTTTTGCTGTAAAACTGCTTGCTCATATGCATATAGCTCATCCGCAGATCCACCCACCAAGCTATCGGCACAAGTCAGAGAAATCAGATTTCATTGTATATATATATATATATATATATATATACATATATATATATATATATACAATGAAATCTATATATATATATATATATATATATATATATATATAGGTCAGTTAATTTACTTTCGCTTTTATGATCATCAAACTGATAAAAATATCGTTCTGGGTAGTTTCAACTAATTAGCCCAGTATTAACAACTACACAGAGAGTGGGATATGGTCCATCCATCAGGAAATACTATCAGGTGACTGACGAATATGAATAAACATGGATCACGAAAAGACAGGTTACTATGTGTACAACCTTATGCTTTTTGTTCTCTTTCGTGTGCCATTCTGATGTATACGAGAAAATATTGCCCGTAAGTTATTTTAATCATCCTCAAGGTAGTAGCCTGATGTTACAAAAGGCCAAAGTGAATTAACTGACTTTATTTGTTTATTACCAGTGTTTATTATAAACCCACGTTCACAGGTCTGTAGGCTTAGGGCCTATCACGTTGAATACACCGGTTCTCGCTCGATCAACAAAGTTAAGCAACGTTGATCCTGGTCAGTACTTAGATGGGTGAGCTCATGTGAATACCAGGTGCTGTAAGCGTATAGTGACGGATGTGCGTTGTGGTGCAGTGGATATCGGCTCGGAAAGAGAAATCGGTGAGTCAAGTTCGATTTCCAGTTGAATACCCTGCATTCACTTAAGCACTGGTACTCTTGGGAAAGGTCTGTCTTTTATAAAATATTCTGCATGTGGTTTTATGTTTTACACACACACACACACACACACACACACACATTCTAAGCATAGCGTATATCTTAAATGTAGTCTGAAGAGGAAAGTATCAGGCATCCCGTGAGGATCGAACACACTACAGTTTTAATTGTTTTACAGAGATAAACTTGCTAATCATTACACCACGTTCAGGTTTCTCTCGCTTTTATTCCTCCCTATCATTATATATATATATATATATATATATATATATATATATATATACACATACACAACAGTAACTGAGGTACTGTATATATATATATATATATATATATTACCGTCTTAATGACCTCTCTGAAGATGGCTCATGTGAGCCGAAAGCTTAAAACCAAATTAATGAAAAATTATCCAAATGTTGGAGAATTTTTATCCTTATTTTCAATTGAAATTACAGCCAAAAATACGACGTTTAGAACGGCTCATGATTAAACATAATAGACATTCATTGTCTCTTATATTTAACAGTATGTTTAGAAAATTATTTGCTGCCTCGATACACTATATATATATATATATGAGTGATTTCTGTTTAGAACATCATCTGTCGGTCTGTTTGTCGCTTATCTTTGTTTTCAATCATTACTTTGTTTTCAATCATTATGCAACCCTTCTGAGTTATTTAGCAATTCGAAGCCACATTTTACAGAATTGAAAACAAAAATGAGTAAAATGAATCTGTCTTTCTTCTTAGGGATATTTACTAATTTTGGTGTAATTTTAACATACAGATACATTGTTCAATGATGATTGCTCTCTATATAATAGGGTCCTACATGACAAGTTGGCTAATAATCGACGCAACACCATCATGACAATGAATCAATATAACAACAGTTTCTATCTCTTTTATGAAATATTGCAATCATATTCAAAACAACAAATATATTGCTGGTCAATTAGAAAGAAATGTTTTCTAGAGAAATAAAAATTAATACAGAAAAATAAAGGAGGTAATTTATAATCCTTTTTTTATACGCCCCATCAAACCTTAACAATTTCGTTTTCCTTTTAAACTCGGTTAAGAACAATAAAGAGTTTTGTAAGATTGGTTAAGTCAACGACAAAAGATATCAGCTTTTCAGTGAGATCCTTTTCTGAAACTAATATTTATCAAGAATAAGACACTCCAGCAACATCGAAATCATAACTAATTATGTGCTATAAGACAAGAAGACTGCGAAAAGAACAAACCGGATTTGTTTTATATTATTTAGACTTGAGCTTTGTTGTTTCGACCGTTGTGTTCTTCAGCATTCTTCAGGTGCTTGTCTGAAAAATTTGTAGTGTAGATTTAGTGTTTTTGCCATCCGTAGTTTTTCGCCGACTTAGTAAATACGAAGAAAACTTAACTGGACAGCAAACGTTTGGGAATAAAATCTGTTTTGGTACTTCTTCCTCCCAGGTGGGATTAATTATTAGATTTATAACAAAAATAAACTTTCTTTTTCGATTCATTATCAGTATCAATAAATGATATCATATCAGTGAAAATATCCTGTCGGATGCTCTAGGACAACCAGTGCTTTCATTATTATCATTAAATCAGCCTTTAACATCACGTCTCTTTAAGACATGGACGATTACACATCTCTATATTGTCAGTCAGTTAAGTGCCATACGTGAAACACGCTTGGGCGATCATGTCTCGAAAGAGACATGACTGACTGGGCAGAAGATTATCCCGCAGTAAGTTGCCATTGCTTTCTGCGGTAGACTGGTTACCGGCCAAGGCTATAGAACCCAATCTGTCCTGTTATTTAACCCACAGCTGACGGAAAAGATGGATTAATACGTTTTCAAAGGGTATTTGTGCGTAAGTGAAAGCGATGAATTCAACCGGAATTCGAACTCGGCTCCCCGATTTCTCGTTCCGAGCCGATATCTACTGCACCATAGTGTAGCTTTCTTTAATATATATAAACTGTGCATGGCTCTGATTGTTCTCTGATAGTGGAATGTTTTCCCCTTGACTTTCTCCGATTATGAATCGAGTTTTCTTTTATTTGCTGCAAAACAAAATTTGGGAACCTAGTGTGCATTTGTATTTAACCCATAGTATGTGATTCCAAAAGAAAAAAACAGAAAAACGCATAGGTTAAAAGTAAAAGTAAAATAACTCGGTTACAATCTGAACTCCATTAGCTGATTCTAGGTCAGCCGTTACTCTCACCTTCCAAACACTTATCTTGATTATCTGCTCATTGCTTTAAATCGTTAAACAAATTCCATACCGGAGTATAAAGACCTAGAATAAATATATTTCTTGTGAAGTATTTAATCAGCCAATCCAGAACAACCTTTGTCTTGACTGCTTTCAGCAGCATTTGTGAGTTTTATTGAGTTATTTGATTTAATGTAAAAATATGATTTGAAACTTGAACACATTTCTCTGAAGTATATGAACATTTTTTTTATTGGGGCCGAATTTTTGAAGGTCAGTACGTTAGCGTTTAGTAGCCATTTTCATGAATAGTGTTCTTTTATAAGAAATATATAAAAGTATTAGGACCTTGAATAAGTTATCGCTGTTTTCCATCAGATGGCGTTCCAAGAATTATGTGCGTTAGTTTCAGACGGTCATGCATCTATCAGGAAGTACTATAATAAAGTTTGAAATTCAGTCTATATCATTTCTCAGAAGTGTAAACAGCTTTGGGATTCCTGCCAAAGAAAGTGTATTTTCATGGAATTTTACTGTACTACTTTATTAAAAAAATATGCAGCTGAAGTAGACATAATTTATGTTGAGGCTTACGGCGACCATGCCATGTTAGAAAAAACATACAGATATTGGTGTAGTTGCTTGAGAAATAATGATTTTGATGTTGAAGATAAAGAATGCTCAAAACTTTCAAC
Source organism: Ascarosepion bandense (assembly GCA_037127315.1). Taxonomy (NCBI): domain Eukaryota; kingdom Metazoa; phylum Mollusca; class Cephalopoda; order Sepiida; family Sepiidae; genus Ascarosepion; species Ascarosepion bandense. The sequence continues at coordinate 10,033,912 of JBBBDQ010001317.1, read as the reverse complement.
ACGAAGAATTAGTGGCATTACTTCATGAAGACTCATCTCTTGCTGAATCATAAGAAGTTGTTTGCACAACAGTTTCAAAACGTTTGAAAGCATTAGGCATGATTCAAAAGCAAGGACACGGGTGCAGTATGAGTTAAAAAGGAGATATATCGAACAACATCTTGTCAGCTTCAAAGGCAGAAAAGCAAAGTTTTATTTTTGCGTCGTATCGTGACCGGCGATGAAAAGTGGATACACTATCATCACCTTAAACACCACGAGAGATGGCTATCGACTACAATTAATGCGTTTGATCCGAGCATTAAAGAAAGAAAATGGCAACTGCACCAGCAGAAACACGACAATGTGATTTTACAATATGACAAAGCTAGGCTACATGTTGAAAAACGGATGAAAATTTCCTCGGAAACGCTTAAATGGTAAGTCCTACTCCACCCACCGTATTCACTAGACATTTCCCCGTTCAATTATCACCTGTCCCAATCAATGGCACATGACCTGGCTGAGCAGTGTTTTTGTTCTTATAAAGATGCCAAAAAATAGGTCGACTCGTAGTTCAAATGTTTCCAGAAAGTGGGGAAAATTAGTGGCTAGCGATGGACAGTATTTTCAGTGTTATGTTTCTTACTAATATTTGTAAATAGAACATTGCTTTTCCTGAAAATCAGCGATAACTAATTCAAGGTTCTAATAATAGTTGTTTTTTTAATCTAAACCGGTAATCAAATTATACATTTTATAGTAAAACATTTTAGTTTGAGATTTAAATATTTTTAATATCAAAATTATACTTTAAAAAGTAGATTTATGTGTCGTTTTATTCACTGCTATTTCTGATGACTTGTTGTAACTTTTCAGGTAGGTCTTCAATATAATTTGAGTTAAATTCCGTCGGTTTTAATGTGAAAAATCTGACAATAAATACTCGAGTCTGGCCTATATTAGAGGACACTTTTCGCGTGGAAGCATTTTCCAACAATCGAGAAAGCTAACATTCGATCAGTGTAAGGTCAGATAAATATGGCGGGTGAAGTAAAACAGACAATTCTAATTCCAAATGTTTTCTAGCGTTAAGCTGTACGCGAACTGGCTTTTTCATGGATGAGTAGAAACATTTCTCAATTTACAAGCATAGAATGTATTTCGACGAGACTTTGACGGAAAGGTTGCTGCTGACGGATTTATAAACGTGTATTTAATGCTTCATTACCTTTTACAAACGCAAGATTAATAATACCCTACGTACTCAGCTGAAAACTTTTATTTTCTTTGACGTAGCTCGGCTTTTAAGGTCGATTATAAATATGCACTCTTCTCTTTGCTAAGAATAGAGCAAAGTTAATTTTAACTGCAACGTAACATTATCAGTTAGGGTGATATATTGGTTATTAGAATCGCTCCTGAAATACGGATATTACATAGACTAACAGAAAAATAGGCGCTGCCTGTTTTGTTTGTGCTGTATACAACATTGCATTGAACATTATTTCGCATTTAATCCACGGTGTACGCTGAGCTTGGCGTCTAAGGCAGGTTAGTGTACTCGAAAGTTACTTTTTATTTTCAATTTTCTTATTACTTATTTGTTACAATTTGTTCCCCAAAGCAGAAATTGCTCATAACGCAACCAAAGAGAAGCACACAATCCTAATTCCCCCTCTATTTACCATTATTTCCGTAAAACTTATAGACATAGTGATATAAATGGATATAATCACTTTTAACTTCCACTTCATGATATTCAACGAACAATTTTAAAGTTTTTCTGTCCTGTACGACTCATGAACCATTTCATGATCATTAAAGCAACTAGAGCGACTAATGGTGTAGCCATGAAATAACATTTTAGTCCTATCTAAACATATTTATAAATGGAACTTGTCTGCGTGTGTGTGTTCGTCCGTTACCTATAGACTCCGAAACGGCTGAACCGATTTTCTTAAAAATTTACACAGTTGTACGATAAGCGTCTGTGAGTGTTCTTAGCTAGGTGTTGTGTCGAGGTACCCCCTGATAAATATCGAAAATCGATAATCGAAAAAATCGGGTTATAGAAGGAGTGGTCCGATTTTAATCGAATTTGATACACTCATAGACAAAGACATAAGAAACGATATTCAGAAGTTTCAAGTTTGCAGTTCTTACAATAGTGCAGAAAATTGATAATATATATATATATATATATATAAAAGGCAATATGTTTGTGTGTGTGTGTCTGTTTATCTGCCTGTATGTCTGTATTTTTTCCAGCCTTTTTCTTTTAGTTTTTGCTTCGGGTTTGGCTCTAAGGAGGTATAATTGTAGTTCTAACTCTCAGCCATGATACCATTTACTCAGAGTACTTATTCAACCTTCAAAATTCAGTTTACAACAAAAACAACTTATTTGATATCGATACAGGAAATCAAAATTTGACTTACATCCATTCATTTTTCTTTCAGTCTATGGTTTAACTGGAAACAACTATTGCTTTTTAGTCTTTCGTGCCAACATCCAAAGAGTCTGAGCTCCAGGACCATGAATTATTTTTAAAGCTTTCATTACACCTGAGCAACGCCGGGCTATACTGCTAGTTTTATTTAATTTCTGTATAATTCATGAAGAAAAGAAATTTTTTAATAATTTCAAAAGTCTTTTTATATAGTAAGGATATATCGATGGTATTTCAAATACAAAATGCTAACTTTTAGACTCAAACTGATACACTGAAACCAGTTGAGTGATTTCCTAAAAGCAAGTTGAGCATGGTTTACTGTATAAAGTATTCCCTACAAAATTAAAATATCTGTGTTTTATAAATTGAACTTATTATTTATGCAATTTATATTGTTCAACAGTTTGAAGAGACGAAGAGAATTTATGCCTTTTGAAGGAAGACGTTTTTGAAGCAAATATTTGCTTTGAAAATCGGTACATGTGATAAAAAATTTCAATATGCAGTAATCTCTTTCGGCAAAAAATATAACACCTCCAGACCATTTATGAATGTGTCTAAAACTAAAAGCATCGATCCACTTCATAAATGTTTCATTTTCTGTATTTATAACGAGTTTTTTTCATTAAACAAAAACAGCAATGTAAACAAGTACTATGTCAAATAGGTCCTAATTATAAAATTCTTAAATAGACAAGATGAACAGCTTGGTTTGTCAGGTATACATAATTAAGTATCATTTCATAATGTCTCCAGCAGCACAATTTTTAATCTGATGTAAACTCGGGTGTTCGGGTAGAATGTCCTGTTTTTTGCTTTTTTAAATTTAGTATTTGCAAACTACCAATTCTATTCGCCTTACATTCTAAATCTGCATTAAATTTAATTAAAAACTGTTTATTTTTGATAAATTAAATGAATAACGTAACAGGATTTAATTATTTAATTCTGATATTGCATAAGTTTTACTGGTCGAATTAGACTATTGGCCGCTTTTCTTTTCAAATGAGAAACGTTCGAACAAATGTTGCAAACTGCAAAATAAAGGGAAGCAAAAAAAGCACACCCAAAAATCGACATCTTAACATTGATATTTATTAGCTATTAATGTAAATGGCAGGTCTGTCACCGCAAGTAAATGATAAAATACGGAAAAATAAAGTTCAAACGATGTAGATTTGTCTTAATCCGTTGGGCAAGATATCGTTGTCTGTCGTGTTCATTCTAGAGGTGAGAACTCATGGCTGTTGACAATTTCCTATCTATTGTAGCTGTTCTTTTTAACATCGTTCATTCAATACAGGGACCGAAATACATTGAAGTTAAAGAGTTACTAAATACGTTTGTTGTATTGATGCAAGCATATGAGATAAGTAGTGCAAATCATGATGATATATAGGAAAGAGAATGGTTTATCCTAGACTTGAAGAAATTAAGAATGTAGCGATAGCGGAAGCTTATTTTCAGAAATAATTCCATAAAGCAACGGTTCTTGGAAAAAAAGCTGTCTTAAAAGAACTTCCTCTTTACTAATGGAATGCAAATGGAATGGGGATAATTCATCCCAGTGCCTCGTAGCGATATTTGTCTTTTTACTATCCCTCATACTCTCTGTCATCTATTTACTCAAGCTCGTTAAATTGAGGATAAATAGTCATGATTCTGCAAAACTTGTCTGGGGATATCTCATCTATTTATTATATTACATTGACCAGTTATAACTCGATTCGTTCAAAGTGAGTAAGTCTACAGTATCTGGCTCCGGGACTTGAACAGTTATTGGTCAACAAATTAATGAACCAAGAATTTAATCAGCTAGGATGGAATCCCGTGAGATTCCTATGGATTAAACAGAATTCAGTGAGAAATCTTTGAAGGTAACTCTGATCGACAAGTACCTGAAGATGGCCGGAGATTAGGAAAATAATTTGCATGCAAATTTCTGATAAAAAACCTTCAGACATAAAATAATAAGAATAATAAAAAAATATCTGAATATTAGCGATAAAAAAATACTAATATAATTAAAGTAATAAGGAAGATTTAATTAACTCGCAATGCTAATGCAAAGCAACCACAATAAAATTGCATCAAAGTTAATCATAATGGAAGATTAAAAACGAATAAAAGATTGATTCTGGATGTACTAAAAAGTCATACTAAAATGCATATTAAAAGTATCAACAAAGATTACAAAAGAAGCTTAAAGAATTACGTTAAATATAATTAGTAATGAAATAATAATAGCAAACATGGTTAATGTAAAAATGAAAATAAATGAATAAAAAAAACTGCCTTCACCTTTTCATCTTAAGAAGATAGAATAAGAAACCTTTCAAACATGTTTTCTGTTGATTAAAAAAATATCTAGTATCGTAACCTTTACCATTGATATGATCTGGTATTCTTTTGTTAATCACTTCGTATGGCTTTTAATACAAAATGTCAAAAACATTTTCTTTCATTCATATTTGAGCAAAAAATAATGTCTTCTTGTTTAAAAATTTTTTTGGAAAAAAATCTCTGCAGATGTACATATTAATTCGGTTGTTGCTTTAATGTTTGTTTGTTTTTTCTTTTCAGGTAAGCTTGCTCATGTTTGTTCGATATGAGATAATATCCAACTCTTTGTTGCGTAAGTAAACATTTTAAATTATGTCAGACAGTGAAGACTGAGAGAAAGACAGCTTAGATTCGAAAGAGTTCTGCATATTTGTGATATATCTTAGTGTTGTGGAGTAGTTTTCGCACCGAAGGTTATAATCGGGCTATGTCGGTTGCTAATGAATTTAACGCACCCAAAATGTTAGGAACTTGGTAATCTTCCACTGAAAGCTGACTCCTTCGTATTCGGCTAACTGCCGACTAATATCAACTGCCTAGTAGTTCTACTGAACTCCAATAGAACTCTAAAGAACTTCCCAAGAACTTCATTATTTATTGTACGCAATGTACAAATATGACACACGGCCAAAATTGGGGATGGAGAAGGCTGGTCTTCATCTGTCCTAATTTAACTTAGCGATTCACTTTCGTTGACCCTGACACACTTACAATAACCCTTTCACCATAATGCCACATTTTTACTTACCATTCTTACCACGTCCACCATAATACCACAGGTCTTCTATGAAGTCCTACTTAACTCCCTTATGTACAATTTACAGTGGAGGGCATGGGCAGAAAATAACAATATTTAAAATTCCCCAAATGTTTATATACAATGATATACAATATATACAAAAGAAACTAAACAAAATCGTATCAGTAATAAAATCTCCCCACTACTCTAATATTGTGACAGCAAAATCAATTCCCCGACGAAATATAATGCGTGGCTTTAGAAATATAATAATACCACTTAACCGATCAGCAATCACTCACACAATCACTCACACATTTAAGCACCATAACAAAAACGAAAAGCACACTTGAAAATAACGAAAGACGTCACGCCTCCACCGAAGAACGAACATTGCTGAACACCTAAAGTGGGAAGTGGAGGGGGATTAAACTAAAATAAAACTGGGGACAAAAAGAAAAGGGGGCCAATGAGCAATTATAACCTAGCTAAGTTAACTTTAAAGTGAAAAACAGAAAATCAAAAAACTCCTATTCTAACCTAACAGGGAAGGGGTGTACATGTTCTGCCCAGCACACCCAATATCCTGATGCCGAACCAGCATCAAACAACCACTCCAGGTCAGCACCTTTCACTCGACAGAAACGCGCAAGACTCACCCACCTTTTGCCAAATTCAGATGGAGTGAGTCGTTTCCTTTCCGTCCTGATCTTGACTTTAAGCTGATGCTTAAAGAACAAGATCAGTTGGGAAGAGGTAAACTTCTCATCACCATAGAATTCCTTCTGTCGCGTCGTCCAAACCACGACTCGCATAACACCTAGTAAGCAAAAGAGCACATAATGCTCAGCCCTAGATAACGGAGGTACGACATTGCTACAAACAGAACTAGCCTCAAGGACAAAGAACTTTCCACGCAGCATACGAACCATGAGATCTTCAAGAAACTTACACAACGGAGCAACAACACTGCAATGGAAGAAGGCATGATCGACGGTTTCCGCCGACAGCCCACAACGCACGCAGGTTGATTTCGGAGTTAGGCCCACTGCATGAAGCCTCTTGCCTACCCAGAGAGCCTTTCGAATCATCAGCCAGGTGAGTGATGCCTCATCGTTAGTGAGACATTTCAAACCAGGTGCCCAAGGCCATATGGAGCGAGCCTCCTGCTTCGTAAGCCCGCGTTCGCCAATCAGTTCATCTTTAACGGCCCCCCTAACTAAAACCCGATATAATGCCCTAAGAGACAACGCTTGGGCGTTGGAGTGGCCATCCGTAGCCCGCAAGAGAAACTGGAGAGCCAAACGACATTCTTTACAGAAGGAGCACTCGCCACGAGGAGTACGCCCGGCCTCCTCCTCCGACAAATGCACACTTCTCAAGGATGGAAAGTTTTATGGACTTCCTCTTTAACGAGGGCGCCGTTCTCATCCGCCAGCATACACATGCGAAGCGTGTGTTGACGAATCTCAACGCAAGGCATGCCCAGACCGCCCTCAGAAGAATGAAGGCAACAGATCTCGCGACGCACCTAGGGAGCCTTCCCTTCTCCCCAAAGGAAGGAGAACAAGAGCTGAATTAAACCCAAACGAATGGCACACGGGAGAGGAAGTACCGATAGTCGGTAAAGGAGAATCGGGTAGATGTGCGAGGAACATACTTCCGCCCTCCCCTTTAAGGAGAGCTTCCTCTGAGTCCACAGACGAACTGCGCACTCGGCCTTCTCTCGAACCTCCGACCAATTCATTTCCAACTGGAGATCAGGACCGAAGAAGACGCCGAGAATCTTGAGCGGCCCGTCCGCCCAGAGGAAAGGTCCGGGAAGAGAAACTCCCTTCCACGCACCCAATCGCAAGCCAACAGACTTATCGCGATCGATCTTGGCCCCTGTCACCGTCCCATAACATCTGATTTCTTTGCTAACTTCGTCAATCTCGGCTATGCTCGACACAAAAACCGAAACGTCGTCAGCATAGGTGGAGTACCTGGCCAAGGTGGTAGCACCAGGTACGGAAATTCCGCGAAGGACCGGATTCGCCTTTAACTTGCGAAGAACGTAGAGCAAAGGCGAAAGTGGACAACCTTGACGAATGGAGCGAGATAATGTGAAGGGTTTTGATCTTACCCCATTCACTTCCACCAGCGCACCGGGGGACTCATACAGCAGTCGGATCCAGGAGCGAAAGTACGGTCTGAAACCGGCGGCGGAAAAGACAGACTCCAAAAAACGATGGTCAACCCTATCGAATGCCTTGGACTGATTCAAATTGATCAGCGCGGCTTCAGTGTCGGTTTTCTCGATGGTCAGGCGTACCAAATGAAGGTTGTCCTGAATAGTCCTACCCTTCACAGCACAAGTCTGCTCGGGGCCAATCAGACTAGGGAGGACAGCCTGTAAACGGCGGGCCAAGACCTTGGCAAAAATCTTTAAGTCAGTCTTTAACATCGTTAAAGGCCGATAATTATTTATGCCACGCCCACCGCCCTTGCTCTTGCGAAGCAACTTGATTATATCTCTGGTGAAGCGACGAGGTATAGACCCCTGCTCCATCCAGTTGTTATAAACAAGAGCCAGCAGAGGAACAAAAACGGACGACTGCCTCAAGTACAATTCGTAGGGAAGACCATCCAATTTCAGCGCATCCCAGATTTCCTACTCTGTTATGGGCCCCTAGCACCCAGCTGCTTCAGCCGTCTCGAGGCGGGGAAAGTCAGCCAAATAGGTGTCGAACTGAGCAGAGCTCAGACCGGGCTCCCTGGTGAAAAGATCCTGGAAGTAATCCCGAAAAGCCCCACATATACCCACGTCTGTAGTTACGGTACGTCCATCCGGCAAAGTGATGTCTTGATATGCCGATTGACTGCTTGCCTAGCTTCCTTCGCACGCAATTCTGCGGCCATATTCGTTGCCTCAGAAAACATTCTTTTTAACCTAGCCCTAACTACCAGAGCTTGATCCTTCTTGATAAGCAAGGAGGCCAGCTCGGCCATAGCTAAGGCTACATCCCCACTATTACGGGATTTAACTGCCCGATCAACTTTTCTCTCTATTGCCGTTTGCGCCGCTAAATTAGCTAAGTTGAACCTGCTATAGTCGGCAGCAAACGACCTCATTTTGGATTTAAGCGAATCCCACCATTTATTCCCAACCACAGCCCCCGTCAATTGCCGCTTTAGTGTTAGTAATAGCTGTTCTTGGAAATCTTGGCTATCAAATAATGATGCGTTCAATTTCCAGTATCCAGCCAACTTAACCTTAGGCTTATCTAAGTTTACACGAACACGGACGAGCCTATAATCCGTGTAAACTATCGAATGGAAACTTGGACAACCTAAGAGCCCTACGTCGACACTCCTAACTAGGACTTGATCGAGGTAGCTTGCGCGTACCTTCGAATCCGAGCTGCCCCTATTAGTCCAAGTCCACACTACCTCCCGGGGGTGTTCATTTCGGCATTTATCGACGAGATCATTCCTATAGATAAATTCCCGAAATGGTTTCACATCCGGGTTGTTAGTACTCGATCTTTCTCCTATACGATCCTTCTCAGGGTCAAGGACGTCATTCCAATCCCCCGCTAAAATTACCCGCCTCGATGTTCCAAAGAATGTCTCGAGCCGCCGAAACAAAGCAGGACGCTCCGCATGGTCATTGGGCGCATAAACCCCAATGAGCCGAAAAGACTTCTTCTTTATGGTAATATCCAGCACACAAATCCTGCCCGCTGGATCCGCGAAGACAAGCGCACACACCGTACCCAAAGACTTGCTAACTAGACAGGAAACATCTCTAGAACGACCATCAAAACATGCTGAATAGAGATCGTAATCCCTAGACAGTATGCCTTCATAGTCGCCAGCAAAAAAAACCCGGGTCTCCTGCAAACAACAAACATCCACACCGAGGCGCTGGAGATCGTGAAGGAGTCTCACCCTCCGAGACTCTGACCTCAGCCCCCGGGCATTCATACAAGTTAACCAAAGAGCCATTATCAGTACGATTAGGGTTGAGGAACTGAACCGAACATCTCGGGCCGTCGGTATCCTGTCCCCTTTCTCAGTCTTGATAGTGTCATCATAGGACAGGCCACCAATGTCCAGGGGGAATGTTAATTTTAAAGCTCTGTAAAGGGATGGGTGAACAAAAATAGGGGTCCTCCCAGAACAAAACTGATCCAAATCCATTTGGTCATCATTTGTAAAGTAAACAATGGGAGGGCTCATCGTGATGGAGTCATTGGCCTCCCCAAGCATACTCCATACCTGGCTCGACCCCGTACCCGATCTCACCACTGTCAAAAGTCTTTTCGCCTTTGGAAAATTACGTGGGTCTTCTACATCTTTGTAGTTAATGGTTTTGCATTTCCACAAAGTTTTTAGTTTTTTGGAGTGGCTAATAGCCGTTTGGGCTTTTTTCTCTGAGACACGGCAACCATCCAGCCCCACATTAAAAGGGAGCTTTCTTTTCTTTTTTTCTTTGCCGCTTATCGTGTCCGGGCTTCTTTGCCTCTTGGACGAGTCTTTAAATGGGGATTGAGAGAAGGAGTCGGTGTTGGAGTGGGGGTAGCGGATACATTTGGGGAAGAAAGGGTCGAACTAACTGGGGACATACCAAAAGAAGGGGCTGGAGAAGGGACAGGAGAAGGGACTGAAGGGACTGGTGATGGTTTTTTAAACACGGTCATTTTGGAAGGGGCGTGGGTCAAGGATTTTGTCATGGGAGGAGGTGCCATAATTCTTTTTCGGGAAGGAGAAGTTGGGGCAGACACTGACGCTGCTGATGCTTTTTTTGGTTTATTTGTATCTAAAGCCTTTGTAAGATCTCTTAGTTTTTTTATTTTTTCCCAGCTGGGCTCTGTTTTTGTATTTCCGATAAAGGAGCATCTTGGTGGACTGCCGGGACATCACACTTAGTGCAGACAGAGGGAGTGGATCTGTTGGTGTCATCCCTAGTGGCTTCAGCGGCCTGAGGTTCCGCTACTCGGCTCTTCCCTTTGCCTCTAGTAACGACACGCCATTCTTCGTCATCTTTTTTCCTTAACCACACCAGTGGCAGGCTTCAGAATTTGAGAGGATGGGGACCGAGACCCATCCGGAGTTTTAAGTCCCCGGACCGTGCCGCTACTAGGCCCATTACAGGCGTTGCGGAACTACGATTTTCAGGCTTAGGTGTATTTTGGTCGACAGCGGCCAGAGCACCAGAGGCCTTCTTCTCTGGGCAGGAAGAGGAGAGGTGACCAGTCTGCCCGCTCTTCCAGCAAGATGGTTTTCGGCCAGTCACTATGACCGGCATTTTCCGGCCGCAATAGTCTAAGCAGTTGGGGATGGACACGAAGGCCTCCTGATCTATCATTATATCGAATGTCCATCCCGAGTTCAGGTTGTCTGATGAGGCTGCCAGTATTTGGCCATATTTTTTAAAATATGAAGCCAGATGTTCACCGGCAACCTGAGGAAGAACCCCATATACTGCTACACTGGTCCTCCTTCGGCCTTCATATTCTGTCCTAATTATTAGGTCTTTAGTGATTAGTTCCTTGCTAACTACTTCCATGCAATCTTCAGGTGTGGGTAGCAGTACGTCCCACATGAAGAAACCCGGTCCTTTTATAACCCTTTGGGGCTTAACCCCTAGGGGCACCAGTGATCAGATCACTGTGTCTTTCGTGGAGCGACAAATTTTGAGCGCACGCTTGTCCACCACGAAGACCGACACCATTCTTTTTTCAAACTTTCGTAATTCCTGGGGTTTTTCCAAAAGTCCGTCATCTTTCAGAAGATGATCGAAACCGTTAGCCCTCTCCAGAAACTCCGCAATGTATATTATGCAACTAGGTGGGGACTTCCAGCAAGAGGGCGACTCCCCGGCCTCAGCATCTATGGTATTGTCTTTGACATTTTTTTACTTGTCGGCGGTTGAAATCTTTTGGCCGTTCTCGGCCACCATATTTTGGGTCACATTATTCGATACAGTAAAAGGGGGATAAGCTTCTTTATTTTTATCTGGCGGGCCCTTAAAGGGCGGGTCGAAATTAATTTTTTTTTAACCGACCGACTTGAGTCGGCCATTTATCAATTTCAAAATACCGGAAACAATATGGAGAGGGTGGAAAAATGGGAGAAAAACGGGGGTGGGTTACACAAATTAACCTCGCAAACGAATAACAATGAAGACAAAATAAATTGAGCCTATAACGGCAAACAAATTGAATGAAAACAGACTAGCCTTTAGCGGCTAAAATATAATAACAATAGCCTTTTTTTAAAAAAGGAAATTAACCTCTTGAGAGGTTTAACAAAAAAAAACCCAATAAGCTTATTAAAATTACAATAAATTAATTACAAAAAGAATTTAAAATATGTAACAAAAAATAGGACAAACAGAAAAGCAAAGAGTTGCCTAAATGGCTACACCCGTAAAAGAAATAGGGAGAAGGGTTAAAATTAACTTTACAAGGTTAATAAAACTTTACAAAAAAACTACACAAAAAACAAGTACGAAAAATAAATCAAACAAAAAAAAACGAAGAGTTGCCTAAAGGCTACCTTCGCAAAAGAAATTGGGGAGGGCCTGAAAAAGGAAAAAGAGGAAAACGAACAGCTAAATGATCAGTTTCTGGTCAACAAATAAAATAAAAGATACTGTTAAAAAGAAAGTTTTGAACAAAAATAAATCTGGCACTTAAAAAAAAAAAAGCAGTTACTGAAAAATGAAAAAAAATTAATTAAAAGAAAACGGCCGACCTAAACAAAAACAAATATGGCCGACAAAAATACGAAAATAAAATACAAAAAGCTAGAACAAATAAAAATTAAACAACAAAGCAAGAAAACGAAAACTAAAATAAAAAATAAACTTATCGATACAAAGAAAGGTCTCTTGTGGGCAAAAATTAAGTCCAAATGGGTTAATTAAAAAATTTTCAACAAAAATCCAAGCTGAAACAAAACAGTGGTCCGAGAAGTCGGAAAATGACAACACACGTCAAAAAAACTTCTAAGAACTTCTCCCGTTAACTTCCTGTTAACTCTTATTAATATAGGACGGAGAGTCCATTATCTGAGGAATAGGTACATGCAAATATTAGTAAACGTATGGATTCATGTCTCCAACAAAGCTAAGGATAGAGTAGCTTAGGTTGGCAACCAGTGTACGAGAAGGAAAACTCAGGAATTAAAAACCTGAGGAGGGCTGTTAATGATCACGTGACATATTATGGATACCCGTTTTCTGTATTTATTTTTTCCGAAAAGTATGGCTTGTTTAGCACAAGAATTAATTTCAACAATCACAACACGTGTGCGGATAGTCAGACTGCTCAGTTCTAGGAGCTGAATTGTTTAGCCTTTCACATGGAGTGTGCATCAAGTAAGGCACATATAGTGTTGTGGATTCCGGAGGAGGAACTACCAAAATAATGAACAACAAAAACCGGTATGGAGATAGTAGGTTATATTGAAGGTAATATACAAACTGGAACGCGGGTTAGTCAATTCAGGAATACTATTAGTAGAAAAAAATATATAGAAATCTTGAAGTGAAATAGTTTGTCCGGGTAAGTTATTCTAGCCGAGTAGAGCTAAAAGCTATTCTGGTCTCTGGGTAGCTTCGGTATCTGTCGAAACATTTTGATAACTGTAACGGATCTCTACGATTACTCACCACTGGAAACTGCAACTACAACTGAGATTCCAGATCTTCTACTGCTGTTCACTATCGCAGGATTATCTGTACACTCCGTCGAGTCTATTATTATATACAAAAGGGGGAAATCCCACAACAATTATATATATATATATATATATATATATATATATATATATATATGATCACTAATAGTGGGCAAGTGAATGACAAAACGTAAAAATATATCTGAGTTAAACGTTTGCTTCTTGGTAGAGACTTCTACAGAATATGCTGGTATATCATGGTTGGGCATGACAAAAGCCAGGTACAGCTGGTATCGAAACGTTAACCATGTAGTGAATCACAACGTTAACTTGGGCTTCTTTTGCTAGAACAGTTACGACTGAATGGTGAGTTGGATCCCTCAATATGCCCCATTCATTCAGTCTTGTGCAACATCTAAGTTGTTTAACAGGCTAAGTTAGATACATCAATAAAAATTAAACCTGATGGTCTATGCATTTTTAACATTTTGACGCTCACTGTACCTGGATTATGACGTATGATTAAAAATAATGTTCAAACAAATAAATTAAAATTAAATGTATGTCTGTTGTTTATCCATTTTGTATTTTTTTTTTTAATCATTTCACCCCAAACAAGGCAGAAACGCCACTGATGTGCAGGGGGTTACATAAATGTAAAAAGATTAATTAGAAAAGAGTGAGGAGTACAAGCTAGTTAGAAAGGAACAATAGAAAGCTGAGAAAGCAGGTGCGATGACAGATACATAGGTGGAGAGAAAGGGAAGGTTATACAGGGGAGGGGAGAGAGCTAGAGGCCAGTGGTTAGTAGATGAGTATTAACTTGCATTTAAATTTCCGGAGGTTGTAGCCGTCAGGAAAGCAAGAATACGGGAGCGAGTTCCACAGGCGGGAAGTGCGAGAGAGGAAGCTGCAGGAGTAGAATTGTCGTCTGCATTTGGCTAACCTGACTGTGAATGGGTGGGACCCAGTTGCCAGTCTGGTTGCACGGGTAAACACCTGTTGAGGAGGCATCAGTGACTTAAGCTCATCCGAGCAGAAGTCATGAAAATATTTATAGAAGAGACAGAGGGAGGCCACATTTCGGCGATGGGAAAGTGGCTGCAGTCGAGTCGCCAGATCAGTACCTATCACATTACAGACTCTCCTTTGGAGCTTGTCAAGAACACTGAGGAGAACGGCAGGGGCACCTGACCATAAATGGCAGCAGTACTCCATGCACGGACGGATGGTTGACTTGTATATATGAAGGATGGATTCAGGTGGAAAAAACTTTCCGAGGGTTCACCACAATTTTTAAAGACAGGAACGACTGAGGAGAATTTCCAGCATGCAGGAAGCAGAAAGGCAGATCTCTGGAAATTTCCGTAACATTGTTTACATTTGTTTACATTAAGATAGACTTTCAGAGCAAAGATGGATATTCGCGAAAAATAAAAAAATTGTGTTTATAAGTCTTGATTTGGCTTCATATAGGACTAGCAGTATTGCCCGGCGTTGCTCAGGTGTAATGAAAGCTTTAAAACTAATCCATGGTCCTGCAGCTCAGACTCTTTGAATGTTGGCACGAAAAACTAAAAAGCAATAGTTGTTTCCAGTGAAAGCGAAACCGTAGACTGAAAGAAAAATGAATGGATGTAAGTCAAATTTTGATTTTCTGGTATCCATATCAAACAAGTTTATTTTCGTCGGAAACTGAATTTTGAATGCTAAATAAGTCCTCTGAGTAAATGGTATCGTGGCTGAGACTAAAACCACAATCATACCTACTTAGAGCCAAATCCGAAGCAAATAAAATGGCTGAAAGAAATAAAAACATACAGGCAGATAAACAGACAGACACACAGACATCTTGCTTTTTATATATATATATATATATATATATATATATATATATATATTATCGACTTTCTGCACTATTGAAAGAACTCCAACCTTGAAACTTCTGAATACCGTTTCTTATGTCTTTGTCTATAAGTGTATCAAATTTGATTAAAATTGGACCAATCCTTCTATAACTCGATCTTTTCGATTATCGGTTTTCGATATTTATCGGGGGTTTCTCGACACAAAATCCAGCTACGTAGATTTATAGTACAACTATGTAAATTTTCAAGAAAATTGGTTCAGCCGTTTCGGATTCTATAGGTAACGGAGACACACACAAAGTTCCATTTATAAATAAGTTTAGATTTAGATAAACAGATTTAGATGTGAAATCATTATTGGTCAAGCAGTTAGGATGCATCAGATCAATTAATGTCTTCCCGTATCTTGTTAGGGATCGCAAGTTCAAATCCTATTGAATGACACACATGTACTGTTTAATTTAAAGTAGAATATCTACTTAAATACAAGTATCTATTAAAAATAATGTTTGAGCAAATATATAGAATAAGTAAAGAATTAATAGGAAAAAAGTGCTTTTAATCTAAAAATTTCAATTTTTTAAAAATCCCTTGAGACAGTATGTTGATTGAGGTTTGATTACAAATTTGAAATCGTCCCTCAGGGCTCAATCCTATGCCCGACGCTCTTCCTTATTTTCATAAATGACATCCCAGACGAGTTCAAGCGCCAGGTAGGCATCTACGCAGACGACACCACAATTATACACATATACATATATATACACATATACATACACATACATACACATACACATATACATACATATATATACATACACATATATAAATATATACACACATATACATATATATGTGCATATACATGCATCAGTAAGAAACCCGGCGTGGCGGACAAACATAATCTCGTTGCTGATCTTGAGAGGGATCTACATTCTCTGGTGATTTGGGGCAAGAAGTGGCTTGTAAAGTTCAATGCATCTAAAACCAAGCTGCTGTCTGTCAATCATCATAGGCAACCTCTCCTGTCTCCCATAAACATGCACCAAGTAAGTCTTCCCGAGATCAATACACTGTGCCTCCTTGGCCTTACCCTCTCTTCTGATCTCAAGTGAAACCACTACATGGAATCAATAGCTAAATCCACTGCTAGGAAGGTTGGGTCACTGTGTCGGGCCAGGATGTTTTTTCCCGCCTGAAAGCATCCTGAATAATAAAAAATGAACTATTTGTCCCTGCATGGAGTACTGCTGTCATATATGGTCAGGTGTCCCCGCTGTCACATCGCCGTGTTCTTGATAGGCTCCAAAGGATAATCAGTAATGTGATAGGTACCGACTTGGTGGCTCGACTACAT
>JBBBDQ010001317.1:9995000-10012500 GCA_037127315.1 Ascarosepion bandense | reverse complement strand
GCATTCCAGAATGGAAGCATTCCAGAATGTGAGTAAGGTATTAAGAAACAAGACAATTTCTATAGAAACTAGGAAAAGAGTACTAGATTGCTACGTGATGTCTGTCCTTCAATATGGCAGTGAATGCTGGACAATACCATCAAAGATGAAGGAAAAACTTGAAGCAACTGAAATGTGGTTCTACAGAAGGATGCTGCGAATATCATGGATCGAGCATGGATCGAGCATGATCGAGCAATGACGAGGTCTTGGAAATGATGGAAACTAAAAGGAAATTAATACTGAGCATCAGGAAGAGACAGCTGAAGTTCCTGGGACAAGCAATGAGGAAAGAGGGCCTGGAGAACCTGATACTAACAGGCCACATAGAAGGAAAAAGAGACATGGTAAAGCAACGGATAACATATTTGAAGGACCTAATCAGGTGGATGACGGAACGAGGGTTGCACGGTGTAGCAGAAGAAGGCGTGCTCAGAGCCACCAGGGATAGGGAAGCGTTCCACGATCGCCTAAGTCCTGAAAGGACAGGGCACATAGAAGAAGAAGAACCTTTCTGTGACAGATGAATTACCATATGTCTATCGCTACTCTGTCTCTATTCCCGCAACATTTGTTCAGATGTGATCCCTTCTATTGTTTCATTATTTAAAACCTTTATAGCTAGGACATTTGCAATTTCTACAAAATCAAGTCAGATTGATTCTTTTGTATCTAAAATCTAAGGAAAATTATTACACATGAACAACTTTTCCCAAAAGCTGTTACTTTATAAAACAGAATTTTTACTGAGATGCTTACCAGAAAGCGTCAAGATTTATTGTTACTTTTATTTCAGTAGAACCTCACTTCCCGCTTTAGGATGTGCGTTGTGGTGCAGTGGATATCGACTCTGAACGACAAATCGAGTTGGCGAGTTCGAATTTCAGTTGAATTCCTTCTATTCACTTACGTACAAATACCTTGGGAAAGGTTTAATCCGTCTCTTACCTTCAATTATGGGTTAAATAATAGGACAGATTGGGTTCTATAGCCTTGGCTAGCAACCAATCTACTGCAAAAAGTAATGTCAACCTACTGCGGGATAGTCTTCTGCCCAGTCAGTCATGTCTTATTCGAGACATGATCGCCCAAAGCGTGTATTACGTATGGCACTTAACTAACTTATCTCAGAACAATCTTAACTTCTTCAAGACAAGTGACGTCTCCTCATCATGCATTTATATCTCACAACACATTGATCATAACATTTTTAACATTTATCTTGAGTGTCCTTGTTATGGGTGAAATTTAGTATTAATAGTACATTAGTTGTAACGACGAAAACGTTGAATTACCTCCTCAAACCAAGCGACGGTGTGTCGCGTGTATTTTACAACGGAATATGGGGCGAGAGAATTAGCATTGACCCATATATCATAAGTGTGTCCGCTTGTGCACCACTTATCGTGTGCAGAGTCATTCTGGATTTGCCAGTGAGCATGTTTGTGAAAACTCTGTGAAAAGGTGCAGCTTCGTTGTGCCCCACTGTAATGCTAAATTGGTATCAAACATGCTCACTGGCAAAAGAAAAGGAGACACCTTTCCACCAGAGTACGTCGATAGTGACATACCTTCGATTTTCGGGTAGGAGAGAATTCATAGAATAGGCAACATTCAAAGGGATGATAAAACATAAAAAATAAAACAATTCATGAAATAACAAACTTCGAAACTGAAAACTTATTTACCGCACGGCACCATCCCAGGTTATTTAAAGAGATAATGATGTGGATATTGACAGAAGAACTCAGGTATTGTTTTATAATATAAGAAGTCAAATCTTTGGAGAAAACTGTAATTTTATATGAAATACTGTTAATGTTATTGAAACAAAGTTAATACTTTTTCGTGAGATGATTCTAAGAGTTTTTTTTTTATTTCGTCAAATCTTTTGATTTTAACCATTCCTATGTGAGCATTTCTATAGTTAAATTTTTTCTCATAACATATTTTTGTTACTTGAGTGTATTATCTTCAATTTATAATTGTTTTATCATAAACAAGGCCGCACTGTCATTAGTGCGCAGTGGGTTACGGTGAGGGGACGGGGAGGAGAGAAAAATGGTGGATGTCGAAGAAAGAGAGAGATAAGAGTTAAGGAGATAGAAAATGGCAACTGATGTTGCGCTTCAATATTTGAAGAATATAGCTGTCAGGGAAACAAACATGCAGAAAGGATTTCCGCAGGCGGAGAGTGGAAGAAAGAAAAACAAAACTGATAGAGAAGAGCCTATTTCGATGGTAAAAGTGAGGGAACTAGGTGCATGAATAAATTCATGAAGGCAAGGCACCAGTGAATGAAACTCGTCAGTGCAAAAGCCGTGAAAATGTTTGTAGAAAAGACACAGGGAAGCCACATACCGTCGGTGAGAAAAGTATTAAAATCGAGATGCCAAGTCAAAAATGATTACATTGCAGACCCTTCATTGGATTATGCCTAGAACCTTGAGACAAATAGCAGGATCACCCAATCAGATATGGCAACAGTATTCAATGCACAGACAAATAATAGAATAATAAATATCTATGAGAAAAGAAAATAGAAAATAATTTATATTTAACTTATTATTTTATTAACTGTTAACATTAACTTCAAACGCAAAGAAAAATAATTTTGTGCAGTTTATAGAGAAAGTATTAAGCATCAGTGAACTTTTCCATCATGGTTTACGAAATTTTGATATAAAAATTTCTGGATGGACAATAATCCGTGGGCTGGTAAATGAGTGGAGTTTACAGAATTCAAATCAAGACAGTGCTTATATGTAAACAGCATCATATGACGAAAGAATTAGTAAACATATTCTAAATATTATAACGCAACGATGAAGACCATCTGTATTATTGTACTGATGTAAGTCGGATATTATCACACTTCTGCTCCGATGGATTTAGCTCACTGGTACCCCCATATATGAATTTCCTCGAGCAACAAGATTAGCAACTAGGTCCCACCCTTTTACTGTGAAACCGATAAATTGTAAACTCAAATTCTATTCCAACAGCTTTTTTTCCCGCCTGTGGAATTCCCTTCCGCATACTTGCTTTCCCGACAGCTATAATCTCCAATAATTTAAATGTAAAGTCAATAGTCATCTCCTGTCTCACTAACTCACATCCTCTCTCTCATGATTTTTTTCTCTGTCTACCACACTCTCATCAGTATTCTCTTCTTTCTCATACTCTCTTCCTGATACCCCCCGTAACCTGTCACTCTTTCTCATAACATTCCTCCTATGTAAACCCCTGCACAACAGTGGTAGTAAAATGCCTTGCTTTGGGCCACACGATTATAAAAAAAAAGATGATGAGTCAGACAGATTTATTATATTCTCGGACTCTCTAGATGTACCGACATCATCGAAGTATAAAAATCTGACCAATCCTGTAATAAGCAAATTTTTAAACAAAAGAAATATGCATTGTGACCCAAAACAACATTTTCTGTTAGATACCTCCCCATATAGGTATCCAGGGAAATGGAAAGGCAGATATGTCAGCTAAATCATCATTAAAATTGAATATATCATAAACAAAAATACCTTCGTGCAAATATCAGAAAAGCTAGTAATACAACGATTGAAACGCCGTAAAAATGGCGACCAAGATGAGGACAATAATCCGAATAATGTAAATAGAGCTATTAATGCATACATTTTAAATAATTGGCAAGAATTATGGAAATTCTTCCCAAATAATAAATTGCACCAAATCAAACATACACATGGAATAAAATACTATAACATCAGCATTTTCGGAAGAGAAGTAGTCGTCTTAACAAAAATCAAAATTGGTGACGCCAACATAGCAGTTTCATTCCTTCTAGAAGATGAGGATCCACCTAAACTCATGGTAATCCAGGAGCCATACAAAGTAAAACACTTTATGATGGACTGTGCTGAATTTTCCTTTATCTGTAAACGCTTTGGTAAAGAGAATAACCTTAAAAGAACTTTTCAAAAACGTTAATGTAAAAAACCATTTAAACTGCCTGAGTAAAACTTAAATATCCACCATACTTTAACCAAGACAACTTTATCTATAGACGAACTATGCAACTATCTTCCAACTATACATCCTGGATTATAAAATTTAAAATTTCGTAAAATATTATCGACTAAAATCCCATATTCACTATAAACCACGAAGGTTGATATGCTGGTAAAAGAAATAAACCAAAAGAATTTTTTTCAAATCAATTAAAATATTGTTAATAAAAAAACTAAAATGAAAATTAAATAAAAAGAAACAAAGAAATGGTCTATAAATACACTTCTGGTCAAAATCTTAAAACCTGATAAAAAAAGAGTTAAAAATATAAAATAATATAAATAATATAAAATAATGTGACGTTAATCAAAATATATTTGCAAAACTTTTTGCATTTAATTAGAAAATATAGTTCATCAACAAACAAGTGAAAATTTTAAGCTTTTAATTGTTTCATTTAAACAAAAATTGAGAAAGTATTTTTGGTTAGTCTTAAAGATAAGATTGTGAAAAAAAATTACAAGACAAAAGTTTTAAAACTAGTCAGTGTGCTCATAGCTTCAGACATGTATACATCTACTTAGCTCAATTCCATCATTAAATTTCAGATTTTCAAATGGCTATGGTAAAATTTCAACAAAGGTCGAACAGTTGGGTATTATTGTTGAACTTTAAAAATATGGGCTTTCTCAATGAGCTATTGCAAATGAAATTCCGTAGGAAAACTGTCATTGCTAACTTGATTAAAAATACCGATGCGTGTATTTCTAAAAAATCAAGCGGTCGCCCCAGAAAAATCTCACCATCTCTAGGCGAGAAGTTAAGAGATTCAAGCCTAACATCAAATCAGATAAACGCAAATACAAATGCTGAATGCAGTTCTCGAACAATTCGCCAGCGTTTAAATAAGATCGGCTTTAAAAACGTGGAATGAATGCAGAAATCTCGCCTTTTATCTCGCCATAAAAACTCCTGTTTTCAACTTGCTTCCGATTATCAAACTTGGGGTGTGGATAAGTTGAAATTGTTGTTTTCAAACAGGCGAAAATTCAGCCTCGATGGTTCAGACGGTTTTCATCGTTAGTGGATTGCAAAAGATGTCTCAAAATATATTTTCTCAACGCGATACAGTAGAGATGGAATATTTATTGTATGGGGTTCATTTTCGTACAACATAACTTTTAAGTTTAAGAAGATAAATGGTTGTCAAAAAAGGTTGCTAGTTACATTTACATGCTACGAAAGGTATCGCTAATTGCTGAACGGTCCTCGTCTATGTGGAGAAAACTGAATTTCCCAGCAGGATAATGATGATTTCCACAACGCTCGAAGATTGTAAGAGATGTTTTTAAATGGAAAACAACATTTAGCTTTTGGGCTATGACCTGTGCTCTCCAGATACGAAACCAGTCAAGAATGTTCGGAAGTGGATGGCAAAGAATGTTTTTAAACATAGAGCGTAATTTAAAACTGGGGATGCATCCTTGGCAAGCATCCCAAGCACATTCATGCAGAAGTTGATAATGAGTATGATAAAGTTAATTTTCGATGTAGTTCGCAAAAATAAAGAATATACTGAATATTATGTGCGTGGCGGTGCAATGGATATCGACTCGGAACGACAAATCGGGGAGCCGAGTTCGACTTCCAGTTGAATTCCTTGCATTCACTACGCACAAATACCCTTGAGAAAGGAATTAATCTGTCTCTTCCCTCCAGTTATGGATTAAATAATAGGACAGATTGGTTTATATAGCTTTGGCTGGCAACCAGTCTATCGCAGAAAGCAATGAGAACCTACTGCGGGATAATTTTCTGTTCATTCAGTCATGTCTCTTTCGAGACATGATCGCCCAAAGCATGTATCACGCATGGCACGTAACTGACTAAATATTAAATTGTCGTTTTGACTTATCGGTTCTGTACTTTCTATTTTATTTATATGGTTTTATCTTTATGACCAACCGAAAAAATACTTTTTCAGTGTTTAAATTAATATCTTGAAATTTTCATTTTTTTGTTGATAAAATAGATTTTTTAATGAAATGTAAATGCTTCACAAATATCTTTCGATTAAAGTAAGTGTATTTTATATTTTTTAAAATATTTTTGTAACTGGTCTTAAGATTTTGACCAGGAGTGTATATATGAGAATCGTTGCTTAAACCTAACGAAAATATTACATTTTTGATCGGCATTTGTTGATTGCGTGCACTTTGGTGGTAAGCAAAATGAACGATCAGAAATCTCAGCAAATAATAGTCTGATGGTGATAATGCATATATGTCAAGATTGGAAGATATCTGTCTCCTATGATCTCTTTCAAGAAAACCAACAACAGGTATTAACTCCTAATAAGAGTCCTTGAAGACAGTAATCGACGAAAAGCGTAAGAAATTCGTTCCAAGAAAGGCGTAATATTGCGTCAGGATAACATGAGACTTAAAGCGTGTTTCTTTCTTGATCAGGCAAAAATAGGCAAATGAATAGGTAAAAGTTTGGAAGCTTTCATACATCCGTCGTTTTGACAATGTCTAGCATTTCTGTATTGTCGTTTTTATCGGATTCTTCGATTAAAGAAATAACTCACTTAAAAACGAAAAAGGTATCTACAATATTTTGATAAAGTCTAAAATAGTGAAGATAAAATAAATAACATAATGTTTGTCTTTTTGATAGAATTATGCCTGAAAATAAGAATGTCTTACTACAAAGCGAACATTTCGTTATGCAATGCTACTTCCTACTCTTTCTTTCACTCTCTATTTCTCTCTCTCTCTATATATATAGATATTTCTCACATATACTTCTCTCTCTCTTATTTACACACACACACACACACACATATATATATATAATAAAAAGTGAATTCCAATTCGGAGACCAGAACATTCATTTGGTTTAGTAAGAGATTTTTATTAACGATATTGTTATTTTCAGTAAAGATTTTAAAGAAATAACTCGTTTAAAAACGAAAGAAATATCTACAATATTTTGATAAAGTCTAAAAGGGTGAAGACAAAATAAATAACGTAAGGTTTGTCTTTTAATAGAATTATGGCTGAAAATAAGAATGTTTTATTACAAAGAGCGAACATTTCGTTATGCAATGCTACTTCTTATTATTTCCTTCTCTCTCTCTCTCTCTCTCTCTATATATATATATATATATATATATTTCTCACATACACTTCTCTCTCTCATTTACACACACACACACACACACACACCTATATATGTATATATATATATATATACATATATATATGTATATATATATATATGTATATATATATACATATATATATGTATATATATATATGTATATATATATACATATATATATGTATATATATATATATATATATGTATATATATATATATATATATATAATATATATATATATATATATATATATATATATATATATATATGTATATATATATGTATATATGTATATATATATATATATATGTATATATATATATTATATATATATATGTATATATATATATATGTATATATATATGTATATATATATAATATATATATATATATATATATATATATATATATATATATATATATATATAAAAGAGTAAATTCCAACAATTCGGAGACCAGAATTTTCATTTGGTTTAGTAAGACATTTTTATTAATAATATTGTTATTTTCAGTAAAGATTTTAATTGACAAAATATATCTATTTTCTTTAGACCGATTTCAGCAAAATTGCAATCATTAAAAATCCCTAAAAACAGTTTCTAAAAAGCTCACAATTAAACAAAATTTTTAATAGAAATTAACTCAAACTGAGTTATAACTGTTCTAGTAACTTAGAAAATTACATGAAAATAACAAAACGCCAGAAACCTAAATAACAACATGCAAAACAACATCATTGACAAAGATTGTATCTGTAGAGACAAAAATAAATGCCCACTAAAGAGAGTTTGTAATACAAAAGAGATTATTTACAAAAGCAAAACTACATGACAGGAATGATCAAACTAAAACATATTTAGGATCTACCAAAGACAGTTTTAAAGCTTTATGGAATAACCATAAGTTTACATTAAAATGGAAAACGAAAAAATGTACAAAACTGGCTAGCCACGTGGGGAAGTGAAAAGCAAAATATGGAACAGACCCAGATATGACTTGGACCATCGTAAAATAGCCAAACCTTACAACGGTAATAAATTATGCAGATTGTGCCAGGAGGAGAGATTGGCTGTTACGTTGTTCCCAGACAAAAACAAATGGCTAAATAAAAGAACAGAAATTATGCCTATGTGCAACCATACCAATAAATACCTACTAGGATCATACAGACATGGATGAAAGTGTTCTAGCATCTTTAAGTAACTTCTAACTTTTGAGCGTTCATAAAAGTTCTCTGTTACGTTAGTGTTTGCAAAACGGTAAAATCAGTTATTTTAAATCGCCTGAAGACATCCAAAGGTAGAAACCGAGGTCGCTAAATAACTCGTTTCCAAATGAAAAATATTTATAAGTTCTACAATATAATTTTATTGAACACTTTAAATACAACTGTGTACTGGTCTAATTTAATTATGACCAAAAACTAACGTACATTGGCACACACACACACACACACACACACACACACACACACACACACACATATATATATAATTATAGGGTAGCTATGGATGGAATAAAATTCCATATCCAAAGAAAAATTATTCTTAAAAGAGTGCTTAAAACAAAGTAGAGCGAATAATGTTTATTTAGAATTTAAAACATAAATATGTTGTAATATCACAAGAAAGATAGCCATTTTGATGCGACTCTGTTCGTGTCTTATCACGGAATGAAGCTTATTTTAAGTTAGAGAGTTTTAAAAGGTTTTAAACAAGCCAAACCCCCTTAACCAGGGCAGCATTTTGACATAGACCGAGTGGAACAATCAAAACAAAGCAATTTCTAACTTAAAGAATATAAGAACAGACACTAGAAATAATTTATTGGCACCTTAACATTCATTTTTGATTAAAATAGAGATCCGTATTATTAGTTTACTGTTAGATTCACTGTACTTTATTTTTATTACGAATTTTAAGTTCTGAGTTTTATAAAAGCATTAGATCTAGGTTGTTATAAAGTTATTTAGACATTAAACGAGTAAAAGACGTGGGTGTACACATATTCAAATCTAAAGACTTCTACATATGGACAAATAGACAAGTCAAAGTACTAACAATCCAATATTTTAATACTTGCATCTTTTGTAACCCAACATCAAAGTAATGTTTTGTATTTAATTGTTTTTTAAACATTTCGACGTTGAACGTTACGCATTTTCTCTTTTAATGAATCGCGTTTTCACGTATCAGTTGGCCTCGTTGTCGTGCTGTATGGTATGAATCAAGTTGGAACACAATTCGATACTGAATATTTGTTGACAAGAATTTCGAATAAATGTTAGCACTCTGACATTGGTCGATGAGATAAGCAATTTTTCTACCTGTATTGTAAGTACGTGAGTAGATTTTTGACTTTGTGTTGCTAGAATATGTAACAATACAATACTATTAGGTCCAAGTATTGAATATTTAACTGCTTGAGGTTAACGTCCCTGGCGCATATCACACAACATAGGCTGTTTTTTTTGCTGATAACCATGCATTTTGTTATGTAATATAACAATCTGGCCCCACCCGAGGAAGGCTGATGCAAGCGAGGGTGTTTCCGGTCGTTGAAAGGAACGGATGTCGTTTGACCTTATTTCCGGCAGCAGCGGAAATAACTACAGAGAAGAAAAAGTCCCGGTTCTGGAAGATTATAAAAAGACCTCGGCACACGGATTCGCCAGTAGAGGAGCAACAGAGATCGGCCGGTGAAGAGAGAGACACAACAGATAAGACTACACTCCCGTCAACCCATTAGAAGCGCGCTCTCTCAATTCTCTGTTCCCTATTCTACACGGTTCATCGTCATTAATAAAAATATAACTTTATATTTTTATATATATGCGTGTTTGTTGTTGTCGATATATAACAGTTAGACGTAGAGCTTCTCTTCTCTGCATATCAGCTTGAAGCTACTTAATCGTTGTATGAACAATAGGTGAGATATTAGCATCTTACCCATTACTTTATGACTTATGCCTCTATGATGATCTGTAAACAGATATAAGAATAAGACTTTAGTTAAGAAAGTTAGACGAAGAACCTCGCATCCCTGTGTATCAGCTTCAAGCTACTTAACCGTTTCTTTGAAAATTCCAATCAAATCAAACTGAATAATCCAGAAGATAATTTTGCAGCGAATGATCAAAGTCTGGTATCGATCGAAGTTGAATCAGTGCAAGAAGAAGAGCAGAGTATAGAAAATACAACTTGCATCTATTTACAGTGTTGCCGCTCTGGGATTTCACTTTCCGCAGAGACAGGTAGGGTAGACTACAATTGCTCCGGTTATGTCTTTCTTTAAAACTCGTTTTCTTTTTTCTATTTTCTTTCTGTCATATTTTTCTTAGGTACTATTGTGCAGATGTCTTTAATATTATATTCCCAAGGCTGGAGAAATTAAATTGATTCATTGTAAAATCCCTTGGAAAAAAAATAACAGTCCAAAAAAACAAAAAAAGAAAAAGAAAAAAAAAACGAAAAACAAAAGAAATCTATAAATCTTATAAAATAATTACATCAATTTTGTCAGATATATTATTTAAATATTATATTATTTAATAAAATATTAAAAAATACTTGAAATTATAGAGATGATAGCACATGATTTAGTCTACCACAGGATTATAGATGTGCAGTACTTTACAGTCAAGATGAAAGCAATATAAGTATTAATAAATCAAAGAATTGAGTTTAAATGGTATTACTGTTCAATGTGGCAGATATCAGTATTTAATACAAACAACTTATATATATGTTATATAACTTCATGTGAGCCGAAAGGTTAGAACCAAATTAATAAAAAATTATCCAAATGTTGGAGAATTTTTGTCTTTATTTTCAACTGAAATTAAAGCCAAAATACGACTTTTAGAACGGCTTATGATTAAACATAAGAGACATTCATTGTCTCTTATATTTAACAGTATATGCTTAGAAAATTATTTGCTGCCTCGATACACTATATACATATATATATATATATATATATTCATTTGGAAGTCAGTCTATTATGCAACATTTGTTTGAAAACCAAGGTTGCGTAATCGACTGTCTTCTAAATTAAAATATTTAAAGGCTGTATATTATATGTGTATTGAGCACTTTATAATACAACTGTGTACTTGTCTAATTTAATTCTGAACAATAACTGGTTGCAAATAATAATAATAATAATAATAATAATAATAATAATAATAATAATATATATGGATATATCTAATGAAAAATAACTTCCTGAAGGTACCTCACGGTTGAAACCCGGTTAGCTTGGTGCGACAGCTTATTTCTTAGGTATATTTTGATCCACTTCCTTCGTGTTGAATTTTGAGATAGCGAAAGTTGATTGCCAAAAGCAAAGCAAAGTATTAAGAAACAGGAAATGTGACACTACAGAATGATTATGAGTATAACACTAACTGAACATGTGATCAACGATGATATTTCAGCCAAAAAGGAGACTTAAATTAGCATCCAAAATTGCACTTAATCTAGAAGATGGAAACAGCAATATAAGTAGAATAAATCAATGAGTTGTATTTAAGTAGTATCATTAGTCAACGAGGCAGTATTCGTATTTAATTAAAACAACCAATACTAGCATTACTTGCTCTCTCTCTCTCTCTCTCTCTTTCAATATACACAGAAATAAATTTGGAATTATGGTTGACGTTATTTCTGTGTATACACAGAAATAAATTCTACCATGATTTTGACCTAAAAAATGTTATACAAACAGATTCATAACAACAGATAATAATTTCTTCAAAATAAAAAATTCTTCAGTGCGCCGCCATCCAATGTTGCCAAATATCATTCTGCGCACTGTTTCTTTTTTCAATCTCAGTCAGTCAGTTAAGTGCCATACGCGAAACACGCTTGGGCGATCATGTCTCCAAAGAGACATAACTGACTGGGCAGAAGATTATCCCGCAGTAGATTGCCATTGCTTTCTGCGGTAGACTGGTTGCCGACCAAGGCTATAGAACCCAATCTGTCCTATTATTTAACCCATAACTGGAAGGAATAGACGGATTAATACCTTTCCCAAGGGTATTTGCGCGTAAGTGAATACAATGGATTCAAATGGAATTTGAACTCGGCTCCCCGATTTCTCGTTCCGAGCCGATATCCACTGCACCACAACGCACATTTTCAATCTCACCTTTCCTAAAAGAAACAATATTTTCCCAGGTCAAAATACACAAAAACAAAATATCAAAAATCTAAAAAAAAGCGGTTAATTTTTATCGTTTTAGCATCTCATAACATAATACTGCACATGAAAAAGTTTTCTTAAAAAATACGAACTTCGAAGTTTTTTTTTATGTTTAATAATTTCTGTTAATCTTATGTATAATTTATGAGTTTTTCTAGTTACCAAACAATTTTGTTTATAGATATATCATTTAAAATAAAATTCATTTCCTCTCTTTACTTTTATAAAGTCCAAAACGCTAAGGCGAAAAAAATAGTTTTCCTCTTGTTTTCTTTAATTAACCATATATATATATAGAGAGAGAGAGAGTCATCCGCAGACAGATCTGTTTCGCTGTATCACAATTCATCAGTACGGTTAGACATCCGATTGCTTTTTACCCAGGATTGAAACCCGACCGAATTGGCATCAGTCGACCTCTGAGCTGTGGACGCTCGGTAGAGGTAGACTTTTAGCGTGTGATAAATAATACGCCAGTAGTTAGAATGCTGTAATTAATTACTGAATGAGCTATATATATATATATATATATATATATATATATATATATATATATATATATACTTTTATGGCAATTGTTCGGATAGCACTTCATTATGGTATTTGGACGTTTTGAATTTAAGTTCAGTCCTAGACTGGCGTCAAGGTCTCATCAATTTACAATTGAGTTGGATAGTTATAACCGTGTGTTCTTTTCTTATGTTTTTTTCTTGCACTCCTCACTAGTAGAATTTATTTCCAGCTCCACTCTTTCGATCTAACTTAAATCTTCAAAAATTTAAGTGCACTGCTAATCGCTATCTGCTGTCATTTTGATTACTCTTATTTTCTTCTCGCTAATGTTTCTGTTTCTAATTCTTCCACACCCAGTAATTTCTTGTGTCTTATTGGTTTTATTGCTTTGATTGTTGTTAACTTGAATAATTATATATATATATAAAATGTCAGATTAAATGAATTGAAAACAGTGTGTCTGCTTATTTTTAATAAAATCCGTTCATACTCACAGATAATTTTTCGCGTATTATATTTGTTTTTTGGTCGGAGATAGATTCTCCCAAGGGACATTTGAATTGAGAAAAAATGTTAGTTTGACGGAACACATTGGTTAGTGGGCAGGAGTCATTACGGATATATTTGGGTGAATGAAATTTTTATGATTTTTTCATCCTGTTTGTAGTTTTCGTTCATCTGCTTGTAATAGAAGAGTTTGATTTGTTTTAGGTTTTTTGTGCAAGGACCAAATATACGCGAAAAATTATCCGTGAGTATGAACAGATTTTATTAAAAATAAATAGACACAATGTTTGCAATTTATTTAATTTGACATGTTTGAAAGAAAATTTGCTGCCAAAATACACAAAACTTTATATATATATAGATATAATAAATTGGCGCACTCTAGCTATTGGGCGTGTTTATATGCGCTAAAAAGCCTGCCATCTTCTATTGGACGCTCGTGGCCTTGGGGTAGAATCGCCGACTGACGCCAATTCAGTCGGGTTTCACTCCTGGGTTAGGAAGTGACAGGAGTCTAAGCCGTACTGATGAGCTGTAATACAGCGAAACAAATCTGTCTGCGGATGACTATAGTATACATATATTAATACTTAGTTTTTGGTCCTAATAGGGTTAGACCATTAGATATTTGGATTAAAAGGTGTTCTATACAATTATACTGAAGAACTTTTGAATATTTTTCATTTTTAAACGAGTTATTTTTCTATCTTGGTTTCTACCATGAGTGATGTTTTCAGGCAATTTTTAATAACTTATAAAAAAATAAGTGATTAAAAATCGCCTGAAGACACCACTCATGGTAGAAACCAAGGTAGCAAAATAACTCGTTTAAAAATGAAAAAAAATCTGGTTTGTCATTACAATCTGATGACACTTAATAGTTAAAAAAATTGGTAGCAAGTCAGTGATGAATATTTCATATATATATATATATATATATATATATGGGCAGTGATCTTTCTTTTAAACATGTTTCGTTTAAAATGATTGACTAGGAAGATTTTTTTTAATTCTTTCATATTCCTTCTTTTTTGTCGGAGATAAATAATGTAAAAATGTTTAATAATTTTGACTTTCGGGGCACTTTTTTAAAAAAATTATTAAACACCATATTTTTGCCAAATTTCTCAAAACCATGTAAAATTTATAATATAGAAAAGGAAAGACGGCAAACATTGTTGATTTAATCAAAATTACCCTATCAAATGTAACTAGCGATGACAAATACAGTGTATAAATTTTGATGCCCAGTATAAAACTGAATTTCTTTTCATACATTACTTCAATCAATTGGCCATGCTACCACTTTCCTGTGCAAACACCTCACATCTAATAAAAACAGTGCAGTAAAAAAAAAATTATTAACTTATAACTTTCAGAAACAGTTATGAAAGAATTTGATTAAAAACATAAAAATACTATTTAAATCCCAATATCAAAGGTATTTCGTTATAAGAGAAACACTACATATCAGTTTTCTTCTACTATCAACCATACATTATTTAACAATGGAAATGGGGCTTTGAAAACTTTTTCCAAAAAATAGACAAACGCTCACGCGATGCCCATTTGCGTGCGTCACATGATAGCTTTTAAAGAACCCTTTTTTTTCAAAAACACAAAAATTACGTTACAGTTAAAACATGAGGATGAAGTAACAACATCAGAAAAATGACATCCTTGAAAATGGTCAATAAATTTGCTGAAAGCGCTTGGAAAGACACACATTTTGGAACATTTTTACATTCCATATCTCTAGCAAAAAAGGACCATGAAAAATACTGGAAAATTAAAACAGAATTTAATAGAATCTACCATGTCGGGTATTTTTTAACAAAACACACACACACACATACTTTGACGTGTCCATAATGAGTAGTGAAAAGAGTGATGTAAATGGTTTTGTTTACTGTGAAAACATTGATCGAGTTTGAAATACTTCAAACTGAATCTCATGGTATCACGATAGTATAAACGAATTATATGAAATTGCTTCTGTTTTTGTTTTTTCCCAACTTTCCATTTGCTTCGCATTGGGTAAATCTGCCGGGATCGGTTAATATGCATTCAAACTGTTGCTAAGCCTCTTCACTGCATGTCAATAATGTAACCGTAACTATTTCCTCAGGTGACGAAAATGAAAAGAAAATACTTTGTTCTTTTAAGACTGGAATCTATTAAATCTAGCGAATGGGATCGCGATGCATCAGTGCCTGATTGGATATATTAAATAAGTGCATTTCCGGGTAAAATTCCCGATTTGGAAAGGAATATACTGAGGCGAAGTAGTAATGGTATGCAGTATTGGAACTTATCATGAATTCTACACAGAAATATTGCCTGCATATTTATCTTGGGAAATTTATTGAAAAAAAAACATTCTTTTGCATATTTGTTTTAAGGCATTCCTCACGCTCGTAGCTCAGTTTACAATTCGCGTCTATCTCAACACATTTAAATAAAACTGCGGCTTACATGTATTCGTGTGCCACACACACACACACACACACAAACGCTTGAATTAATGCGTGTATATGTGTGTGTTTATATATATATATATATATATATATATATATGAATAAATATAGTTTTAAGGTGTACTATATTTATAGGATAAAGTGCTTAATATCAGAGATAGAGCGTATGTAAATATAAAAGAGTGAACATTGAAGTCAACATTCAGAGGCAACAGACTGTTTCATGCTAAGCGCAATCATCAGGCCACATGATAGAGCTCAGCATGAAATAGTCTGTCGCACCCTGAGTGTTGACTTCAATGTTCACTCTTATATATATATATAAACGTTAATCTAAACGTCATTATGAGTGAACAATCGTATTTGAAACAGACGACCCCTTTTTTTTATTTAATCAATGTGTATTACGTTTATTGGCAATTCGAGAAATCTTTGTAAAGGAAAATGTGTTCGCCAGCTGGGATCGAACATGTGTCCATCTTTGTAGAAAAAACAGCCATTCGATCCGGCTTGCTTTACTTCTCATTCACTTAGAACGTCACAGCAGGCAAGAGGGACGCAAGAACGATCCCTGTCGGAAACAGCATTTTTTATTAATATTACTGTCATGAGCAGACCAACTGATGTAATTCATGCAGTTTACTAATAATAAAAAACGGGCGTCTAATTCAAATACGAAGTGTCCACTATAATAACCTTCGAAGCTTTAATAACATCGGATTAATAATAAAACAATATTTATCTCCGGAGATTTACGACATGGATTAACAACCGACATGTTTTAATGTATTTGTTTGTACATTATTTTCAACAGATACACTTATTTGAGTAAATACTGAATTTCTTTTATTGTTTAATAAACAAAAACGGTAACTCTTCATATTCACACACATACAAGCATCTGTTAAAAATAATCTTTCAAAAAATTAAAATGTGTGTGTGTGTTTCGTTAAAACAGACCGACATGGTAGATTTTATGAAATTTTGTTTTAATTTTCCAGTATTTTTCATGTTTTTTTTTTTTGCTAGAGATATGGAATGTAAAAATGTTCCAAATTGTTTGTCTTTCCAAGCGCTTTCAGCAAAATTATTGGCCATTTTCAAGGACGTTATTTTTCTGATATTGTTGCTTCATCCTTATGTTTTAACTGTAACGTAATATGTTGTTGTATACCTACCTACGAACAGGAATGAAAGTTTTTATCCTCTTAAATCCGTGGACACTGTTGGAATAGTGTAGTGTATTGATTATACTGACTGGCAGTGTATCTACTTCAGGTAGCTTGCGAGTCTTGTAATTGTAGATTTACTATCATTCTCACTCTTTGTTTTAGTTATTCTTCTTCATGTGCGGTGTCCCTTGGGGATATAGATTATCATGGACGTTCTGTTTCTTGTCACTCTTAATATTTTACCTCTTGATAACCTTTCCCAAACCCCGCTCTACCAACCATTTGTACAGGCCTATCAAGGACGTTTCGCGCTACTTTCCTTTGTCTATCCGTCATGTGAGTATTAAATTATCCAGGCTTTCCTTTTTCATTAATTGTCCCAAGAACCTCATCTGTCTCTTCCTGATGTTAAGTATGAGTTTTCTTCT